>JXCR01142941.1:0-17450 GCA_002079205.1 Phalaenopsis hybrid cultivar | reverse complement strand
TATATATATATATATATATAAGAGATAAATACATAAATATATTGGAATTAGGTGGTATACAAGAAAATGTAATTGAGAGAGGTTAAGGCCTCATTTGAGAGGAAAAATAATATGTTCGAGTCCGGACGTACCTTGCATTCAGACATCGGCTAAGATCCACCAGATGTCATTTTTTTCTCCTCCGCATTCCTTCCGTGGATCGTAGTCATCGTCCATACGTAGCTTACATCTAGACACCAGACATAATAGTTTATTTTAAGAGAGCTTTGTCTTTGCCAAAAATTGGTTTAAAATCAGACTTATAAATCTTCATTATAAAGTTACATCTTCATTAAAACCAATTGGTTGTTTGAATACAAATTTCAGAGTGTGCTTTTTAACTTTATCATGGAAGTGAAAAGACAACCAAATTGAAACTTTAAAAAATCCATTTGAGACCTTGATCTTCTTCTTGAAGCTCAGCGTCAGCGGTGAGGTTGTTGCCGGGTGGATGGTGATATGAAAAATGAAAGAGAAACATGAGATGAAGACAAGAACCATGAAAATGGGAGCGTCACAATGACAAATAAGTGAATCAAAAGGATAAATTGGACATTTCTACTCACCTAATGCGGAATGTCTGTCCAAAAGTGATGGCCTCCTTGCATTCAAAATTACGCCATAACTTTGCCGTGGAAGCGAAGTTCCGCAAGGGACATNTTACATAAACGAGCTAATTTCATTTAGATTTTCTCTTCTCAAGCACCACACCCTTCATAGTTCTTCAAAATTCTTGTCAGCCATTTTGAAGATGCAATTTGAAGATTGATTGCACTGCTTGGTTTGGCTTTTTCTACAATTTCTGGTTTGATTTGGTTCTAAGAGATTTTTTTGAACTTCCATTTTATATGTTAAATTTGTGACCCAGCTTTGGGGATTCAGTTTGTCTTATAAGAAAATTGGGCGTACACCAATTGAGATTTTAGAAGGAAATTTTGAGCACACAAGTTAAAGACTTATACTGTTTCATCAATTTATAATAGCTTTTAGATTACAATCCGAGTGCTCTTATTCTAGTGGCTCTCATTTAAAGGGATTTTGTTTTTTTCTTGTACAAGGGCGCTCACTTTCATTGCTTTGGTTTCATGTTAGCTAAAACTCTTCACTTGTAATTTTTTATATGATATAACAAATTCTCTTCATCCGCTAGCGTTTTTTCCCATCTTAGGTTTTTCACGTAAAATTTGTATATTTTTTCTTTGGTTTATTTCATTGTTTGTTTTGTCGATTCGTTATGATTTTTAATGTTATAACAAGAGGTATCAATGTCAAGGTTTTATCTCGACGATGACAACGGTGGAGTATGACATCTCTTTTAGGTGTCAACACTAGATGTTCGCTTTGGCAGTTTAAAATGCAAGCTGCCTTAGCACAGATGGATCTAGATAATGCTCAAAAAATACATTCATCAAAGACGCTGGACGAGAAACAATATAAAGATCGAGAAGTTTTTTCTCAACTTCATCTTCACCGGTCAAGTAAGATTTTACGTGATATTTTGAAGGAGGATATTACTATTATGTTATGACTAAAATTAGAGCAATTTTGCATAATGAAAAGTTTGACCAATAAGTTGCACTTAAAACGACAGTTGCACTCTCACAGGATGACTGAAGGTGCATCTTTTATCGATAATTTAACTTTCTTTGAGAAAATTGTCTTTGATTTGTAAGTCATGGAAGTTAAGTATAATGAAGAAGATTTAACATCAATAATACTCTACTCGTTTCCCTTTTCATATACAACATTGAGATATATCATTTTTTATAGGCGAGAGACACTTACTTTAGATAAAGTATATGATTCGCTCCTTTTAAAGGAGCAGATGAAATTACTTGTAGAAAAAATTATTGCTCAAGGAAAATGCCTTGTTGTTCAAGATGAAACTCAAGAGAGGAGTTTGATGCTAATGGGAAGAATAGATCCAAATTCAGAAATAATTATAAGATCCATAATTTCTGTAAGAAAAAGAGACACATCAAAATTGAATGTTTCAAGCTACAAAATAAAAATAAAAAAAACAACTTCTAATCAGAGAGACAAAAAATCAGACATGTTGGTGACACCAACCAGTGTTGTTGAAGAAGTTGTTAATGATGATGAACTCTTAATAGTCTCTGAAAGCGAATCTTGTGATGATTAGGTTCTTAATTTAACATGCACATTTCATATGTGTTTTAATAGAGATTGGTTATCAATATATGTATCGATGTTGAAGGGTACCATGTTAATGGGCAATAATGCTCATTGTATAATAATCAATGTTGAAACTATTAGAATCAAGATATATGTTTGAGTAATTAGAATACTTGGATATATGAGACATATTCCAGATCTGAAAAGGAATTTAATTTCCTCAAGTACTTTTGATGTTAAATGGTATAAATACTTTGGTGAATGCGTAGGTTTAAATATCGACAAAGTCTAACTTGTTGTGATGAAATGATAGAAGGTTATTGAACTATATGTATTGTAAAACTCTACATTGATAAATGACACATGAGTTATTACTTCTTCCATATCAGATGATGAAGCAACTATACCTTCACCCATGCGCGTTGGACATATGAGTGAGAACTTGATGACTGAACTGAGCATAAGAGACTTCTAAATAGTCAAAGTATTACTAAATCAAAGTTCTTTGAACACTATGTGTTCGGAAAATAGAAAAGAGTTAAGTTCAATACTAACATTCACGATACTAAATGAATATTAGACTACATACATTCTGACTTTTGGAGACNATAGTCAAAGTATTACTAAATCAAAGTTCTTTGAACACTATGTGTTCGGAAAATAGAAAAGAGTTAAGTTCAGTACTAACATTCACGATACTAAATGAATATTAGACTACATACATTCTGACTTTTGGAGAATATCAGCAATTCATCTGAAGGTGGTGTCAAATATATGTTGTTCATTGATTTCTCCAAAAATGTTTTATTTATTTATTTTTTTGGAAGTAGAGAGCAATCTTCTTACTACTTTTAAGGAGTAAAATATTATGATTGAGAAATAGATTAGAAAGCAAATTAATTGTCTTCACACTGATAATGTGTTGAAATTTTGTTCATAAGAATTTAACATTTTTTTTGTAAATCAAAAGGAATTCTAAGAGATTTCAGTCTGACACATACTGTGGTAAAATGATGTGGCAAAGCGAATGAACATACTACAATATAATGGAGAAGCTTAGTTGCATATTCCTTCGGTCGCCAATTGGAATTTAATTTAATTTAACTGTATATATATATATATATATATATATATAATTTTGATTTTATAAAGTAATATTTTGATTTTGAAAGATGAGACTGAACAACTCTCCTATACTTAATAGTTTAAATAATTGAGCATGATACCACAAATGATATATTATCTTGAAATATAAGTGTATCACTTGCCAGTAGTTTTAACTATTAAACTAAGAGATTTATGACTCTATTTTGGTCTATGAAATTTATGACTGACAATTTTTCTATCAAATATAAAAATTAAATAGAGTTTATATTATATGAGTTAATAATTCTTCTATAGAGGCAATCCTCTATAGTTAATTACTTCTTAAGCAACCGAAATTACCTAAGAAAACTCTCAGATTAAAATTAAGGGTTTTGTCTTCAAAAATTCAAAGTTTAGTTTCCACGATTAGACATAGGAAAATCAAGTTAGAACGACTCAAGTAGAAACAATTATTTTGGGAAATCCAAAGGAGCGAAAGGTATGAGATGTCACAATTTTTTAGGAGAACTTCAGAGACTTCTCGAATTATCCTATTGTTTACCTTTACGTTTTAAAAATGATGTTATTTGATGTTCACTCTTGCCATTTATTAGAATTCTCAGACTTATATCTGAACAATATACAATTGTGCAAAAGACCCAAGAAGATATGAAGATTTACGTTGTACGGAACGACAAGCTCAGAATCCTAAAAAAGAGTTAGGGCTTATTTTAAACGAAATACGCTCATACGAATGCCTAAAATGTACCGTGAGGATTTATGTCGTGCTAGATGAACAATCTCGAAGTCCTATGGGTTTATGTTGTTCAAGACTATAAAAAGTTCATTTGAAGTTCATTCTTCACTTCATTTTGAGCCTTCTGAAGTCGCTCTCCATCCGCTTGCACCCTCATAGTGCTTCATGAAGAGACTTGCGTCGTGTTGTAATATTGAAATTAGTATAAGAGAGATTTGTAATTCTATTATGTATTTGCAATACAATCAAATTATAATGAATTTTTTAATGACTTCAACAAAACTTGGACATCAATATAATATATTTAAGTAATACTTTTGTATTTTTTAATGCTAATATCAAGTCATGATGAAATAGTGTTGCACTTTGTTAAAAGACTAAGGAGTTGTGTAACATGACACCATTTAAGTATGTGCGATAAATTTAGGGTCTATTTAGGATAACTTTTTGTCTGCTCCACCAGCTGTGTTCCTGTTGCTGCTGAGACTTTTTTATGATGGGAAGTTATTTTTCCAACATGTTATATTAATATGTTGTGATTGCAAGAAAAANCCTATTTTCCGTTTGGTTATTTCCGTGATTAGCCTCCGTGGTCGCACTAACCTTAAAGCGGTCCAAAAGGCAGTATAAAAGCCTTGACCGATGCACCGTCCTTTTACCTACCAACTCTACTTCCACCATTACGCAGCGATTCTTGATTCCATTCTCTCCGGCAGCGGTGACACCATGGCCGCCCAGTTGCGTTTCTCCCCGCTACAATCCCCCGTCGCATCCTTTGCCCAAGTTCGCCGTTCTTTCGCCGGAAACCTTCTCAAACCATCGATCTTTCTCCCAACCACCTCTCCTTTCTCTTCCTCTGCGTCCCTCTCCCTCGTTCCCAGATCTTCAAACCCTAACCTCTCGCAAACTTTCACCGCCGGCGGCGGTGGCATCGGCGGCTCTGGCCTCGGAGGTTCTGGCGGCGGCGGCGGAGATGAGAACGATGGGCGGTCCGGCGGAAATCCGGAGCGATCTGATCTGATCGGTCCGATCGGGCTTTTTGTCAACGGATGGCGAGCAAGGGTTTTGGCTGACCCCCAGTTTCCGTTCAAGGTTCTCATGGAGGAGGTGGTTGGCGTTTCAGCCTGCGTGTTCGGCGACATGGCCTCACGTCCAAACTTCGGCCTCAACGAACTCGATTTCGTTTTCTGCACGCTCGTTGTTGGCTGTATCGTTAACTTTGTTCTCATGTATCTCCTCGCGCCGACCACCGCCGTCTCCTCCACGGCCGCCGCCGCCGCCGCTTCCCTCCCGAGCTACATGTTCGAGCCGGGGGCCTTCTCGCTTGCTGAACGGATTGGAACGTTTGCTTACAAAGGGGCTACGTTCGCGGCAGTTGGATTTGCCGCCGGTCTGGCGGGTACGGCGATCTCTAATGGGCTGATTTCACTAAGGAAGAAGATGGATCCGGAGTTCGAGACGCCTAACCAGGCTCCGCCGACGGTTCTTAACGCGATCACTTGGGCGCTGCATATGGGATTGAGCAGCAACATCAGGTACCAAACGCTGAACGGTTTGGAGTTTGTGATGGAGAAGGTACTGCCGCCGGTGGGTTTTAAGTCATCGGTGGTGGTGCTCCGAGGTCTCAACAATGTGTTGGGAGGCATGTCTTTCGTGCTTCTAGCTCGATTAACAGGATCGCAGAAGGTAGTATCTGATGAGGCGAAGGTGAGCTTGATTACTGATGGATCGGCCACGGATGGATCGACGGCCGTGGAGTCTGAAGACGGGGAGTTGCAGAGGAACGATTCTAATTGCAAGTAAGTGTTTAGCTGTTTTGTTTCGCTGAATCTAAATGTAAATGAAGAAAACGGGTGCAATGGCTTTTTTTGCTTTTTAGCTGGAAAGTTGAGGGAGAATTGAAGTGCAATGGTTATATTTTTATGGAACTTCTTTCTTCTTCTTCATTTGCCATTGTAATAATGAAAGTTTCTATTTTTCTTTTCTGTTGAGCTTTGATTGAGTGAATTTTCTTCTTTAGTCCTTTATGAACCTATATTGATATAAATATTGTTAGTTTTTTTTTTTATTGGCATAAAAAAATCGATCCATGATTGTCGATCTGGTTATCGTATGATTTGTTGTCATGCCTGGTTTTAAAATCTCAATGCAGTAGATGTTGCTTGCCTTTGCAGCTCTGTTGAATGCTCTGAAAATTCTGCTGGTTGAGTAAATTTTTTTTATTAGGTAAATCTGCATGCTATAATATGATGGAAGTTGATGTTATCAGAAAAGAGGAAGCTTATTATTATTATTATTATTATCATTATTATTTATTTTAAATAAAGTATTTGTTGTAATTTCAAAACAGAGGATGCTAGAGGTTTAGTTAATCTTTGTCTATTGTTATGATATTTAAGTTCTGTTGCTTGTATTGTTTTGTAATTCTTATATAAATTAGGGGCATTTACATAGATGTCACACAATTCTCATGTCTTTTCTTATGTAACACCTAAAAAATTATATTTTCATACATTAAATTTTTAACATCACACCACATCACATCAAAAATAGTAATACCACTACATTTTTAAAAGTGAAATATATATTTTCATGCATATGTTTATGACACAAAAGTGTTGTAAGTGTAAATGTCATATTTTGGGTTTTAGATATGTAAATACATAAAAATTGTGTTGTAAGTATGTAATATTCCCTATGAATTAGCATGGAATTCAGTTTGTTAAAAATAAATTGAGGGCTTTAAACAAATAAAACTAACAGATAGGAGAAAAAGGGAAAAAAAAAAGAAATGTTTTGGGTCAAGAAATCCTTAAGAAAATTTTGTTAGGATTGTTCACAATGCCATTAAATTTGCTTTGAGATGGGTGCAATCTATGAACAATCAATCAAAATTTGTATTGTGCTCATCTTAAACCAAATCCAACGGCTTTGATACCCACTCAAAGCAAAAATTGGTATAGATATCAGAAGTCATTTTCAGTTTATTTTTGTTTAGATTGATGATTTACATAAACGAGCTAATTTCATTTAGATTTTCTCTTCTCAAGCACCACACCCTTCATAGTTCTTCAAAATTCTTGTCAGCCATTTTGAAGATGCAATTTGAAGATTGATTGCACTGCTTGGTTTGGCTTTTTCTGCAATTTCTGGTTTGATTTGGTTCTAAGAGATTTTTTTGAACTTCCATTTTATATGTTAAATTTGTGACCCAGCTTTGGGGATTCAGTTTGTCTTATAAGAAAATTGGGCGTACACCAATTGAGATTTTAGAAGGAAATTTTGAGCACACAAGTTAAAGACTTATACTGTTTAATCAATTTATAATAGCTTTTAGATTACAATCCGAGTGCTCTTATTTTAGTGGCTCTCATTTAAAGGGATTTTGTTTTTGTCTTGTACAAGGGCGCTCACTTTCATTGCTTTGGTTTCATGTTAGCTAAAACTCTGCACTTGTAATTTTTTATATGATATAACGAATTCTCTTCATCCGCTAGCGTTTTATCCCATCTTAGGTTTTTCACGTAAAATTTGTATATTTTTTCTTTGGTTTATTTCATTGTTTGTTTTGTCGATTCGTTATGATTTTTAATGTTATAACAAGAGGTATCAATGTCAAGGTTTTATCTCGACGATGACAACGGTGGAGTATGACATCTCTTTTAGGTGTCAACACTAGATGTTCGCTTTGGCAGTTTAAAATGCAAGCTGCTTTAGCACAGATGGATCTAGACAATGCTCAAAAAATACATTCATCAAAGACGCTGGAGGAGAAACAATATAAAGATCGAGAAGTTTTTTCTCAATTTCATCTTCACCGGTCAAGTAAGATTTTACGTGATATTTTGAAGGAGGATATTACTATTATGTTATGACTAAAATTAGAGCAATTTTGCATAATGAAAAGTTTGACCAATAAGTTGCACTTAAAACGACAGTTACACTCTCACAGGATGACTGAAGGTGCATCTTTTATCGATAACTTAACTTTCTTTGAGAAAATTGTCTTTGATTTGTAAGTCATGGAAGTTAAGTACAATGAAGAAGATTTAACATCAATAATACTCTACTTGTTTCCCTTTTCATATACAACATTGAGATATATCATTTTTTATAGGCGAGAGACACTTACTTTAGATAAAGTATATGATTCGCTCCTTTTAAAGGAGCAGATGAAATTACTTGTAGAAAAAATTATTGCTCAAGGAAAATGCCTTGTTGTTCAAGATGAAACTCAAGAGAGGAGTTTGATGCTAATGGGAAGAATAGATCCAAATTCAGAAATAATTATAAGATCCATAATTTCTGTAAGAAAAAGAGACACATCAAAATTGAATGTTTCAAGCTACAAAATAAAAATAAAAAAAACAACTTCTAATCAGAGAGACAAAAAATCAGACATGTTGGTGACACCAACCAGTGTTGTTGAAGAAGTTGTTAATGATGATGAACTCTTAATAGTCTCTGAAAGCGAATCTTGTGATGATTAGGTTCTTAATTTAACATGCACATTTCATATGTGTTTTAATAGAGATTGGTTATCAATATATGTATCGATGTTGAAGGGTACCATGTTAATGGGCAATAATGCTCATTGTATAATAATCAATGTTGAAACTATTAGAATCAAGATATATGTTTGAGTAATTAGAATACTTGGATATATGAGACATATTTCAGATCTGAAAAGGAATTTAATTTCCTCAAGTACTTTTGATGTTAAATGGTATAAATACTTTGGTGAATGCGTAGGTTTAAATATCGACAAAGTCTAACTTGTTGTGATGAAATGATAGAAGGTTATTGAACTATATGTATTGTAAAACTCTACATTGATAAATGACACATGAGTTATTACTTCTTCCATATCAGATGATGAAGCAACTATACCTTCACCCATGCGCGTTGGACATATGAGTGAGAACTTGATGACTGAACTGAGCATAAGAGACTTCTAAATAGTCAAAGTATTACTAAATCAAAGTTCTTTGAACACTATGTGTTCGGAAAATAGAAAAGAGTTAAGTTCAGTACTAACATTCACGATACTAAATGAATATTAGACTACATACATTCTGACTTTTGGAGAATATCAGCAATTCATCTGAAGGTGGTGTCAAATATATGTTGTTCATTGATTTCTCCAAAAATGTTTTATTTATTTATTTTTTTGGAAGTAGAGAGCAATCTTCTTACTACTTTTAAGGAGTAAAATATTATGATTGAGAAATAGATTAGAAAGCAAATTAATTGTCTTCACACTGATAATGTGTTGAAATTTTGTTCATAAGAATTTAACATTTTTTTTGTAAATCAAAAGGAATTCTAAGAGATTTCAGTCTGACACATACTGTGGTAAAATGATGTGGCAAAGCGAATGAACATACTACAATATAATGGAGAAGCTTAGTTGCATATTCCTTCGGTCGCCAATTGGAATTTAATTTAATTTAACTGTATATATATATATATATATATATATAATTTTGATTTTATAAAGTAATATTTTGATTTTGAAAGATGAGACTGAACAACTCTCCTATACTTAATAGTTTAAATAATTGAGCATGATACCACAAATGATATATTATCTTGAAATATAAGTGTATCACTTGCCAGTAGTTTTAACTATTAAACTAAGAGATTTATGACTCTATTTTGGTCTATGAAATTTATGACTGACAATTTTTCTATCAAATATAAAAATTAAATATAGTTTATATTATATGAGTTAATAATTCTCCTATAGAGACAATCCTCTATAGTTAATTACTTCTTAAGCAACTGAAATTACCTAAGAAAACTCTCGATTAAGATTAAGGGTTTTGTCTTCAAAAATTCAAAGTTTAGTTTCCACGATTAGACATAGGAAAATCAAGTTAGAACGACTCAAGTAGAAACAATTATTTTGGGAAATCCAAAGGAGCGAAAGGTATGAGATGTCACAATTTTTTAGGAGAACCTCAGAGACTTCTCGAATTATCCTATTGTTTGCCTTTACGTTTAAAAAATGATGTTATTTGATGTTCACTCTTGCCATTTATTAGAATTCTCGAACTTATATCTGAACTATATACAATTGTGCAAAAGACCCAAGAAGATATGAAGATCTACGTTGTACGGAACGACAAACTCATAATCCTAAAAAGAGTTAGGGCTTATTTTAAATGAAATACTCTCATACGAATGCCTAAAATGTACCGTGAGGATTTATGTCGTGCTGGATGAACAATCTCGAAGTCATATGGGTTTATGTTGTTCAAGACTATAAAAAGTTCATTTGAAGTTCATTCTTCACTTCATTTTGAGCCTTCTGAAGTCGCCCTCCATCCGCTTGCACCCTCATAATGCTTCATGAAGAGTCTTGCTTCGTGTTGTAATATTGAAATTAGTATAAGAGAGATTTGTAATTCTATTATGTATCAATACAATCAAATTATAATGATTTTTTAAGGACTTAAATAAAACTTGGACATCAACATAATATATTTAAGTAATACTTTTGTATTTTTTAATGCTAATATCAAGTCATGATGAAATAGTGTCACCCTTTGTTAAAAGACTAAGGAGTTGTGTAACATCACACCATTTAAGTATGTGCACTAAATTTAGGGTCTATTTAGGATAATTTTGTCTGCTCCACCAGCTCTGTTCCTGCTGTTGCTTAGATTTTTTTGTGATGGGAAATTATTTTTTCCAACATGTTATATTAATATGTTGTGATTGCAAGAAAACNCTTGAAAATATTTGTTTCTGTTTCCAAAATTTTAATGGAATGGTTGAAGGTTTATCTTAAGTTGAAAACATTAGAAAAACTAATGTCAAAATTCTTGAGATGAATCCAAACTTTTTTTTTTGTTTAATATAGTATTGTAANAATGGTTGAAGGTTTATCTTAAGTTGAAAACATTAGAAAAACTAATGTCAAAATTCTTGAGATGAATCCAAATTTTTTTTTTGTTTAATATAGTATTGTAGCTCTCATGGAAGTGGCAACCCATAATATAACTCTACTGTTGTAAGGAGTGACAAGCGTCTCACAAAATCTTGTGCAATAGCTTGATCATGGTGAAAAGTATTCAAAGATTGACCAGGATGATAAATTGACCAAAGTATGGTGAATCCCGGGCTAGGCTTATGCTTAAAACAATGTTTTTTTTTAGTTGTCACTGTTAGCCTTATTTTTCACAGNACCAGGATGATAAATTGACCAAAGTATGGTGAATCACGGGCTAGGCTTATGCTTAAAACAATGTTTTTTTTTTAGTTGTCACTGTTAGCCTTATTTTTCACATCTATTTTAGGTCGATATTATGAATCCTAATTTTCCATTTATTTTTGTTGATTGTTATTTGAGATATTAAAATTATTTTTTGCAAATGATTCGGATCAACTTCTTTCAATGCGTCAACCCATTTTTCTTCATAATCATTTAACTTTAATTTTATGAACTTGTTAAACGGGCACATTTTCTCTCTTCATTGTATAGGTTCAAACAACCTAATTATATTCTCAGTCTCGATATCTTTAATGCTTGTAATTCAAATGTCTCTATGATAATCATTCCTTAATTTTTCCATTTTAGATTGTCATAGACATCTTAATATTCTCATCACACAACACTCAACTTATGTATGAGTTATTTTTGTGCAACCTTACATGTAGATCCATAGATAACCTCTTATCACACAACTCTCGAGTCATTTTTCATTTTACTAGCTAGTGTTAAATCTGGAAGTTATATTCTCATATAAACTTTCATTTTTTTGTATTCTATATTAAAATTTAATTTATTACACTTATGTATCACCATATCTTTTGATAATAATAAATTATAATTGTTATGTCCATGTTCATTAAAATTAATACCATATTCTTATTTTTTTATTAATTCTAAGTTATATATTTTTTAACATATTCTTTCATTGCTATTATTTTTCATTGATTTTAGTGGATGCCTTACAAAGTTTTACTATAATTACGCTATACACGGTGACATCTCGCTTTGAATATCATTAATAAGCATCTCCATAACTAATACAAAAGGAGATGGATTTAGTGTTCACCATTGATGTAAATCCATAATAAGTAGAAACTCTTGGTTCACATCATAACTAATAATGTCTATGTGTTTTGGATGCACATCTTTCTATCTTGAAGCATATCAAATTAATTTTTGTGGTATTTGATTTTGTCTTTTCAAGTTCAATAGAAATCATATGATGATCCGTTCTTTTTTATCTTCTGTATTATTTTTCTTACACATCACTTGTGAATGGAAAAGACTACAACACTCAATTAGTGTAGAAATTAAAGATTACAATCTCTAAAACTCACAAACAAAACAAAAGTGTTCCGAAAGCAGAAAATAACAGCATATAAATATCCCTCAAATAAAAATCCTTCTTAGAAGTAAGAAAACTAAGAAATAAAGAAGAATTATAAAGGAAGAGGAAATAAATCAAGAAGGAAATATGCTGAAAATAGGGAAATTTTGTTGATTCAATTGGATGCCCTATAGCTGAATCACGATTGCCTTGTTGACGATCCTGCGGAACCTGCAGGTCATGGAATTCTTCGGAGACGGGATTGTGGGATCTCTTTCTAACTCTACCGCATAACCAAGTTTCCATTTATTTTCTTCATTGTTCATCATGAAATAAAATTTAGAGGCATACTTTATACTTTTCCATAGAATTTGTAGGAGTATTTAAAATAAATAGCACCTTAATGATTTGGGGTTGGGTTGAGGAAGTAAGAATGCCATTACATCTGAGAAAAATCCTATTAATGAGTACTATAAAGCCTACTAAATATTATTTTCATTATAAGGAATGTGTTAGGTCTTACTTTTAGCTCTTGATGATTTATACATGTGAAAAGATTTGTAAAGTTAGACAATTGAAAGATAAAAAAATTTTCTTTAAATTTGATATATTCAGTAATTGCAAAATAAATTCAAGTGGCTTGTGCATGTAAAATAGAGGCAGAGGTTTTTCGAGGAAAAGATAGAATTGAGATGATAGGATTATAAGAAAATAATTGATAATCCGGCTTCAAATGGAAATGGAGGTTGTGGAAATAAAATAAACTTATGAATTCATTTATTAATCAACAGAAGTGAATTTAGGAGCGTTCATAAATTTGACCCCATTTAGTAAGGATAAGGTCAATATTACTAAAAAAGCTGGACACACTTAATACTACAAGTTGGTATGTGGCACTAGGCGCTTGTCTAAGCAAAGTGAAGTGCTAAATTTTCACCTATTTTTTGCTTTGAGTACTTTTAGAGAGTATAATGTGATAAGCATCACATAAATATATTTAAATGTGGTTTGGAAAAAATAAATATTTTCAGGTTTTTTTACTGTTATTCCAAGTACTAAAATGAACATGATTGCGAGAGTGTTTTTTTCTTTCACTTTCTCCATGCTTGGTTGTTAGTGTTCCTCATGAGGTTCAAAAGCACTCTCTTGTGCTAAAGTTTGTAGCTTTTGGCTTCCTTTTCTGCCTCTTCCCATCATTAAAAAGTTTTTGATTTTGCCATTTAGGTAAAGGAAAATTTTGTTTTTTCCTTCATCCTTCAAGTACTTTTTAGGAGAGATTTTTATACTTACCAAAAGTTTTATTATAGGTTATCTTATAAAATGAACCAATGATTTTTTTTTTTTTTATGTCGATTTGCTGTTGTGTTTCTCCTAGGTTAAGAAATGCTCTTTTGTTTCAGTTTTGTGCAGCCTTTCATTGCCTTTTTTGTGCTTTTAACTATTTTTAGAAACCCATTGCCTTTTCATCTAAGGGCTTTCTCAGTTTTTTCTTTCCTTAAGTATTTCTTTGGAGTGACTTTTAGATTTTCTAACAATTCAAGTATAAGTTATTATTTAATATAGGTCTCATTAAATGAACTTGTTTGTGGGAGGACTTCACTTTTTCATGTCAAATTGCTATTGTGTTGCTTCTAGGGTTAAAAAAACAAATTTGTTTCAATTTTATAGCTTTGGACCGCCTTTATTACTTTTTTCTGCTTTTAAAATCACTTTTAAGGTGCTTATCTTTTAGCTAAAGGAAGTTTTTAAGTTTTCTAATTATCCTTGACTACAAAATTAGTAAGTTTTGTAAGTTTTCAATTCATAAAGCTTTGTAAATTCTTACAAAGTTTTCAATTCAAATTCTATTGGTGTATTTAACTTGTTAAGATTCAATTTTTAAATTTAGTAAGTTTTCAATTCATACTAGAAAAAAAGATTTGTTGTTATATAGTACAAATATAGGCATGGATGGAAATCATCAACTGAGGACTTAGAAAGTAGCAAATTCATAAACATGTTGAAGGATTTACAAGGAGACAAGAAACGACTATTCTAGAAGTAAAGCATGTTTTGCACAAGGAAAAAAATTTCAACATTCAACGACAACAATAAACACTGCATCTCAGCTATGATTGGGAGACACGAGGAACTAAATTGTGCCATAATGCTTTATTCTGGAATGGAAAAACAAGGTAGGAACTGTAACAAAAACTATACAGTCCAAATATGATGTTGAGAAGGAAAAATGAATCAAAAGTGTTTGAAGTAGGTAATCAGATGAGAGTTGATTTGAATGCAATAGTAAACCATTAAGGTGATCAAAACACTATAGAATATGATATATTCCCATTCTTTTAGGCACCAACATCACAATATATTGAAAATTGATAAAAATTATACAAGACAGCTAAAGTGAACATCAAACTTTGTAGTTTTGATGTGCTTTTTTGCATCCTATGCTATCGATGAATATATATTTTTAATTTTCTAATAAAATCTTCTTTGCTTTGAAAATTTTTGCTCCTATGAATTGACAATTTGATATTTGTCAAGTATATCTGGGATGATTGATTCTTGCTAGGTAATCCATGAAACAATAAAACTATGTCTGTCATGTCACCACACAAGATGTCTTTAATATCTACCTTTATTAATGTATGTGTTGTCGTCATTTAGAATGGCTTTTGGAACATGATGAGTCAATCTATCTAGTGAAGTACCAGATGTAATTGACTAGACATAAATAGTGAGAAAATTTACGACATTATTTTTACATTCATTAAGTTAAATCTCTAATACATAGAATACTGAACTAATGCTAGAAAATTTCCAAAAATTCAATTTTTAAGCGTTCTTCTTAATGCCTTTTGTGATTTTATATGATCCTACCTTTGTTTTCTTTAATTTCTTTAATGTCATTGTAGAAAATATATTAGGACTACCATTCCATTGTCACCTAGTTTCAATGCTTTAATTCTCTTGTACATATTAAGAATATACTTTTAGTTGTCATATTCAAAATTCAATTTCATAAGAATAAATTTATGTTAAATCATGCAAATTAAATGATATGAAATAAGCAATAAAAATGCTAGAATACTAATATGCATTCTAATGGATATAAATAAAGACCAATATTTAATTCTTAGGAGAGGAGACGATAAGGAAAATCAAATGCAAACACTTCCATTGATGTGTCCCAAGTGCCAGCTGCGAAAAGTGGAGCCTGTGTTAGGCAGTAGACAACTATCGTAAAATGTCTAAAAATCATGATATGAATCTTTTAAATTATTGTATGAATGCTACGACGTCTCCTATAATCGACATGTTGCATGACCTAACTACAGTGAAAAGTGTACAAGGTCGCTATTCAACGTCTGGTTGTAGTGCCAATTAAACAAGAGCTCTCACATTATGGACAAATGAGAGTAAGGAAATTAGTCCATGAAACTAATATTAGGATAAGATCTCGGAATATAGCTAGTTTTTACTGGTAAATTAATGAAATTAGTTGATAATATAATTTATATAAAGATAAATATCTGATGTATTAAAAAAACTAAATATGATGGAGAAAAGACTAAGGAGATTGAGAGCTTAGGCTTTAAACTTTTGTATTCAAGTAAGAGACAATAAAAATGTTGTGGGTGTAACTATAGATAAAAGTTTAAAAGTTAATATTGNAAAAGCAGTATTTAAGTCCTGGGCTGCCCACCACCCATAAGGGCTCTTTTGGGAGGTGACATTAGGCTTTAAACTTTTGTATTCAGGTAAGAGACAATAAAAATGTTGTGGGTGTAACTATAGATAAAAGTTTAAAAGTTAATGTTGTAAAATTTAATAGAATTTGAGATAGAATTATAACTCTAAAAATTGTTGTTGATACTAAAATTTTTAATGTTTTAAGTGTTTATGCTCTTCAAGAAAGTTTAGATATAGTTTAAAAAGAAAAATTTTGGAATGATCTAGAAGAATTGATACGAAAAATATATCTTGAAAAAATAATTTTTATTGGAGAAGATTTAAATGGACATGCTGGTAAAGTGGTTTAAGATTTTTGAAATATTCATGATGATTACGGTTTTGGAGTGATTAATNTTAAAAAGAAAAATTTTGGAATGATCTAGAAGAATTGATACGAAAAATATATCTTGAAAAAAGATTTTTTATTGGAGAAGATTTAAATGGACATGTTGGTAAAGTGGTTTAAGATTTTTTGAAATATTCATGATGATTACAATTTTGAAGTGATTAATGAAAAATTTAAAACCGTATTATATTTTGCTTTAGCATATGATTTTGTTATTGCTAATACTTTATTTAAGAAAATAGATGAAAATATTATTACTTCTAAGAATGGATATAATAAAACACAAATTAATTATTTTCTTATAAGAAAAAGATATCGTTGAAAATGTAAAGATTGTAAGGTCCATTCTTATAAGTAAATTTTCTAGCCTATTGTATGATAGAAAGTACTGCTGAGGTTGAAAGGAAAATTTTATAAGATGGTGATGTGATCTACAATGCTTTATGACGCAGAATGTTGGCCTTTAAAAGAGAAGCATAAAACAAAGTTAAGTGTTGCTGAGATGAAAATGCGTAGGTGGATGAATGGCTTGACACTTAGAGACAAAATGCACAATGAATATATCCGTGATAGGGTTGATGTAGCTCCAGTGGCGAACAAGATTAGAGCAAGCCTNAAGTTAAGTGTTGCTGAGATGAAAATGCGTAGGTGGATGAATGGCTTGACACTTAGAGACAAAATGCACAATAAATATATCCGTGATAGGGTTGATGTAGCTCTAGTGGCGGACAAGATTAGAGCAAGCCGCTTAGATGGTTTGGTCACATTAAACTTCGGCCATCTGATGATCCAGTTAGGAGAGTGGTTCAACATATGTTAAGAAAGGCAGAGGTAGGCCTAAAAACACTTGGGCATATTGAATAAAAAATGTTCTTAATCTATTAGAATTAAATAAAAATATTACTCTTGATAAGATGCAATGGAGAAAAAGGATTCATGTAGCCGACTCCACTTAGTGGGATAAAAGCTTGTTGTTGTTGTTGTATATATGGATGAATTATATCTTTAAAGAAATCTGACCGAATTTGCTTAG
>JXCR01142938.1:5577-24316 GCA_002079205.1 Phalaenopsis hybrid cultivar | reverse complement strand
GAAGAGACACTCCTGGTACTGAATTTAAGCAGTGAGGGCAATCCCTCTTTTTCTTGCTCTTGAACGGTACCCATCAAAGGATTTTTCATATTCTATATTAATATCATCAAATTTCATGTCAAAATCAATTATCCCTCCTTGTGGTATGTCTTCTTCGTTGAAGGCAAAGTTCAGACCATCTTTGAAAGCAAAGATGCCTCCTTGTGGTACATCTTCTTCGTTGAAAGCAAAGTTCAGACCATCTCTGAAAGCAAAGTCAGCCGCGATCCTGACATCTTCTCCTTTAAATTAATAGGGAGATATCAGTGAGTTTGAATTCCGCCTTGCGGTGCATCTTCTTTATTTAAGGCAAGGTTCAAACCATCTTTGAAAGCAAAGATCCCTTGTGGTACATCTTCTTCGTTAAAAGCAAAGTTCAGACCATCTTTGAAAGAAAAAATCAGTCCGTGATCCTGACATCTTCTCCTTTAAATTATCAGGGAGACATCAGTGAGTTTGNACCTTTTCTCACCAGCATCCTTTAAATTAAAATTAAATTCTTTAATAACCCAAAATGCTTTATGTTCCAATTTTACTAGTAAATGACATGTTTTTCAAAAAATCAATCTATATGAGGACATTCCTGTAAGAGTTTTATAAGTAGTTATGTATGCCCATAATGCATTATCTAGTCTTACAGACCAATCGAATTTATAAAGATTTATAGCATTTTTTATAATGCGTTTAATTTCACGATTCGATATTTCTGCTAGACCACTAGCTTGAAGATAATAAGCAGTAGAGAATCTATGCACTATATCATATTTCTTGATTAATTTTTTGATTCTCTTATTCCTGAAATGAGATCCTCCATCAGTAATGATTACTCTCGGCATTTTATATCTAGTAAAAATTATTTTAATTAAAAATTTAGAAACACTCCGAGCGTCACATCTAGACACATCAATAGCTTCAATCTACTTAGACGTATAATCAACAAGTATATATATAAATTTTTTAAATGAAGGCATAAATGGTCCCATAAAGTCTAATCCCCACACATCAAAAATTTCAACTTCTAATGTATAATTTAGAGGCATTTCGTCTCTTCTGGAAATATTTCCTACTTAGACATCTATCACATGTTTTAATATATTCATTAACATCTCTAAAAATAGTAGACCAATAAAATTTTGCTTGCAAAACTTTATATGCAGTTCTAGTCATTCCAAAATGTCCTCCAAATTCAGAATCATGACATCTTTTAATTATTGGTTGAGTTTCTATATAAGACACACATCTTCTAATAATTAAATCTTT
Source organism: Phalaenopsis hybrid cultivar (assembly GCA_002079205.1). Taxonomy (NCBI): domain Eukaryota; kingdom Viridiplantae; phylum Streptophyta; class Magnoliopsida; order Asparagales; family Orchidaceae; genus Phalaenopsis; species Phalaenopsis hybrid cultivar. The sequence goes on along the minus strand of JXCR01142938.1, from coordinate 23,017 downwards.
ACATTGTTTATATAAATATAGGTCATCCCAAAAATATTATTTCAAATCATAGATAAATTTCTTTAATTGTGGATTCTTGATATCAGGTGGTAGAATGTCACTTACAATATAGTTTACTATATCAACATACCACGGTAGATCCATTTCATCAATACTATATAAATGTTCATCAAGGAAATTTTCTAAAATTTTATTTACAAAATTAGTTAATATTTATTTTTCTATTTGAGACAAATGATCAGCTATTTGATTATCATTTCCCTTTCTATCAACCACAGTAGTTCATCTAATTAATCTTAGTTTAACATCCTTCTTTTGCATCAAGTATTTAATAGCAGAATGATCTATATGCACTATACATTTAGTTCCAATTAAATAAGATCTAAATTTATCAAAGGCATAAACAATAACTAATAACTTTCTTTCAGTAGTAATATAATTAATTTGAGTATTATTTAAAGTTTTACTAGCATAATATTTACGTTTAAAAATTTTTTTGTGCCTTTATCTAAGATAGCCCCAATAGCATAATCACTAGCATCACACATTATTTCAAATGGTTTCTCGCAGTTAGAGGTGCAGTGATTAATTTTTTCTTTAATAATTCAAATGATTTTATGCATTCCTCATTAAAATCAAATTTTGTATCTTTTTCTAAAATTTGGCATAGGGGTTTAGTTATTTTTGAAAATTTTTTATGTAGTGCCTGTAAAAACCAGCATGTCCTCGAAAACTTCTCACCCCTTTAACATTATTAGGAGGTGGTAATTTTTCTATAACTAGGATTTTTAAAGGATCTACTTCCATACCTTTTTCAGAAATTTTATGCCCAAGAACAATATCTTCTGCAACCATAATTTGACATTTTTCCCAATTTAAGACTAGGTTGATTTTTTCACATATCTCCAGAACATTTTCTAAATTATTAAGACATAACTCAAACGAAGTCCCAAATATAGAAAAATCATTCATAAACACTTCCATTTCATGCTCAATAAAATTGCTAAAAATTGACATCATGCATCTTTAAAATGTTGCAGGTGCATTGCATAGTCTGAAAGACATTCAACAAAAAGCAAATGTTCCATATGGGCTTGTAATTGTTGTTTTCTCTTGATCCTCTGGGGCAATTGGAATTTGGTGATATCCGATATATCAATCTAAAAAGCAATAGTATTTGTTCCCATCCAATCTTTCCAACATTTGATCTAGAAAGGGCAAAGGAAAGTGATCTTTTCTGGTGGCCATATTTTGTTTTCTATAGTCAATACAAGTTTTCCAACCAGTTAATTGTCTTATTGGTATTAATTCATTTTTCTCATTTTCTTCAACAGTCTCTCCTCCTTTTTTCGGAACACAGTGAATTGGGCTTACCCAAGCACTATCTGAAATATGATATAAAATTCCAGCATCTAACCACTTTAAAATCTCTTTTTTAACAATTTCTTACATTATTGGGTTTATTATTCTTTGAGGATCTACTTTAAGTTCATATTGTTCATCTAATAAAAATCTGTGCATACAAATTAAAGGACTAATTCCTTTAATATCTAAGTCCATCCAAAAGCCTTTTTATACTTTTTCAACATCTCTATCAACTTTTTTTTCCTGAATTTAAGTTAACTTAGAAGATATAATAACAGGCAATATAGATGACTCTCCTAAAAATACATATTTTAAATGGGGAGGTAATATCTTCAATTCAAGTTCAGGTGGTTTAATACTTGAAGGAATAAAATTTTTACTATCATTTTTCCGGAAGTATAATGCTTCAACTTTGTCCTGAATATAATCTAAATCTTCTTCTTTTACTTCATTTTCTGTATAAAAAATTTTCTCATTGCTTTAATTTATCTTCAAATTCATTCTTAAATTGCTCATTACTTAGATAATCAGCTACTTCCATCGTAAAACATTCATTATCTTTCTCTATTACAGGATATTTCATAGCTTTTGCTATATTAAATTTCACTTCTTGATCATTAACTCTCGTCATTAATTCTCCTTCTTTCATATCTATTACAGCTCTCCCTGTTGCAAGAAATGGTCTCCCTAAAATAATGGGAATCTCTTTACCTTCCTCCATATCCAATATTATAAAGTCTACAGGGAAAATAAATTTATCTACTTTCACTAACACATCTTCTATAACTCCTCTTGATTAAGTTATTGATCGATCAGCTAACTGAAGAGTTACCGTAGTAGGGGAAATTTCCTATCAAATCCAAATGTTAAAAAATTGATAAAGGCATAAGATTGATACTCGCTCCTAAATCACATAAATCTTTTCCGTAAAACTTTTCTCAAATTGCACAAGGTATAGTAAAACTACCAGGATCTTTTAATTTTCCAGGAAGCTTTTTCTGAATAATAACACTATACTCTTCACTAAGTGCAATGGTCTTATGATCTGTAAACTTCCTTTTCTTGTTTAATACATCCTTCATAAATTTAACATAACTTAACATTGGTTCTGAAGCTTCAACAAAAGGAATATTTATCATTAACTTCCTAAGGATTTCCAAAAATTTTATAAATTGTTTATCTTTATTTTTTTGTTTTAGTATTTGAGGAAACAAAGGTAATGGTTTTTCTACAGGGCTCTGTGTTTGTTCATTTTCTTGTTGATCATTTTCCATTTCTTCCTTTTCTTCATAAACTTCAGTTTCTCTTTGGATCCTTGTTTTAACTTCTTTTCCACTTCGTAATTGAATAGCTTTAATTTTCTCTTTATTTTGATCTTTTAGATTAAATTCTACGGTGTTTAGAAGAATTGCAGAAGGTCTATTACTAAGTGCAGTAGCAATATGTCCTAATTAATTTTCAATACTTCTAATAGCAACCTCTTGATTCTGTATTTGATTTCTCATATTCAACATTACTTCTTCCATCATCAACTTCCTTTTCTTAACTTGTGGGTTAGGGTTTCCTGGAGGATAATAAGGTAAAAATGTAGGATTTCCTTAATTGTTCAGAATTCTGGATGGATTCACCAAATTATTATAATTATTCCAACTAAAATTAGGGTGATTTTTCCAACTAGGGTTAAATTAGTTAGACGGATTGTTATTTTGATTATTTATAGCGTTTAAAGTTTCATAAGATGATTGAGTATCAATAATCTATCCTAGTGAATTCTCCTCTAATACTGGGGGTACTTGAGAATAATTCATTTTCATTTGATCAATCTTTTTACAAATAGCATCAATTTGAGATGCCAAAATAGACATTGCATCAGAATCATGAATACTGGCTACTCTCTTAGGATTTACCCTTTTAGAGGGCCATTGAAAATTATTAATAGCCATTTCTTCAATTAAAAAATATGCTTCATCAAAAGGTTTTAACATCAATAAACCACTCGCAACAACATCTATAATAGATCTTAATGATCCTACTAATCCATTGTAAAATGTTTGAATTATTAGCCACCCTGGTAAAGCATGATGTGGAAACTTCCTAAAAAGATCTTTAAATTTTTCCCAGGCTTCATATATCAATTCTTCTTCAAACTGGCAAAAAGATGTAATATTATTTCTAAGCTTAGCGGTTTTCGAGGGTGGAAAATATTTAGCCAAGAGTTTTTGTGATAGTTCTCCCTAAGTTCTAATAGATCTAGGTGATAAGTAATTTAATCAAGCCTTGGCTTTATCCCTTAATAAAAAATGAAAAAGTTTAAGCCTAACATTTTATCCCTTAATGAAAAAGGAAAAATTCTAAGCCTAACAACATCATTAGACACTCCATCATGTTAAATGTAGCACAAATTTAAAGAAAACTAGCAAGATATAAGTTAGGATCTTCAATAGGTGATCCTCCAAACTGATTATTTTGTACCATTTGGATAATAACAGGTTTAAGCACAAATGAATTAGCAGCAACATTAGGATTTTGAATAGTCAAGTGAAGCTCATTTGCTGTCGAATTCACATAATCTTGTAAAGGTCTTTGTCGATTTTCATTTATTGGATTATCTAAGTTGTTCGCCATTTCTTGTAAATTTGTAATTTCTCTTTATTGTTTTCAAATTTTTCTAATAATACGTTCTAATTTTGAATCATAAGGTACTAAAAATTCAGATCTAATATTTTGCATAAATAAGTAAAACATAAAACACTCTAATAAAAAAATATCTTTTTGGATTTTGGATTTTAAATTTTTTTTTTAATAATAATAATTTTTATGGTATATATATTATCTCTAAATTTCCTAATTTATCAAAACTATTTAATTCAACTGTTACCTTCCCCACACAATGGCGCCAAAAACTTGATTCAACTTTTTGTTGTGATAGATTGTGTAAAATTTAATTAAATATAATCAATTAATATTCAGATTCTACGCAAGTATACATACCGTTATCAAGTAATAATGGACTTTCTATTTAAGCACTCAAATATCGATCATACGGGGAAGGTTTAAATTGGAAATGACAAATTTGCTAGGAAATTCACAGAAAGTCAATTGAAATCACTGTCACTAATTTCAATTTTTAAGATGTAATCAAAATTAAATTTCTAAACTATTATCAGATCAAATATGCAAAATTTAAAACAATAAATACTAATATATTAACTATGTTTATGTAACGGAGATTCTTATGTGAAAAAGCTTCCTTCCCACTACAATGAGGCTATGATAAAATGTGATGAGATAAATGTTCATAATATGTATTGTGCCAAATAAGAGCAATTTTAATTCTCTACCCTGATACAGTGCATAGAAAATCATTGGCTAATCTCAGTGTTTAGTCCCTAAATCTGTGGCTAGGCTAGGAGGATACCGACTCCCACTCCAGAGCTCCCACTTCCCTTCACCTGAAGTCTAGCTCTCGCTTTAGTTTTTAAACATTAAGACTGAATTGAAGATTTTAGTCTGTCACCCTAAATGTTCTCCAACTCTACACCCAACAAAGAATATTTTCCTATTTATTTGTACTTAATTCCATAAATGAAGTTCTCCTTCATGGAATAAAATGTAATCCTTACTCTGTTGTAAAACTCATACTTCATTTCCCGGATCATATGTTTCACAACATAATTTAACAATTCAATTGGCCAAATCTAAAAGTAAATTAAGTTTGGAGTTGAAAAATCATCAGAATTTATTTTATAATTTAATATTGGCACATTGTTGAAAAATCATCACAATTTATTTTATATTTTAATATTGGCACATCCATATTATCTCTTCACTTCAAAATCATCACAATTTATTTTATATTTTAATTATGGCACATTCATTTTATCTCTTCATTTCATCATATCTCATAGTCACAATTTATTTTATATTTTAATATTGGCACATCCATATTATCTCTTCATTTCACCATATCTTAGAGTAGGGAGAAAGATAAAGTCATATTATCTCTTCATTTCACCATATCTCAGAGTAGAGAGAAAGATAGAGGGAACTACTCAGACTTCATGAGAAAGAAATAACAAAACACAAATTTCATATATAAAGGAAAGTTCATACAACACTGATAAAAAAACAATACTTATCTGAAAACTTTTCTCAAAGTAAATCCTTTGTAGCCTTTCCTTAGAAATGCAGGAAGAAAATATCTCTCACTTTTCTCCTTCTCCAACACTCTTACAGAAAGTTTCACACTAAATCTCACCATCAAAACTTTAAACTATGAAAATAAAATCACTAATTAACTCCAATGTGGAAGTGGAATAGAATGATGTGGTGCAAAAAAGAAAGTAGAGGAGTGAAAAATGTAGAGGAGCGCAGCACCTCAAGCACCGATTATGGCGTGAAAATGAGGGAAGATTTGATCTAGAAAGTATTTGAATAAACTCTATCAATTTGTTCAAGCACCGATTATGGTGCAGCACCTCAAGCATTCTACAAGAGATAATATGAACAAACTCTTTAAATTTTTACTGATGAAAATACAAATTGGGAGGCCGTAGATAATGGAAATGTAAGTTTTTCTTCTTTATTGTAGAATCCTGAATCTAAGGTGTGGCATTTCTTTATTGCATCGAAATTACTTTCTACCATGACAAACAGTAAAGTGACGATGGAGAGTGATATTTTGAATTATTGTATTTAAACTAGAAAACCTATTGGTATTGGTGCACTAATTGTGAAATCAATTTTGGGTTTGATCATTAATGGATCTACTACCGGATTGGGACATCCAGCTACTATTTTCCTTCTGAGCATTCAATCACAAGTGCCTTATGAAAGTTGAGAAAAAGTGCTTCTTCATTGGAAGCCTATGAACCTAGAAAGTTATTGCAATTGCATTAGAATGGAGGATGAGAATGATATGAATATAATGATGGATCAATCATCCCATAATTCATCACCTATTCATCCTTTAGCTTGAATGCACTTCTGAAGATGATCAAGCTTATAGATAAAGAGGTACAAAATCTTATGCATGCAATTGGGAATATTTCTGAAATTTTGGATCATCGGGATTGGAGGCTGAAGGAACATTTTGAACATAATAGACGTATGTAAGATGGTTTGGTACGTATGTTCAAGAATCATTCTTGGATTGAGGAAGATTCAGAGGATAAATTTCCTTATCGACCTTTCTAAAACTTGTACTTGCACTACCAATCCATGGGAGATATCAAGGAGGACGAGAGAAAAAATGATGTTTGAACTTATTTTATGCACGAAATGCTTATTTAGTTATGCTTTCTTATGTTTTTGTGTTATGTTGGATTGCATTTACTTTCATTGTTGAACTCTATTTGTGCTTGTTACTGAGTACTTTGACATTTAGATTTCAATGTTAGGATGTTTGATTTACTTTAGACACTGAATTAGATTTTGTTGGCTTGAAATCTTTTACAAAGTGATAGTGTGGATTATATATATATAAGTGAGTTTTGTGTTTTTTGTGAAAGTATATGTTAGAAAATTATTTATTTATTAGTATAAGTGATTATTTGATTTAATTAGAGGTTGACGTAAAGTTGTATGCAACAGATTTCCTTAGAAAATGAAATCTAGGAATATTAGGCAATGGCGACTGAAGCAGCGGATTGGAGCCTGAGGAGCCAAATTCCCAAAAACGCCCAAACAGCTTAAAAACCATAAAATCACCGAGTAAAACTTCATTTTTACTACTTGGTTGCCTCCTACCTCTAAACCGCGACTTAGGGCTTCACATTGTGTGGATTTGAGAAGATTTTGAAGGTCATAGATCTTAGATTTCATCTTTTCTTGGTAAGAGCTTCACTTTAACCGAGAAATTTCATCATGGATTTGTCATACGTTATAGGAAATCCAAAATTTTGGATTTTTGATGAAAAAGCTTAAAGAAAACCTATAGTGAAAAGTTTTTTACCAAAAAATCTTACTTGTGGAACTAGATTTTTTATTTTGTAATTATTTGGAATTTGTACACGAGTAAAAAGAGGAAAGCCTACGAGAGATTTTGACGTGAGAAAATTCGTCAACTATAAGGCCCAACATAGTTACAATACTCAAATGGGTTTGAGAAAATGATCCAGGAATGAACATTTGCTAATCTGGGTGGAGAGATCAAGAGGTTGATTATCGCAAAAAAATGGGAGAGGTTTTGCTACTTCACTGCAATAGCCATTGTGCCAATGATCTGGGAGATCTATGCCAATTTGTGATTCACTACTAATGATCACATCTTTGTGAGAGGTAAGCATGTTGAGTTTTCAAGAGAAAGGATCAATGCATTTTATGGACTGAGGAATGTATTTAATGTTGAATATGTTGCATTCATGATGGCTGACTCATCACTGGATGAAGTAATTGCCTTTCTGACTGATGGAAGGGGAGAATAAAAAATTAAGAATAATAAGAAATTTAATTTCTCCACTTCCATGATGACTTTTCTGTCAAAAGTCTGACATTAATTCATCTCTGCTAAGTTTCTTCAAAAAAATTATATGAGTGAAGTAACAAAGGATATAGCTATGCTAAACTTCCATATTCAAAAAATGAAGGCAGTAGATGTTTGTGCTCTAATAGTACATCAAGCTCGGAGTATAGTCAGGAGTTTTACTTTAAGTGGTTTGGGATACTTTGCTCTGATTTGCACTTTATGTGAACAATAAGGAGTAGAGCTAATAGTAATGAAGAAAACCTGCAGCCACAGAATCCTATTGGGAAGCATATGGTTCAAAGATTTGAATCATTTACTAAGCTAAGTAGAGGAGGCAGTGACAAACTCTCAACATCTATTGCTGGATCATCTACTTCTCGCTCTGCTTCACTTGAGAATGTTATGGAACAACTTATGATTTAGTAAATGGAAATTGTAAATATGAAAAATAGTATTGGAAGAATTGAAGCTAGGAATGCTTATAATGATGAACCTAAGAAGAGGAGAGTTCAACATGATATAACATATGAAGGGGGACGGTTAGATTTATAAGGGGTGATTATAATGTGGAATTTCCAACTTGCCCCAATTTCACTCCTTATACGCCAGATCATGAAGAAGAATAAAAAGAAGAAGAAGAAGAAGAAGAAGAAGAAGAAGAAGAAGAAAATGATGATGATGATGATGACGATGAGGAGGAGAAAGGGTATGAAGACTGATATTTTAAGAGTTTAATTTGTTAGTTAGTTAGTTAGTTTGTTATTTTGATTGTTTGTAGTTTATTTTGTCTTGAAAATGTTGAGATATGAAATTTCATTGTAATATTGTGATGTGAACCTAACTATAATAGGAACTGTAGATTTTTACTTTTTCTGCATTTTTAGTATTTTCCTTTTATGCTTCTATTTTTAATTATAAAAAAATCCTTTACAATATATTAAATTTCATTTAATGCTTTAAAGCCTGTATTTCTAAAGTTAGTATCTGCAGCATACCAGAGCCCAATTTCATATTCAGAAATCCTCTACAAATTAGGCTTTATTTTTATGCATTTACTGCTTTCTTTCACCTGCAAAATTTTGTACTGAACATTTTTAATTACTTAAAAATTTAAGTTTGGGGGAAAGAAAATTTTCAGTTAAGAATAAGTTAACTAAGTTTTAATTGTCCTCAATTAACTACATTTTTCAAATTAATTTAACATGACTTGGGATATTAAGTTTTAACTTTAAATGACTAAATTTATGTTTATAAATATTATGATAAATTTAGGTAAAAGTTTTTAATAATGAAGGTCAATTCTAAAGTTAAAGATATTTGGTATGAAAAGATAAGACTATGTTTTTTATATTTAAAGAAAAGAAAATTGTAATTTTGATGTATTAAGAATTTTAGAGTTTCATGTAAGAAGAAAGGAATGAGACTTTATGAAAAATCATCAAAACTAATACAAATTTATAAAGTGAAGATAGGTAAGATGTTTTAACTTTAAAAAGAGGATAGTGAAGTTCAAAACTATTAAAGACTATCCAGATATAGTAATCCTCACTTGAAAAAGAAAAACAAAGAAAATAAAATAAAATAAAATAAAAAGGGTGATTGATAAGATCCTGAAAAGAAAAGAAAAAACGTGTGTGAGGAGAAGTTTGAGGAGATGCCTAATAAAAAATTGGTTTCACTTGAATCAACTCAAGGAAAAGACTTTATTATTTTGTAAACTTATATTTTAGTATTAGCACCCTTATTAGAAAAGTTTTCATGAAATTATTTTTCATATGGATATTCTAAGTATCCTTTATATGACAAATTACAATCCTTCTTGTAATGAATAGAGATTCAGAACTAAGTACTCTTAGACATAGAGTTTGAATCTATGTTATTTAAAATTTTTTTAAAATTTAACTATTTTATTTATGAAACTAAAGTATAGAAGAATATAAGTTAATCTCTATCCTAAGTCATATATATTTTTTTATGTAGTAAAAGCTTCACTTGAAGGCAAGTAATAGTTAAGTTTGAGGGATTTTGAAACCCCAACATAATGTGTTATTTTAAGTATACATTTATCACTTATTTTTATTTATATTGCTTTTAAAGAAGGGTATTTTTATGTTTTTGTTGCAGGTAAATCAATTTTAGGCATTTGGAGCAAAAAAAGCAAAAAGAATGAAATTTGGAGCACAAACAACAAATTTTGTGATTCTCGCGCCTGAAGCACCATAACTGGCATCTGAAGCACCACTTTATAGAGAGCTAGTGCCTGATATGTTATAATTGGTGCCCAAAGCACCATTCTACAAAGAGTTGGTGCCTGAAGCGCCAAAACCCAGAACAACACAGTCTTATGAAACTTGGCACCTGAAATGCCAGAACCAGCGCCTGAGGCTCCAGAGATGAATTTTTATGATTTTAATTTCTCCAAAATCCATATACTCATTGTAAATGAAAATGGTGCTTTCTTAAATTTGAAATCTTTTTAACAAATAAATTTTTTAGATTTCACAAGTTTGCTTTTAAAAGTTTAACAATTAGTTAAATTAACTTAGTTCCTTTTATCTGCATTTTATTTAGCATACACATAATTATTTTAGATTAAAATTTCATACTTTAGTTTTGTAGTTTGAATTGTGTTTTAAGATATAATCATAAGAACTTATCTATAAGCATTTCCAACTTTCTTGTGGGATCGATATCTAGGACTCCATTAGAGCCCTTTATTACTTGAGCGATGCGTATACTTGCACTATTATTATTGGCAATTTAAAGATTCTTAAAAATAAATTTATTTTTGTTCAAGATTTTTTTTGTTGGGTTTACATTGCATATATATTATTACAACTGTCGCGTGTATTTTGTTATATTGAAAAATATTTGCAAAATTAACACACAATAATTCGTCACATCAAATATAAAGATTAGTTTTTCTTCCGCAAGACTAAATACTTTGTCTAAACGATGACACTTTTTCATTTCTTCCAAATTACTTCCTACCACTAATGTTAAGGAAGTAGCAAAATTGAGTTCAATTCTCAACTATTGTATTCAGTTAGAATACTTATTGATGTGGGGACATTAATTTATAAATCCATTCTTGGAGTTGCATTAGATGGATGTATGAATGGGTTTGGTCACCCTGCATTTATTTTCTAGCATTGTACTCAAGCTCAAGTTTATTATGAATGTTGGGAAAAGATAATTCTTCTTTGAAAGCCCATAGATCAAACTATATTGATGTGTGATAACATCGACCTTTATGCAGTACATATTGAAAGTTCTTATATGGATCAATCTTCTTGCCCTTCCACTGCATCACGACCTAAACGTGCGAAAAGTTTTTCCAATATCATAGAAGAAATCAAGAGAATAAAGAAAGAAATGTCTTCAATTCATAGCAAGGTTAGTATCATCAATGATTAGTTTGATCGCTTAGATTGGCAGATAAAGCAATAAGCTGATCATTGTGTTGTGTTTTATGAGACAGGCGTGGTTATCTTTAAGAAAAATTATTGGATTGAGGAAGATTCTAAAAAATTTCCTAACTATCCCTTATAAAATTTATATGCCCATCAAATTCTTAGAGAAGTTAGGGAAGTGGATAGCTAAGTTGAAGATAATATAGCAGATTTTTCTTAGTAACTTTTATACGTGCTTAATGATTTAATTGTGTATTTAAAAGTTTGTGATTTTTGCTGTGTTTTTTTGGTTTTCCTATATTCTGAATATCTATGTATTTGGTAGTTTGTGATTAAATGTCAGAACCTATTGTGTTTAAAGGGTGAGAGTAATTTGTAGTTTTTGTTTGTATGAGGATTTGATCTATTATTAAATAGAAGTGGTTGTTTGTGTGTGTAAAAAATTAGTTGTTAAAATTTGTCTATATATGTTTAATTTGGCTTCCTAGAGTTTGTTTTGCCATGGTTTTCAATGCTCTTGTGTAAAATTTAACAAAAAAAGAAAAAAAAAAATGTTTGGGCACTAGCGTCTGGGCGCCAGAAACCTGAGATAGTGGCACTTAAGCGTTAGTTTTGGCGCCTAAACGTTGGTTCACCTAAGCTACTAATTTGACCTTAAAAACTTGATTTTGACCATAGCCGTCATCTTTTTCCTCCCTATTTTCGCAAAAACTACTGTAGAGACGCCTTAGAGCTTTTCAAATCTTGCATTTTGCGGCAATTTGGTGGATTAAAAATGGTGGATTCGATCTTTACATGGTAAGAGCTTCACTTTAAAGTAAAAATTTTTTATTTTATCCATGGATTTATCTCACATTGCTCATGTGCCTAAATATTTGATTTCTTTTAAAGTAATAGGCGAGGAATCCCTGGTAATTTGATTCTTAACTTAAAAAAATGTTTTCAGGAGTTTAAGAAAATTATTTGGAATTTATGCAAAATTTTCCTAGATTTCTTTTATATAGATTATTGAACCAAAAACTAAGATTTGTGTTTGATTCTGAAAGGATTTCTAATATAAAAGCTCAATACCATTACAACGATCTTCAGAATAGAAAAGTTATTCAAGAAAGAGCATTCTTTAATCCTGAGGGAGCTATGAAAAGTTTAATTATGGCCAAACACTATGAAAGCTTCTGCTACTTCACAGTGGTAGCAGTCATTTGGATTATTTGGGAATTTTATGCCAACTTCCCTAAAATTTTTGAAGATCAAGTTCATGTTAGAGGTAAAAGTGTAGAGAATACTCCTGAGTGCATCAATTCTCTTTAACAGCTGTCTGATGTTCCATATTGTAAGTATTCATCCTTTGAGCCTACCTAATCACGGTAGGATGAAGTGATTGCATACTTGATTGACAATACAAAAGTGTGGAAAATAAAGAACTGTCATAAGGTAAACTTCTCTGCTTGAATGTTGAAAGCACCCTCTAAGGCATGACATTGGTTTATTTTCACACATCTTTTACCTTCTAATCATCTGAGTGAAGTTACGAAGAAGAGAGAGCTGCACATAACTTTTGCATCCAACAAATGAAAAATATTAATATTGGGTCCGTAATTTTACAAAGTATTTCTTCAAGAGCAGGATCCACTAGAGGATCAGGATTCCCTTCACTGATTTTTACTTTATGTAAGCAATAAAAAGTAAGTTTTGAGTAGTGGGAAGAATTAGTGCAGCCTCTTAAACCTATTATTAGAAAAAATGTTCAATTCTATGAGTTGCATGCTGCAATGAGATCAAGGGGGAAAATATCAGGTATGCCATCTACTTCTAATTTCAGACCATCTACGTCTTGTACTACTCTACAATCTTCTGCTACTTTAGATGATCTCCATATTGATTATGAGGCTTTGAAACTTGACACAACATATCTCCAAAGCAAAGTTAATGATGTGGATTATAAGATAGATCATATCCATGAATATTTAAAACAAAAACATGACTATGATATGAGTTTTAATACATCTCTGATGAATTATATGCATGGAGATCATAGTGCTCAATTTCCATCACGTTTTTCATTCCGGGAATATATTCCACAAGACTACATGGAAGAAGAGGAAGAGACAGATGAAGAGGATGATGAAGATGAAGATGAAGATAATAATTAGTTTATTTTTTTTATTGTTTGTTTTGTTTATTATGTTAATGTTTGAACTGTTTAGAAAAGTATGTGACTTGTTGCTTGATTTTTGGGACTAATTACTATTTGGATGTATTTCTATCTATAGCTTTTATTGCACTTTTTCTTTATATTGCACTATTTTTTTATTCTTAAATTGTTTACTCTTTGTGTCATTGCACTATTGTTTGTCGTACTATACTACTTTCGTTAGGTATTTTGTCATGTATATAAAAAACACCTACACTAAGCAATTTCATTTTGTCATATACATGGTTATTAAACATTTTTACTGTTGTATACCTACTTCTAATTCCATAATATTTTTATGTTAATCCCTTTTTACAAAAACTATTTTTCAAAATTTTTCTTTCTGCTACTATAATTTTTGTTTTAAATGTTTTACTTATTAAGAAAAATTTAAGATTGGGGGAGGGAGAAAAACTTTTTTAAAAACATATTTTTTATTTGTTCATAAGAAAATATATTGAAAAAAGTTTTTTTTAAAGCAATAAGGGCAAGAGATGTTATTTTTAGAGAATTGTATTTTTTTCTAATTCTATAAAAGCTGTAGTAGACTTAAGGAAATTCTTAGTGATAAAGGTAATATCTAAGAATTAAGATATTAAGTAAAAACAATAGGGATATAGTTTTACTTTTTAAAGTAGAAAAGAAATTTATCTTTTGAAATACTAAAGATCTTACTAATTTACTTTAATGAATTGCGACTCTATGAAAAATCATTTTTAAAAACTAATACAATTTATCAAAGTAAAAAATGTGATGAGTTTTTAACTTTAAGAGGAGGACAGTGAAGTTCAAAATCTTTAAAGGATGAACCAGATATAGTACTCCTCACTTAGAAAAAGAAGAGAAAGAATTAATAGTGATCCTAAAAGTAAAAAAGAAAAGAGAAGGAAATTGAAAAAAAGAGAAAAATAAAGAAAAAAAAGTATATGTGAAAGTGAGGAGAAGCTTGAGGGGATGCCTAATTAAAAAAAAGCTTCACAAGAATCATTTTTAAAAAAAGAGACTTAATTACATTTTTGAGCTTTTATTAGTAGTTTACCTTTACTAGTAGAATTCTCTCAAATTCTATCTATTACTCTTCTAAGATCATTATTTTTTTAAGTTGTAATTAATTTTTTAAATGAATAGAAGAATTAGAATTCCTAAAATTGTTTACAAAATACTTTTATGCCTTATTTCTAGCATGAATTACTAAAATTTTTTCTAAAGTCATAACTACTACATTTATAGAAAAAAATTAAAAAGGTCTCTAATGATACCCACTATCACATGTTAATAAAATTTTATTTTTCAGAAGAAATATGTTACTTGAGGAAAATTAACAATTAAGTTTAGGGGATTTTGACATTCCTAAAATATGTTGAATTTATCTACATATTTTATGCATATTTTTAATGAAACTGCGCTTTAATGATAGATATTTTTGATGCTTTTGGGTGTAAGAATACTAAAAGGTGAAAATAGAGCAAATGGAAAAACAATGGAGCAAATTGGAATCAATTAAAGGAGAAAAGGCTATTTGTTGGTCTTGCGCCTAGGCACTAGAATTGGAGCACAAGCAACAAACAACAGAGAGCCTGGTGCTTAGGCATCAGGATCTGACGCCTAGGTGCAAGAAGTCGTTATCTAGAAGGCTCAATGAATTTGGACAAATTTTGAAGAGATGGTTGGAGCAACCCTTGGGGATTTTTATAGCTCTATTTTTAGGAACTTTTGGACATTTGAGAGGGGGCTTAGAGAAGAGTTATTTGGCATGACTTCGGAGAGGCAATTGAAGGAAGAAAAGGGGTATTATAGAGAGAAGTGGTTTCTGCCTAGAGAGAAGAAAGTCTTGAGGATTAATTTTGACTTGTAGCAAAAGTGGTTAAGTGAGAGATATCTTCTTCACTACAAATCTAAGTAAATTTGGAGTGGATTTGTAAGGAGAGGAAGTGATTCAAAGGAACTATAACAGAAAACCATTTTAAAGTATTTGTATAAATTTTGAAGGATGTAAAGCGTAATTTTTAATATTTAAATGAATTTTCACCTATTTTTGAGTTAAATATTTATAAAAAAAATAAAATAAAAATAAAATAATGCAAAATAAGTTTCTATGAGTTTTTTGAACTTGGAGAGATTTATGAAAAATACAAAAGTAATATTGGAAATAAAAATATATTTGTTATTTATTTAATCACTATAACAAACTAAAAATTATAAAAATTAAACTATATATAAAAAATTCACAAAAATTATTTCTAGAGTTCCTCTGAATTAGGTGAACCTCCAATAATTTTCTTAAGAATAAGAGATTTATTTTGGTCAACTAAAAGAAAATTCCTTGAAAATCTTTACTTTTTAGCTAAAATAATTATTAAAAACCAAATAAAAAAATGAAAAATATAAGTCCTTTTATATTTTAATTCACCCATGAGTGGGATACCAAGAAGGATTGAAAGTCATTTGAGTTAAATTTATGGAACTATGAAGTGGAGAGCCATAAGGGAAAAAAAGTAATTTTGGAAGTTTGAAGCCCTAATCAAAATGAAGTTTAAATCAAAGGGTAAATGGGTAATATTGATCATGATGAACCCTCTTAGAGCATTGAAACATGAATTGTTAAGAGGTAGAAACCAACACATCACTTTTCCTACAATAAGGGTAAAATTGTAATTTTCCTAAATTATTGTGACTTAAAAATTGACCTAATTGGATGATCTTAAGGTAATGTGCTTGAGCTAGGAAGATGATAATTTACTCATTGATTCCATTAATTATTAATAAGTACAATCTTTTAATGAGAATTAATTTAATCGGACAATTTTATTTTTACAAATTTATCCACGAAAAAAAGCATAAGGGCTTAGTAGTGAACTAGGCATGCTCTAAATTTGCTTAATGAGATGTAGAAAGGGAAACATAACCAATCATGAATACTTATAAAACACTACAAGCTCAGCCTTAATTATAAGCACAAGGCCCATAAGAATTCAACTTGCCCTTAAGGATATCTACTCACANCCCCTCCACGGAGCCTCTACCATAGCTCTAGACCAACACCCAAATCTGGTCGGGAGCGAATTCATACCTAGGCCTTACACCAAGATCAGGGACTTAATCCCTAGCCTCTTTAGATCATAACGAACGTGTCAAGACCCTTTGATTGAAGCTTCACTCCTCAAAGCAAAGGTATAAAACCTCACCTCATCCCGAGCCTATTTCGATTCTTCGTTTACTTAGAGTTAATTTGATTGCTTAATTACCATATGAATGTGTTCGTCTCACTTAGACGAGTCCATAGAATCAAACCCGAGATGATTTGGTTGATTCTAGGCTGAGATCTTAGGGTTTTAGTGTGGACGGTCACGGGATCATTCTATCGGGGACGATGATGGGGAGTCGTTTGATCAAGCGTGTATCAAATGGATGAGGGAGATCGAGCCGGACAACGCTTCGGGACATAAACAGCGGGCCAAGTCAGCAGCTACATGGATGGCAGCGTCCAACTAGAGCGCGCCACGCATTCCTTCGGAGCCGTCGTAAGTTGAGGTGACGCGCGTGGTTTAAATAGAAAAACAAGGCTTTTTTCTATTTATTTAAATACCCCTAACTTAGAAAATCCATAACTTTGTGTAGAAAAATCAAAAAAAATAAAATAAAAATACTCTCTTGCTCAGTGAATAGAGGAGAATAATATGGAATAAATTTCAAGTCCATTTGATGCAGAAAATATTTTTAATTAACTAAACACTATTTGGAATCATTTAATTCTCTATGCATATTGATACATCACCTTGGCTTAAAATTTTGGTATGTTGTAGCCTCTGTCAAGGGAAACATTCTCTGATTTTTCTAAAGTCAGAGGAGGTTTCTATACACAGATCCATATTTTTCAATATCTTGCACATTATTTCCTTAAAATAATCATGAAAATTAGCATATTGATTAGAAAATTCTAAAAGAATTTTGGAAGGTCCACTATGACTAGAGAAGCTTTTGGAAATAATTCCATGGGTCAAG
>JXCR01142936.1:0-22517 GCA_002079205.1 Phalaenopsis hybrid cultivar | reverse complement strand
GTTGGTCTAGAGCTATGGTAGAGGCTCTGTGGAAGGGGGATTTGATGGGGCACTTGCTTCTTTCACTCTTGTGAAGGTGTGGGCACAAACAATTGAAGTTTGGTGGAGTGTGGAGGTGTATTGGGTTCTGTCCTGGTTTCCGGCAAGGTTTCAAGCTCAAAATTGGGCTCCGGCAAGGGGGATGGGTGAGGAAAGATGGTTGGAATGCAATGAGGGGATCTTAGGGAAGCTTTGTGTGAAGTTTGAAGAGGCCTCTCTAAGAAATTTTCAGCACACCTCCCATGGCCGTGGGAGGTGAGTTTTTATAAAAAATGGTCATGGGGTGGCTCTCAGGGCATAAGCTTGGGTGCATTGTGGTGCTTAGGTGGAGGACAGAGGAGCTCCGGAGTTTGATTTGGATGAGCTGTCCTCTAGTTTTGATTTGGGTGAGGTGCCATGGGGGAGGCTCTCAGTTTTGGGCTTTTTTGTCCACTAGTCTGGCCGACTGGCCAGGGGGAGGTGGCTAGGAGCTGAGGGAACCCAGAGGAATCCATCATAGCAATTTAATGCAAATGTACTTGGATTTGGCAAAGATATCTTAAGCATGTGCATTTTTAGAAATAAGATCCCTTAATTTGGGGGACCTTTGGTCCATGGCTTGATTTAGGTGGTTTCATGGTGTTTGGACTGGTCACTAGGTCCAACTAATGGCTGTGGTGGAGTTAATTTGGTGGCTTTAAGGTGGTTAGGTCACATTTAGTGCATGGGTCCAAGTGGGTGTAAATGAACAAAGCTTGAGTTTGGGCTAGGCTAACCATATCAATTGGCCTAATTAATTGTTTCTTTTGGTGTAGATGATCATAAGGAACAACTTTGGTGAAGGATGGAAGTGGTTTTGAGCTCAATTGGAGGGTCAATTTGAGGGAATTTTGAACTTTAATCAATTTGGTCGTGTTGGGCTAGGCTTGGGTCTAGCTTGGGTTAGCCTTGGGATAAGTCCAAATTTATTGTTAAAAATGGTCAATAGGGACCTCATGAAGAGTTTTCAATTTGAATTGGATGCCAATTTGGAGGTTAAAGCAATCAATTGGGTGAAATTTGGGGACTTAGCCAATTTTGGGCTAAATTTGGGAATTTTGGATTTAGGCCAAAGTTCAATGGATATGAGGCTCCACCAAGGTCAATTGATGGTTGATTTTGATGTATAAGAATTTTATACAGATTTTTCCACATTAATTGAGGCCAATTGATTAGGCTATGGGTTCAATTTGGTGAGATTAAGTCATATGGTCAAAATTGGGGCTTTGACCCAAATCAAAATTGGGTTCAAATCATGGACCAATTGTGCTTGGATTTGGTTTAGTTTGGTCATATAAAAAGTGAATTTAAGTTTAGGATGGGAATTGGGGTCAATTGAGATCAAATTGATGGACATTTGAGTTGGATTTGGGGAGATTTGGGTCGTTAAAGGGCAATTTAGGGATTTTGGTTAAAGATAGTCAAATTGACCAAATTGGGTCATGTGTTATTTGAAAGAAATGAAATTTGGAATATTTGAGATTTATTAGGATTTTTTTGGGAATTTTTGGGATTTTGGATTATGGAGGGGTATTTTGGTAATTTGGCCAATTTTGGTAATTTTTGGTAGTTTGGGTACTTTCAAGGTGTTTGAAATGATTTTTGAATAATTTTGGGTATTTTGGTTAGATTTGAAGATTTTAGCCAAATTTGGGATCCCAAGGGTATCTAGGTAATTTGGGAGAATTTAGGGGCAAAAAGGTAGATTGGGTATCTTGGTAGAGTTGGAGTTCCAACCACCATAAATAAGCCATGGACCAATGAAAACCCCATTTTGGGTCCTCTACATAGTGGTCTTAGCTAAACCATAGCCCTAGGGCTAGTAGCTTTAGGGGACCATCTACATGAGTATCCCAAAAGATCAAGAGATCTAGGCTAGAAATTTGAGTTCAGGGTTGTGAGTGATTTTGGGTACAGATAAGTGTAGTGAGTTCCTTAGCTCCAGACCAACACCCAAGGTCAACCCTAAGGTCCAGCAATCCTAAGGGTGACTCATCTTGAGTTTCCCCCACAATGACCCCACCTACTAAGTATTTAGAGGTTGAGAGCAACATGTGGAACTTCAAGCTGAGTAGAGAGAAGTTTGGAATTTCTAGTGGTGAGAGTTCCATGTCTAGTTTTCTAGGAGTAGTCAACAGGAAAATTCCTATGGCTAGACCCTAGGCTACTAAATGGGACAAACTAAATCTCAACAAAAAATGAGGTCAACAACTCAATACAAGATATCCTTAGAAGATGCAGAAAAAAGTGAATATGAGACGATGCATGATCGATAAACCGCTATGTGAATACTTTGACCCTTGCTTCGATCCTCCGTCAAAAGGTCGAGAGTTTAGAGGTCAAGGAAGTTTGTAGTGCTGGTTCAAAGCTGATCAAATTTTATCATGCTTCCACCTCTACTAATATTGAAAAACATGTAAATTTGGATGAGGATCCTAATGAATTAATGAAATTACCTTTTGGTTACTTTTCGCCTTACGTACAAAAGGTAATTCAACAAGGGCATTTGCCAAAAAAAATGTCAAAAGATAAATTATAACTTTTTAAAAAGTTATGGAGTGTTAAAAGTCGAACTCCCAACTCGAAAGAGGGTCTCAGATTTGGTACAATTGGATCAGTCGATGATTCAAAATATTTTATGGTTGTTACTAGTGAATCAAGAGAGGATTGCCTCAATATAGAGAATGACTCTACTGATCAACTAATAGAAGATGCTCCTCAAGAATTTGAGGGGGAAATTAAATCAACTATTGACAAATTGAAGGAAATTAACCTCAAGATTGAAGAACAACCCCGACCTACATTTATAAGTTCTCTACTTAACGATGAAGAATCTTTACAACTAATCAAATTGCTAAAATAATTCAAAGATTGCTTTACATGGAGTTATATTGAAATGTCAGGACTATCAGCAGAAGTTGCAGTTCATAAAATTAGGGTGGACAAAAATATAACCCCAGTAAAACAAGCTCCAAGAAGAATACGCCTCAAAATAGAGCAACAAGTCATTGTCGAGGTAAAGAAATTAATAGACGCTAACTTTGTAAAAGAAGAGCAATGCCCCACATGGTTAGCCAATATTGTAACCATCAAGAAGAAAAATGGACAAATTCGTGTTTGCGTCGACTTCAGAGATTTGAACAAAGTATGTCCGAAAGACGAGTTTCCACTACCAATACCGGAAATGATGGTGGATACGCTTCTACACATGAAATCTTCTGTTTTATGGACATATCATCGAGATGCTGATCTGACTTTTTTTGTTGCGATAGATTGTATAAAATTTAATTAAATATAATCAATTAATATTCGTATTCTACAAAAGTATACGTATCATTTTCAAGTAGTAATGAACTTTCTATTTAAGGCCCAAGTATCGATCCTACGAGGATGGTTTGAATGGAAATGACAAATTTGCTACGAAATTAAAAGAAAGTCAATTGAAATCACTGTCAGTTTAAATTAGAAATGATAAATTTGCTAAGAAATTCACAGAAAGTCAATTGAAATCACTGTCACTAATTTCCGAGATGTAATCAAAATTAAATTTCTAAACTATTATCAAATCAAATATGCAAAATTTAAAATAATAAATACTAATTTATTAACTATGTTTATGTAACGGAGATTCTTATGTGAAATGCATCCTTCCCACTACAATGAGGCTATGATAAAATGAGATGAGATAAATAATTATAATAGGTATTGTGCCAAATAGGAGCAATTTTAATTCTCTACCCTGATACAGTGCATAGAAAATAATTGGCTAATCTCAGTGTTTAGTCCCTAAATCTGTGGCTAGGCTAGGAGGATATCAGCTCCCACTCCAGAGCTCCCTCTTACCTTCACCTGAAAGCTAGCTCTCGCTTCAGTTTTTAAATACTAAGACTGAATGAAGATTTTAGTCTGTCACCCTAAAGGTTCTCCAATTCTACACCCAATAAAGTATATTTCCCTATTTATTTGCACTTAATCCATAAACGATGTTCACTTTTATGAAATCAAATGTGATCCTTACTCTGTTTTAGAACTCATACTCCATTTCCCAGAGCATATGTTTCACAATACATTTTAACAATTCAATTGGCCAAATCAAAAAGTAAATTAGGTTTGGAGTTGAAATCATCGCAATTTATTTTACAATTTAATATTAACACATTCATATTATCTCTTTATTTCACTATATCTCAGAGTATGGAGAAAGATAGAGGGAACTACTCAGACTTCATGAGAATGAAATAACAAAACACAAATTTCATATATAAAAGAAAGTTCATGCAAAACTGATAAACAAACAATATTTATCTGAAAACTCTTTCTTAAAGCAAATCCTTTATAGTCTTTTCTTAAAAGTGCAGGAAGAAGATATCTCTCACTTTCTCCTTCCAACACTCTTACAGAAAGTTTCACACTAAATCTCACCACAAAAACTCTAAACTATGAAAATAAAATCACTAATTGACTCTAATATGGAAGTGGAATCGAATGATGTGGTGCAAAAAATGAAAGTAGAGGAGTGAAAAACGTAGAGGAGGGCTTTCTGATGAAATTCGGCCCCAAATAGAGCCCAAGGTCGGTTCTCCAAGAGGTTCTTCCAAAAACTCTTCAAAAAGTTGTCCAAATACATAGAACCTTTTAGAAACGGTGTCTGGACCGCCTTTGGTGTCATCGACGCTGGTCTGGTGCCGTCAGCACTGAGTAAAAAATCTTCGCTTTAATTTGTTCTGCTTTGTCGGCGCTGCCGACGCTGAGCATTTCTTCAAAAACGTCATTTTGACTCCAAATTTCATTCTTTTTGCTTTCTTTATGCTTTAAGCCCTAAAAATTAACAACCTGCAAAACAACATCAAAATACCTTCCATTAAAGTGAAATATCATCAAAAATAGGTATAAAATATGGGTCTAAAAATGCATATATTTTTAGGGTATGAAAATCCCTCAAACGTACATGTTACTTGTCCTCAATTAACTCTTTTACTACATAAAAAAATATGACTTATGATAAAGATCTTAACTTTTAGACTTCCATATTTTATTTTTCCAAATATAATAGTATAATTTAATAAAAATTCAAAACAACTCAAGTTGATACTAAATGGTGTAAAATATTCAACAAAACAACTCCAGTTAATACTAAAGGAGTAAAGATATTCAATAATTAAGTCTAAGGTTTCTGATCCTCTATTTCTTTTAAGAAAAATTACAATTTGTTATATTAAAGTCACTTAGCAAATTCATATGAAAAAGAACTTCATAAAATTTATTAATTAATTAAGTTAATTTCAAATCAAAAGTTTAGAAAAATGTTTCAAGTCTTTTTCCTTAAGTTAATTCAAGTGAAGCCAATTTTTAATTAGGCATCTCCTCAAGCTTCTCCCCATATATATTTTTTTCTTTTTCTTTTTCTTTTCTTTTTAGGATTATTTCTAATTCCCCTTTTCTTTTCTTGCTTTCTTTTCTTCTCTCTTTTTTTTTATATGTCAGGATTACTATATCTGAATTGCCTTTAATGATTTTGAACTTCACTATCTTCTTCTTAAAGTTAAAAAATTTTTACATTTCTTCACTTAAGAAATTTATATTAACTTAAAGATTTCATAAAGTTTAATTCTTTTCTTTTTATATGAATCTCTTAAGATTTTTAATACTTCAAAAATACAAATTTTCTTTACTAAAAATAGAAAAACATAGTCTTATTCTATTTTAGCAAATATCTTAGCCCCTAGGATTAACCTTTATTATTGAAAATTTTTTACTTAAATTTACTATATATTTAGAAACATAAATATAGTTATCCAAAGTTAATCTCTAATACCAAAGGTCATATTAAATTTAAAATTTTGAAAACATAATTAAGTGAGGACATATAAAATCAAGTTCTTTCGCTCTTTCTAAAATTGATTTTTCTTTTTATCCTCCCCAAACTTAAATTTTTAAAAGATTTTTACATGAAGAGCTTTAAAAATGAAGGGTAAAAGAAAACATTAAATGCATAAAAAAATTGTACCTGTTGGAGATTCTGATTTTTTGAATATAAATTTTAAAAATACTGCACGTGATAAAATGAAAACTACAAGGCTAAAAACATTAAATTGCACATAATACATATAAAATTTGCTAAGAAATAGCTAATCACAAAACATAACAAAGTGTTGAAAATAACAACAGAACTAAACTAAATTCTAAAAATGAAAACAGTTTTCCACATTACACATAACATAACACTAAAGTTCAAAGAACATCACAACACAAACAATACAATCACACAGTACAAACACAAACAAATAAACAAAATAGATCACCAATCATCATCTTCCTCATTATCGACATCTAACTTCTACCGCTGATATAGAGTATAAGTAGGGTGAATAGGTAGTTGAACAGTATGACCACCCCTCAGGTATCTCACTAAAGCATCATCATAAGCAGCATCATACTCAAATTTCTGGCGAATCAAATCATCAGTGTGAGCATTTTTGGCATCTATATTCTACATCTATGATCCATCCTCAAAATATCTCCCTGTTGTATCATCATCTGATCCAACAACTCCCTGTTGTTGGGGTCACTTGAAGTAGGCTCACTAGGGGTTCTAGAAGTAGAAGGAATATCCCTGGCCTGTCTTCCATATCTCCAATCAACATGGGACTCATAAGTCTTGATGTTGGCAGGCCCAATGGGTCTCTGAGGCTCAATCTTCTCCTCATTAGGTCTGAAATCAACTCATGCCTGCTCACAAAGTTTGTAAATAAGAGCAGGGTGTGTCAATCCACCAGTGGTCTCTCCTAGAGCAATAGATTGAATTTTCATATAAATGATAGAACCTAAATTTATATCCATCACTTGCTAAATACAGTAGTTCATGATGGCTCTATTCTTGATCACTTCACTATGATGATTCGTTGGAATCATCCTCCCAGAAATAAAATAGTGCCAGACTTTAGTTACTACATGTAACATAAAAAGGGGAAAGTTAACTTTAACTCCATTTTTTATTTTCCAAGCCCCTTTATCACTAGTCAAAAAAGAAATAACTTCATGTAAAGCCTGATCTGTAATAGAAGAAGAATGATACTGGGCATCTATACACATCTTCTACAGAATAAAACTCATTTATTTTCTTTGGAGTAAATTCTACCCTTTTTCAAAAGCTTCAGGAAGGTTAGCATAATATTTCTTTACAATCCCAGTTATTGCATCGGCAGTAAAATAACAGAAGTTTTCCCATTACCGAGCAATAATCAAACGTTCAACTTCTCCACCTGGATTTTTAAAACCTCAGTCCTAAATTACTTTTTTATTTTCACAAATGCTATGAAATCGAGCACTGGCTCTAAAGCTAACAAATCTCTGCTCGTCATATTCTACTTTTCTTGTGCTCGATCTAGGTGCCATAAGAAATCTAAAATTTTTTTAAAAAATCCGAATAAATTCTAAAATTCCAAAAATCAAAATGTAAAACATTTTAAAATTCAAATCACTATATAAGATTTCATCACCAAAGGATTTTCTCAAAAAAAATTTCATATTTTTGGATCCATGCAACGTGAGATAAATCTTTGGTTAAAATAAAAAAATTTTGGTTTAAAATGTAGCACTTACCTAGAGAAGATGAAATCTTAAGTCTTTTAGCCTCTAAATCACCTCAAATCTGCCCAAAATCAAGCCCCAGCCGCCCAAACCAAAGGTTGAAAATGACTTAAGCGTAAAAATGGTGGCCATAGTAAAAATTGCAAATTTTTAGGGGTTAAAAATTGCTGCCGGGTTGAGGGCGCCGTCGGTACTGAAGGCCCAAAAATTTCATATTTTAATGTTTTTAAATTTTCATATTCCTATTGACTTACTCAAAATTTTTTAGTATTTTAAACACAATAATTCACAAAACAAAATATTTCACCAACACTAATTATTGTTAGTATTTCTTATCTAACAATAATTCACAAAACAAAATATTTCACCAACATTAATTTTCACAAACAACAACAAACTAACTTTTATATATGAAAGTACATTTTTTATAAACATAATTTTTATTTACACAATCACACATATTAAATAAACTAATTATAAATCAATGTCAAAATCAAGTCACAACACTAAACACTACCATAAAACTATACACACAATCAAAGTTTAGAATTCTAAAGCAAAAGGAAACAAAAAACAAACCAAATTAAATCCACACAATTACACTGAATATATATAATTTTCTAAAATAGATAGAGAATTTAAAGTCTTCAATTATTACACCTCTTCTTCAGTGATTTCACCTCCTCTGATATCTCCCATAGATTGGTAATGAACATATAAGTTGTAGAAGGATCAATATGGGAATTGATCTGTCAAATTTTCTTCGATCCACCCTTTTTCTTTAAACATCCGAACTAATCCTGCTTCAAAAGTTCCAGTATGATCAAAATTTTCTTTCATTCACCAATCTAGGTGATCAAAAAGGTATTTAAGATCTCCAACTGTATTCATAATACTCTGAAGTTCCCTTTCAATTTTATTCAATTTCTTTTCCAAAGAAAGCAAACTTCCAACTGTTGGTGGCATTATTGGAGTTCAAACACGTGAAGATTGATCTATGATGGCTTCTAATACTTCATTTCCATTTCCACAATAATTCTCATCTATAGGATTCATGGGCTCCCAAGGTAATAAAGTCTTTTCCCGACTTTCATATGGAACTTGGGCTTGATTGCAAATCAAAAAAGATGGCAGATGGATGCCCAAGTCCATAAATTGGTCCATTAGTAAGGATATCCATAATAAATTTAAATATAATAGACCCTATATCAATGGGTTTTTCCATTTGAATGCAGTAATTTAAAATAGTACTTTCTTTGATAACTCTACTAATTTTCAAAGTAGAGATTAATTTTGCAGCAATAAAGAAATGCAATTGCTTCCAAATTGGATTAAGTAATGAAGTGGAGAAACTAAAATATCCTTCATCTCGTATCTCCCACATATTACTTTCATCCGTCAGAAGATTATACATGTCTTGCATCAAATCTCGTGTAAGAATGAAATTTGAATAACGACAATTAGAATGTTGTATATCATATACAATTCATTAATCCTTGCAGGAGTAAATGATAAAGCCTTACCTCATACAAAGACAACACCTTGAGTAATTCCATGTAAGTTTGTATAAAACTCTTTCACCACATGTATGACAATTGCAGACGTAGTGTAACATAGAACTTCCCAATGCCTTTGCAGAATAATTTTATCAATTGGAGCAGTAAGATTAATAACTCAATGATTAACAAATCTTCTTTCTTTGATCAATCTCCTCTTTGTAATAACTTTAGTGTATAATCACTGTGCGTTGAAACTAATAAACTTTCTTTTTGTTGAAAACTCCATACCTCAAAGTATTTCTGGAATTGGAAGCCATGGAATCCAAAAATAGGAAGTTACTAGGCATACAAGGATGTTTCTAGACCTTCTTAAACTCGACCCGATTGTTATTATGAAGTGAAATCACAGTAAAACCTACAAAAAGTCGTCTAAAATCGTCCAAACGTACTCGGCGCCGTCGATGCTTGTGATTGGCGCTGTCGATGCTGATGTTTGTTTTCTAGGGCATCACCAGCGCCCATTTTGGCGCTGTCGGCGCCAGTGGCCAAAATTGCGATTTTCATTTTATTTATTCAATTCAATTCCAAATTTTCCTCCAATATCAATTTTTATCTTAATTTATAATAAATGCAATTGTGTAGGATTATTATCTACTAATATATAAGACACGTAACAAACTAAATAGTAATACATAATAATATAAGTATGGGTTGCCTCCCACAAAGCGCTTGGTTTAACGTTATCAGCCCGACATACCATTTGTTTAGTTGGGTTGACTTAACATTAAAACTTCTTTAAATTGAGGTATGCACCCTTCATAATAATGTTTCAAATGATGCCCATTAACTTTAAATATCTTTCTAGTGTTAGGATTTTTAATAACAACAGTTTCATAATGATAGACTTTAATCACTTTAAATGGTCATAACCATCTGAATTTTAGTTTTCCTGGGAACAATCTCAATCTTGTATTATATAGTAGAACTTTTTGTTCAGGTTCAAATTTCTTCTTAACAATCTTCCGATCATGTCATATTTTCATTTTCTCTTTATAGATTTTCACATTATCATATGCTTCATTTCTAATTTCCTCAAGTTCATTGAGTTGCAAAAAACTTTTCCACCAGCATCATTTAAATTAAAACTAAATTCTTTAATAACCCAAAATTCTTTATGACTGGTAAATGACTTGTTTTTCCAAAAAGCAATATATTTGAGGACATTCCTATAAGAGTTTTATAAGCAATTATGTATGCCCATAATGCAGTATCTAGTCTAGCAGACCAACCCAATTTATAAGGATTTACAGCTTTTCTAAAATGCGTTTAATTTCATGATTTGGTATTTCTGCTAGACAATTATTTTGAGAATGATAAGCAGTAGAGAATCTATGCATTATATCATATTTCTTGATTAATTTTTCGATTCTATTATTCCTAAAATGAGATCCTCCATCAGTAATGATTACTCTCGGCATTCCATATCTTGTAAAAATATTTTTAATTAAAAATTTAGAAACACTCTGAGCGTCACATCTAGGCACAGTAATAGCTTCAATCCACTTAGACATATAATCAACAGCAAGTAATATATATAAATTTCAAAATGAAGACATAAATGGTCCCATAAATTCTAATCCCCACACATAAAAAATTTCAACTTCTAATGTCTAATTTAGAGGCATTTCGTTTCTTCTAGAAATATTTCCTACTCGTTGACATCTATCGCATGTTTTAATATATTCATTAACATCTCTAAAAAAAGTAGGACAATAAAATCCAGCTTGCAAAATTTTATATGCAGTTCTGTTTATTCTAAAATGTCTTTCAAATTCAGAATCGTGGCATCTTTCAATTATCTGTTGAGTTCTTCATAAGGCACACATATTCTAATATTTAAATCTTTACATTGTTTATATAAATATGGGTCATCCCAAAAACAATTTTTTGAATCATAGATAAATTTCTTTTTTTGTGGATTCTTGATATCAGGTGGTAGAATGTCACTTACAATATAGTTTACTATATAAGTATACCACAGCACATCCATTTCATCAATATTATATAATATTTCATCAGGGAAATTTTCTAAAATTTCATTTGCAAAATTAGTTAATATTTCTATTTCTATTCTATATAAATGATCAGCATTTGATTATCATTTCCCTTTCTATCTACCACGGCAAAATCAAACTCTTTCAATAGAAATACCATCTAATTAATCTTGGTTTAGCATCCTTCTTTTGCATCAAGTATTTAATAGCAGAATGATCTGTCTGCACTATACATTTAGTTCCAATTAAATAAGATCTAAATTTATCAAAGGCATAAACAATAGCTAATAAATCTCTTTCAGCAGTAGTATAATTAATTTGAGCATTATTTAGAGTTTTACTAGCATAATATATAACTTTAAAAACTTTATCGTGCCTTTATCCTAATACAACCCCAATAGCATAATCACTGACATCACACAATATTTCAAATGGTTTCTCCCAGTCAGGTGGTACTCTTATATGTGCAGTCATTAATTTTTTCTTTAATATTTTAAATATTGTTATGAATTCCTCATTAAAATCAAATTTCATATCTTTTTCTAAGAGTTGGCATAGGGGTTTAGTTATTTTTGAAAATTTTTTTTATTTAGTGCCTGTAAAAACAAGCATGTCCTGGAAAACTTCTCACCCCTTTAACATTATTAGAAGGTGGTAATTTTTCTATAACTTGGATTTTTGCAGGATCTACTTCCATGCCTTTTTCAAAAATTTTATGCCTAAGAACAATACCTCCTGCAACCATAAATTGACATTTTTCCCAATTTAAGACTAGGTTGATTTTTTCACATATCTCCAGAACTTTTTCTAAATTATTAAGACATAACTCAAACGAAGTCCCAAATACAGAAAAAATCATCCATAAATACTTCCATTCTATGCTCTATAAAATTGGTAAAAATTGACGTCATGCATCTTTGAAATGTTGCAGGTGCATTGCATAGTTCAAAAGACATTCTACGAGAAGCAAATGTTCTATATGGGCTTGTAAATGCTGTTTTCACTTGATCCTCTAGAGCAATTGGAATTTGGTAATATCCGGTATATCCATCTAAAATCCCAACCAATCTATCCAACATTTGATTGAGAAAGGGCAAAGGAAAGTGATTTTTCTGGTGACCATATTTAGTTTTCTATGGTCAATACAAATTCTCCAACCAGTTACTTGTCTTATTGGCATTAATTCATTTTTCTCGTTTTCTTCAATAGTCACTCCTCCTTTCTTAGAAAAATAGTGAATTGAGCTTACCCAAGTACTATCTGAAATAAGATATATAATTCCAGCATCTAACCACTTTAAAATATATTTTTTAACAACTTCTTTCATTATTGGGTTTAATCTTCTCCGAGGATCCGCTTTAGCTTCATACTGTTCATCTAATAAAATTTTGTGCATGCAAATTGAAGTACTAATTTCTTTAATATCTGCTAAAGTTCATCCAAAAGCCTTTTTATACTTTTTCAACATCTCTATCAACTTTTATTCCTGAATTCCAGTTAACTCAAAAGATAGAATAATAGGCAATGTAGATGACTCTCCTAAAAATACATATTTTAAATTGGTAGGTAATATCTTGAATTCAAGTTCAAGTGGTTTAATACTTTAAGGAATAAGATTTTTACTATCATTTTCCAGCAAGTTTAATGCTTCAAATTTTCCTTAAATATAATCTAAATCTTCTTCTTTTACTTCATTTTCAGTATAAAAAATTTCTCCTTGCTTTAATTTATCTTCTAATTCATCCTTAAACTTTTCATTACTTAGATAATCAACTACTTGCATCCTGAAACATTCATTGTCTTTTCTATTGCAGGATATTTCATAGTTTTTGCTATATTAAATTTCACTTCTTGATCATTAACTCTCATCATTAATTTTCCTTTTTGCACATCTATTACAGCTCTCTCTGTTGTGAGAAATGGTCTCCCTAAAGTAATGGGAATCTCTTTATCTTCCTCCATATCCAATACTATAAAGTTTACAAGAAAAATAGTTTTGTCCACTTTTACTAGCACATCTTTTATAACTCCTTTTGGATAAGTTATTGATTGATTAGCTAACTGAAGAGTTACAGTAGTAGGAGAAATTTCTCCCAAATCTAAACGTTTAATAATTGATAAAGGCATAAGATTGATACTCGCTCCTAAATTACATTAAGCTTTTCCGTAAAACTTTTCTCTAATTGCACAAGGTATAGTAAAACTACCAGGATCTCTTAATTTTTCAGGAAGTTTTTTTCTGAATAATAGCACTGCACTCTTCACTAAATGCAACAGTCTCATGATTTGTAAACTTCATTTTCTTGTTTAATATATCCTTCATAAATTTAACATAACCTAGCATTTGTTCCAAAGCTTCAACAAAAGAAATATTTATGATTAACTTCTTAAGGATTTCCAACAATTTTGTAAATTGTTTATCTTTATTCTTCTATTGCAATCTTTGAGGAAATGGAGGTAATGGTTTTTCTACAGGGCTCTGTGTTTATTCATTTTCCTGCTGATCATTTTCCATTTCTTCCTTTTTTCATTAACTTCAGTTTCTCTTTTGATCCTTGTTTCAACTTCTTTTTCACTTCGTAATTAAATAGCTTTAATTTGTTCTTTATTTTGATCTTTTGGATTAACTTCCACAGTACTTGGAAGAATTCCATAAGTTCTATTACTAAGTGCAGTAACAATATGTCCTAATTAATTTTTAATATTTCTAATAGCAGCCCTTTAATTCTATATTTGATTTCCTATATTCAACATTACTTCTTCCATCATCAAATTCTTTTCCTTAACTTGTGGGTTAGGGTTGAAGTTAAATCTCATACTTCTTCAATCGTTAACTTTTTTTCCTTAACTTGTGGGTTAGGGTTGAAGTTAAATCCCATAATTAGGATTTCCTTGATTGTTCAGATTTTTGGATGGATTCACCGAATTATTATAATTATTCTAACTAAAATTAGGGTGATTTTTTCCAACCAGGGTTAAATTAGTTAGAATAGGGATTGTTATTTTTATTATTTATAGTGTTTAAAGTTTCATAAGATGATTGAGTATCAATAATCTGTCCTAGTGAGATCTCCTCTAATACTGGGGGTACTTGAGGATAGTTCATTCCCCTTTTATCAATCTTTTTAGAAATAACATCAATTTGAGATGCCAAAATAGACATGCATCAGAATCATGAATACTAGCTACTCTCTTAGGATTTACCCTTTCAGAGGGCCATTGAAAATTATTAGTAGTCATTTATTCAATTAAAGAATATGCTTCATCAAAAGGTTTTGACATTAATGAACCACCCGCAATAGCATTTATAATAGATCTCAGTGATCCTACTAATCCATTGTAAAATGTTTGAATTATTAACCAATCTGGTAAAGTATGATGTGGATATTTCCTAAGAAGATCTTTAAATATTTTTCAGGCTTTATACATTGATTCCCCTTCAAACTGATAAAAAAATGTAATATCATTTTTAAGCTTAGCGGTTTTCGAGGGTGGAAAATATTTAGCCATAAATTTTTGTGATAGTTCTCCCCAAGTTCTAATAGATCCAGGTGCTAACAAATTTAACCAAGCCTTAGCTTTATCCCTTAATGAAAAAGGAAAAAGTCTAAGCCTAACAACATCATTAGACACTCCGTCATATTTAAATGTAGCATAAATTTCAAGAAAACTATCAAGATGTAAGTTAGGATCTTCAGTAGGTGATCCTCCAAACTGATTATTTTGTACCATTTGGATAATAGCGAGTTTAAGCTCAAATAAATTTGCAACAACATCAGGATTTTGAATAGTCAAGTGAAGTTCATCTGCTGTCAAATTCATATAATCTTTTAAAGGTCTTTGTCGATTTTTATTTATTGGATTATCTAAGTTATTTACCATTTATTGTAAATTTTTAATTTTAATTTGTTGTTTTCAAATTTTTCTAATTGTACGTTCTAATTCTGAATTGTAAGGTACTAAACCTTCAAATCCAATATTTTGCATAAGCAAATAAAATAAGCAAAGTAAAACACTCTAAAAATATTTCTTTTTGGATTTTTTATTTNTATATATACATTTATATATATATATATATATATATATATATATAATAATAATAATAATAATAATAATAATAATAATAATAATAATAAAAATAAATTTTTATGGTATATTTATTATCTCTAAATTTCCTAATTTATCAAAACTATTTAATTCAACCGTTACCTTCCCCACACAACGACGCCAATAACTTGATCCGACTTTTTCTGTTGCGATAGATTGTGTAAAATTTAATTAAATATAATCAATTAATATTCGGATTCTACGCACGTATATGTATCATTATCAAGCAATAATGGATTTTCTATTTAAGCCTCAAGTATCAATCCTACGGGGAATGTTTAAATTGGAGATGACAAATTTGCTAGAAAATTCACAGAAAATCAATTGAAATCACTGTCACTAATTTCAATTATTAAGATGTAATAAAATTAAATTTCTAAACTATTATCAAATCAAACATGTAAAATTTAAAACAGTAAATACTAATCTATTAACTATGTTTATGTAACGAAGATTCTTATGTGATAAAGCATCATTCCCACCACAATGAGGTTATGGTAAAATGAGATGACATAAATGTTCATAATATGTATTGTGCCAACTAAGAGCAATTTTAATTCTTTACCCTGATACAATGCATAGAAAATTATTGGCTAATCTCAGTGTTTAGTCCCTAAATTCGTGGCTAGGCTAGGAGGATACCAGCTTCAGTCCAGAGCTCCCATTTCCCTTCACCTGAAGGATAGCTCTCGCTTTAGTTTTAAAATACTAAGACTGAATTAAAGATTTTAGTTTCGCCCTAAGGTTCTCCAATTCTACACCCAACAAAGTATATTTCCCTATTTATTTGCACTTAATTCCATAAATGATGTTCTCTTTTATGGAATTAAATGTGATCATTACTCTGTTGTAGAACTCATACTCCATTTCCTGGATCATATATTTCACAAGACATTTTAACAATTCAATTAGTCAGATCGAAAAGTAAATTAAGTTTGGAGTTGAAAATCATCACAATTATTTTACAATTTAATATTGACACATTCATATTATCACTTCATTTCACCATATCTCAGAGTAGAGAGAAAGATAGAGGGAACTACTCAGACTTCATGAGAAAGAAATAACAAAACACAAATTTTGTATATAAAAGAAAGTTCATACAACACTGATAAACAAACAATACTTATCTGAAAACTCTTTCTCAAAGCAAATCCTTTGTAGCATTTCCTTAGAAATGCAGAAAGAAGATATCTCTCACTTTTCTCCTTCTCCAACACTCTTACAAAAAGTTTCACACTAAATCTCACCACAAAAAATGTAAATTATAAAAATAAAATCACTAATTGACTCCAATATAGAAGTGGAATGGAATGATGTGGTGTGAAAAATGAAAGTAGAGGAGTGAAAAGCTTAGAGGAACCCATTTTCTGATGAAATTTGGCCCCAAATTGAGCCCAAGATTGGTTCTCCAAGAGGTGCCTCCCAAAACTCTTCAAAAAGTCATCCAAATACATCGAACCTTTTAGAAATGGGGTCTGCACCGACTTTGGCGCCATCGGTGCTGGTCTGGCGCCTTTGGTGCTGAGTAAAAAATCTCCACGTTAATTTGTTATGCGCCGTCGGAGCTGCCCGACGGCGCTGAGCATTTCTTCAAAATGTCTTTTTGACTCCAAATTTCATCCTTTTTGCTTTCTTTTTTTTTGCTTTAAGTCCTAAAAATAACCAACCTGCAAGAAAACATCAAAATACCTTCCATTAAAGTGCAATATCTTCAAAAATAGGTATAAAATGTGGGTCTAAAAATGCATATATTTTTGGTGTATCAGATAAAACCAAATCAAGATGGCTCCCGAGGATGCATCCCGCACAACCTTCAGAACATCGATTGGAATTTTCTGCTACATAGTGATGCCGTTTGGGTTAAAAAATGCTGGAGCAACATATCAACTTGCAATGGCAAAGACTTTTGATGACCATATTCACAATCAGGTAGAATGCTACGTGGATGATTTTGTCATCAAAAGTAATAACAAAATGGACCTTTTGTACGATTTGAGGATCGTGTTTGAATGGTTATGAAAATATGACCTTAAAATTAATTCCTTAAAGTATGCCTTTCGCGTTACCTCTGGGAAGTTTCTAGGATTCGTTGTCCGTCATCGGGGAATCGAGATCGACCCAGATAAGATTAAAGCTATCTTGGAAATGCCTCCTCTTAAAACCTTAAAACAACTACGTTCTTTCCAGGGGCACCAAAAGCTATCTGAGACTCTTTATTTATAATCTCTCAGGTAGGTGTCAGCCCTTCTCGGCATTAATTAAAAATGGCACCAATTCATTTGGGAAGGGAAATGCCAACAGGCTTTCGAGGACGTTAAACACTATTTAATGACACCTCCTACTTTGCATGCCCCTATTCCAGGGAAACCTTTGATATTTTATACTGCGGTCCTAGAAGACTCTCTTGGAGCCCTCTTGACCCAAGTCAATGACAAGGGTAAAGAAAACACACTCTACTACTTGAGTCATCGTCTAATACTGACGGAAGTAAGGTATCCACCTATTGAGAAGCATTGTCTGACATTAATTTTTGCCACCCAAAAGCTTAAACATTACATGCTCTCTCATAAGATTACCCTAATTTCAAAATTTAACTCATTGCAATATTTGATGACCCGACCAACACTCTCCGGATGTCTAGCAAGATGGTTAATGATCTTATTGCAATTAGATATAACTTTTGTTCCCCTATGTGCTATCGAAGGATAGATTTTAGCATATTTTCTCGCTACACACCCATTGTCAGCTGGTTCCCCTCTCAACAATGAGTTACCAGATGAGCAAATACTACAAATGGAATTCTCCAGCGCGCAATGTTGGGAAATGTACTACGTCCGAGCTTTGTCAGCCAGAAAAGACAAAGGATCAGACATAGTTATACTAGGAAAATTGGTTTGATCTTTATCACACCAGATAAGGGTATGTTGAGGTTCTCATACCACCTGACAGAGTCGTGCACCAACAACGAAGTAGAATATGAAGCCTTAGTCACCGGATTGGAGTTAGCAATCTCAATGGATATAACAAATATTGCCATCTACGATGACTCTCAACTCGTCATCCAGCAAGTCGCTGGACAATACAAGATTTTGAAACCAAGATTAGCAGAATACCACCATTACACAATGAAGCTACTGGAGCAAATCCCCTACGTGACTTGCTTCCGGATTATTTGGGGAGATAATGCCCATGCTGACGCTCTAACAAAATTTGCTAAGGAACTCGCATGTCCCCTGGAGAATTCTATCAAAATCACAATACTAGGGAGACAAGTTCTGTCTCGAATCGACCTTGAAATTCTACACAAGCTCGGAAAAGAAGAAATAACAATTGCAGTTGCGAAATCAATGAAGATTGGCGCAAGCTATTAATAGAATATTTGCATACTGAAAAACAGTTGGAAGACAAGTCTAAGGCATATCACATTACAAAAAGGGCTATGTCATATGCCTTGGTTGGTGATGTCCTCTACAGAAGATCTTTTGAGCAGATGTGGATACGATGCCTAAGCAAAGCCGAAGCCTGAAATATCGTCAAAGAAGTACATGCCAGATTGTGTGGCGCTCACAAGTCAGGGCCAAAAATGAAAATGAAGATCAAGAGAATCAGATATTTTTGGCCAACAATGATATCCAACTACATGGATACAACCATAAAATGTCACCAATGCCAAGTGATGGGGTGGTCTTGCACCAACCTCCGAATGTGCTACACCAAACCATTGCTTCGTGGTCATTCGAGTGTTGGGTTAAGGACATAATAGGTTTGATAGACCCTCTATCTTTCGAAGGTCATAGGTTTATACTTGTCGTTACAGATTACTTCTCCAAATGGGCAGAGGCAGTGTTGTTACGAGAGGTTACAACTTAGCACGTCCTTCAATTCTTTAAAAGCCAAATCCTCTATCATTTTAGAGTACCACGAAGAATAATTTACGATAATGGGACAACTTTTAAAAGCATAAAAATCAACAATTTTGTCAAAAGACATGGGATAGATTGGAGAAACTCTACAATTTACTATCCCATAGTAAATGGATTGGCTGAAGCCTTTAATAAGACACTAGTACATATTTTAAAGAAAACACTGGATGAAAATAAAAAGGATTGGCACAATAAATTGCTAGAAGCTTTGTAGGCCTACCGAACGACGTTCAGGACTCCCACTCAGTGTACACCCTACATGCTCGTGTACGGGTTTGAAGCCGTGTTACCGTTAGAAATTCAGACGCCGTCTCTCAAAGTCGCTTTTGCCAACCAACTAACAACAGAAGAAAGTGTAAAGCTCAGGCTTGAGGAACTAGAGAGTTCGGAAGGAAAACGACTTGAAGCACAACAACATCTGGAACTTTACCAGGTAAAGATGGTACAAGCTCATGACAAATTGGTCCACCCAAGGACATTCCAAGTTGGTGACCTCATACATGTGCTCAAAAGGCCTATTCTTGTACGCCGCAAAATAGATGAAAAATTTGAGCCAACTTGGGAGGGACCATTTGTGGTTGAAAAGGTCTATGCAAAAGAAGCCTACCGGTTAGTGGAATTTCGATGTGAAAGACCCATGCTACCAAAAAATTGATGATACCTGGAGACATACTATGCAACCTGACATTGCTTGCCTTGCTTGATTTGAAATTTTGAAATTTTTATTGTTTTGGGGTTATCTATTTGGCCAAAAGTCTATGACCGGATCCAAAATTTTTGTAACAAAATTAACCTCAATATAATAAAATTTTTTGAAAATTACACAGTTCAATTTTCTTTTCCAAACTTAATATGCTACTAATTTAAACAAAATTCAGAGATAAATAAACGATCTCTTCACCAAAATAAACAAAGATTTCTTTTAATAAATACTTTGCTTTGTTCTTGTTCATGCTAAGTTTCAGCCCACTGACATTTTTCCCGTCGTCTGCAGAGAAATGTCAGGTTATAGGTTGATCTTCGCCTTTAAAGATGGCTAGAATCTCGCACTAAATGAAGAAATGGCGTCGCAGGGTGGCACTACAGATTTCAACATAGAATTTAACCAAGTCGGCATGGATTACGAGGGGCCTTTAATGAATTTCTTTAGTCGATGGGAAAAAGAAGGGCTGCCCTCATTACTAAGGATGGCCACCAAAGACAGTGCGTCACTGAAAGGAAAGGACGTGATGGTGCAACAGGACTGGATGGAGGGGCCCAACCATTTACCATCCATGATAGCTATGCCAACTGGGAGCCTAATTGCTACTGATAATGAAAGGATACCATTTGCTCCACTACGAAGAATAGAACAAAGAATCGCCATCCGACGCAAACAGAGAGCTTTATTACGAGAAGAGAAGAGATGCCAAAAAGAGGCAGACAACTTGCTCGCTCTTATTCCTGTGGGACACATTCATGATCCGGGCATGAAAGAGACCTCCTCCAGCCAGCTCACTGCGGATGAGGAGCCCGAGTTTGTTACAAAGCCAAAGATACTACCAGCTTGTCTATGGGTTGCCCTATTTGCAATGCCAAAATATCTGCATGAGCGTCAGCTACGGTGACATTCGTGGAGTGCCCGGACTGCAATGTCCTACATCTACAGCATTATAACACATTAAAGGAATATGCATCTACCGATGATGGATCTCAGAACCTTGATTACATGATAGAGGCAGAGCCATATGTCCCAATGGATGCAGAACCATATGTTCTGCGAGGTATAGAGCCAAACGTTCTGTCAGACGCAGAATCATACATTCCATTAGAGATAAAGACAACACCAACTTGGGTTCCCGCTCATGTTCAAATGAGGGAATGCCCGTGATAACTGCCAACTCCTAGTACGGTGGAATATTATAAAATGAGCAAAGTAAATAAAAGAGACTTCAAATTCTAAGATGAAGTACATGGAAAATTCATCAACATACTGGAGGGATTAGAAATGTATATCAGATTCTTCTCAAAGACTGACGAACAAAGTATTCTTGACTGCATTTTTGACCTACGGGGCAAAGGTCAAGCAAGTTTACTTATGGAAAGGACTTATTCTAAGCTGAGGAAATGGATGCCAGGAAAAGGGAGGATTTCTATCCAGTGCGGTTGCTGCTACAACTTCACAAATGATAGACAAGGGAATCCGCCTGGGATCCTCAGACACTATCAACTAGATCCACTACCGCCAATGATAATGTGAATGATCAAAAGAATGGTCAGATGGAATATTCTGCCCGCTATCTGCATTCCAAATAGTTGTATTATCAACATATACGATGAGGGTGATTGCATTCCTCCACATATAGACCACCATGACTTCGTGAGACCATTTTATATGGTCTCATTCATGAGTAAAAGAAACATCTTATTTGGGAAATAAATTGACATCGTCGTCTATTGCGAGTACAGAGGCTCAGTGGAGATTCCCCTACCAGTTGGCTCAATGCTCGTTCTTAAAGGCAACGGTGCAGAAGTTGCTAAGCATTGCATTTCAGGAGCGCTACACTGCAGGGTGTCAGTGACTTTCCGACAGATGAACAAGAACAAAATATTGTAGGGATTTCAACCAGATCCAGAACTGGAGGAGCTACTACCCTGCAGTGGGTTGCACCTCTAAGCACATGCAAAGGGAACTCTTGTTCTGTAGCGTGGCTTAGAAGGTCAACTCGATCAGGAGCTTGTCACAGTAGGAACAGACAGTCAGAGGATTCCATTCTTTTTTACTACATTACAACAATGTGACATGTACCAGAAATGCTCAGCCTATAATGTGTACTTGGCATGAGATATTTTGGATGTACTTTGATGCATTTCACATATTTTACCTTTTGAGGAGTTGGCCTACACTTGATCTGTAACATTTTGTTGGAGCAGATTAATGTAGTTTCTTTCAGAAATGTGTCTTTTGTCAATTGTCTTTTGTGCGATGGATGGAAGCTACAAACCATACGTTGGTTCAAAATTACAACGAGCAAAGAACAAAACGACAAACCAAATTTTTTTTAAGNAAGTCCGCTATTTTGGGGAGCTTCACTTTAAAGTACAGCAAGAAACTTCAAAAGCAAGTTCGCTAAAAATGGCAAAAACTGTAAACTTCAATTTCATTCACAGAAAACCTTTTTTTTTTAAATCTCACCACTTACAGATGATTTCACCCCAAAAAACGGTAAAGAAAAAGCTGGCTAAATTGAAGCACAGATTCATCCAATGCATTATGATAATAGTTATAAAATCAAAGGCTTAAG
>JXCR01142935.1:321368-336525 GCA_002079205.1 Phalaenopsis hybrid cultivar | reverse complement strand
ACCCGTGTCCGTCCACACTAAAACGTTAAGATCTCGACCTAGACTTAACCAAATCACTTCGGGTTTGATCCTATGGACTCGTCTTAGTGAGGCGAACACATCCATACGGTTAAGGTGCCATGAAATCAAGCTTAAGTAAATGGAGGATCAAAACAAGCTCGGAAGGAGGAGTATACGGTTAAGAGGCCATAAAATCAGGCTTAAGGAAATGGAGAATTAAAATAAGCTCGGGATAATGGGGAGTTTTATACCTTTGCTCTGAGAAGGGAAGCTTTGNATTATCAATTTAAAACAATTTCAGAGGAAATTTGAGGAAACCCACAGATCCCATTCCAAAAGTTCAAGAAAATAACTCCAAGTATTCGACAAAAATTCAGAGCCTAATTGCTCTTAATTAGGGTTTCTATGACTTCTTCTCTTAGTTCCAAAATCAAAAAAAAAGGAGGATGGAAAAATACCAAGGTTGCAGGAGTAAATCTAAGATTCACTTGAGCTAAAAGCTTTACAGGAAGGGCACCTGCAATTTTCCTTCAGATGCTAGACAGAAGACAGAAGAGAGCTTAGTTGCTTTGGAGACTAACACCTGAGACCTCGCTAGATTTGGTGTTCAGGGCAAACTGTCATGTGGTCACTTCCACTTTTAAAGGAAGCTAAATGCATGGAAAAGTGGCTATGGGTGATATGGCTTGGGGAGCTAACCATGGTGGTCTTGGGTTT
This sequence comes from Phalaenopsis hybrid cultivar, assembly GCA_002079205.1. Classification (NCBI taxonomy): domain Eukaryota; kingdom Viridiplantae; phylum Streptophyta; class Magnoliopsida; order Asparagales; family Orchidaceae; genus Phalaenopsis; species Phalaenopsis hybrid cultivar. The sequence goes on along the minus strand of JXCR01142935.1, from coordinate 335,808 downwards.
GATTTGAGAGAATTTGGGCTAGCTTGGGCTCAGGTTAACCTGACCAGGGTGCACTTGACATATCTTATGTGGCTAGTTGGGATGCTTAGCCACATAGGATAGATTTAATCATGACTTGTCTTGAGTTGGGATAGCTTTAATCATGGCTTAACTTGAATTTTATTTAGATTAGGCTTGGTTCAAGTTTTAGTTTACTTTGAGTTAGAGCACGTTAGGTTACTCATGAGTTTCATTAAAATTAGGATCTAATTGGGTATAGTATGAAAATTAGGTCTTAGATTATGTATAAGCTAATTTTTATTAGGTTCTATTTAGTTTAAGTTTTAATGTAGTTTAGGTTATGTTTGATTTTATTTTGAATTAAATTTTAGTTTTGTTTAGTTTAAATTTTAAGATTGTGTATGTTCCGTTGATCTACTTAAGTTAAATTTTGTTTAAAATTAAGAAATTAATTTGTTTTAGTTTAGTTAAAAATTAATCTTTAAGTTTGTTTTAATTCAGAGTTTAATTTTAAAGATTTGTTTAGATTGATTTAGGTTTATGTAATTTTAAGATGCCGAGTTATATAATTAATGTTTTAGTATTTCATTTAATTTAAATTTCAATCGAGTTTAAACCTGTAGAGTTTAAATGATAGCTCATTTATATGGAGAGTTTTTCACGATCGCCCTTAGCTAAACAGAAGAGTCAAAGACACACACCTGCTAGTATTAATCCACTCAGGAAAATCAGTCATGATAGATTCCATGAGGCTGGACTGAGAGGGAGTAGACATATTAAAGGAAAATAGAAAAGCTCTGGGAGAAAATGATTAAAGGAACAAAATCATCATAAGCCAAAAACCTTATATAGGCGGTGAAGGAGCCATGATTGACAAATAAAGGGCATAAATATAAAACACAAGATTTAAAAAATTTAAAATACATATTTGATAAAGACAAAAATATTCAACATAGGTGTTGAAGTGACAAAATAACACTTCTATCCAAGCAAAACACATAAATTCATTACAAAGGATGCAAATATAAGTACTTTTATTAATTCAATGAAAGAATAAAGGGTTCACCTGAAGGTTCAAAATAATCAATATTGGGTGATGACCAAACCAAATAAGCCTTTGAAGTAGGAATTCACCCATAGTATTGAAGTGAATCAAGCGTGTAGTCTTTATCTTGACCTTGGATAAAACATGGACCTGTACTTCATTTCACACAATTGATGTGCAAATCGGTGACTATCCCCTTCAAAGCGGCAACTTCTTGCTCCATGTTTTTAAGTTTAGTTGCTTGGTCGGCCACTTCTACGCAAAAGTGTCAGTAATAGTGTGTACAAAGGAGCTCTCAACCTCATCCAAGCGAGGGGAAGGACTCTCCTAATATTCCCCTCCTCTCTCTCTCTCTCTCTTTCTCTCTCATGTTTACATCCTCATCAACCACTATCAAAGAAATCCTCTCCATTCCTAAATAGTTCGATTCCCTCGACCATTTTCTCATCTCTCCCCAAGAAAGAGTTTAGAGCCCTATTCAAGTTCTATTGGGTTGAGTACTTTCTTAAACAATCGAGACCATAAATTTCAATAAAAGTAAAAAAGCTCTACAACTAATTTAAGAAAGTAATAGCAAAATATGATGTAATATAAGATGAATAAATTAATATAGTTTTTGATATAGTTGTTGGCTTGAACTAAGAAATATTTCTAAAACTACAGGAATCTTCTCTCCTCTACCAATAAGCCCAATGAAGCTATAATAGTTATTTGTGTGTGTTGGGTGGGAGGCATCCTCAGATCAATGAATGACAGTTTTGTTGTAAGAGCCAATGACACCGTAGTAATATCCACTAGAGTAATCTGAGACGATTACCATTGGCAAAAAGATGCCCCCCCCCCTTTTTCACTACACTGTCTTCTTTTGCCTTTTCTAATCGTCTCTGTACTTTTTTTGTTTTGGAGCATTCCACAAAGAAGATGCTATTCTGGAATTTTTGTATGTGGTTATGTGGTCGAGTAAGATCCATCAAAGCTAAATGTGCAAGCAAGAAGTGATGGGATCAAGTAAGTTATGAGAAAAAAATTATTGTGTGCAGAGACGGTCCAAATCGGACACCGCACACAAAATTTGCATTCGGTGTCTGTACATAATAAGCACTCACTTATGAGAGGATATTGGAGTATACGAGTTCAAGAGATGTCTTGTTGCTCTATTTATAAGGGCCAAGGACCCAGAATTCAAGAGACTACTCAAATTATGAGCAATTATTAAAAATTGGGATTGATTATTCTATTATTTCTCTCGTTCTAATTGCAATCCAACCTCCAAAGATATGAGATAATTGGTGAACAAAATATGTACAACCAAAAGTGGTATTCAAACTAGTGAATATTGAATGACTCTCGGTTCAACTTTCAATGTCTCAATTAGGTAAATGACGAAAGGGTCAACTCAAAACATAAAAAAGATCGAGCAGGAGTTAACCAAGTATTCATGGGGCGAGTTCAATAAATCGAGTCCAAGAGCCTGAGTCCTGGAGACCGGTTGAGTAAAATAATTTTCAAACACGGAGATTCTCCCCTATTCACAGAAGTAGTCAGCTGGAAGACGATCTCTCCAAGACTCGAGCCTTAGTGGGGATATGATCACGAATACAACCATATATGTCTAGAGGTCTCGGGCTAAAATATGACTAAATGAGTTGTTTTATAAGTTTTATAAACATTAACTTCTATAATAAATTAGGATCTGATCCCCAGACTTCTTTTTCTAGTAGAGCCAAGGACAAAACTTTTCTGATCCTCATCATCCTGCACATTCTTGGCCTTAATTTAGTTGCTCAGTTCCATCTCTTTCTCCCACCATTCTCTCTCCTTCGTGATGCTCTATTTTTTGGGTTTAATTCAAGGGAAATCCGAGTTCAATAATTTTAATTACACAATATTTTTGCTCAGAAAGCAAATGTCTTAAAGCTCAAATGGATCATGATCATCCTCCTATATGGGTTGAGTACAATTTTATGTGGACTACAAACATGCTTTTATTTGGCTAGGACCATTTCATGTTCTATTCTAAAAAATGTGAAGAAAATTGTATTAAAGGTAGCAGACAATAACTGATATTGTTCATTGATATAAGAGAAGATAGCTCGTGTTGTAAGAATTTTTTAATTTAATTTTAAATTGAATGAATAAAAGAAAGGAGCGATTACATACAGGGCACGCAAAACATTATTATGTATAAATCAAACACCCGCTTTATCCATTTTTTAAATTCTCACTCAAATATTATCAATTTCACAATAGTTTAATTGTGGCACACGTAAATGTATTGATTTAGTAGTTCAAAAAATCACCTAAATATTTGATTTGTAAATACCAATGTTTCTTAGGGCCCGTTTAGGGCATCTTATAAGTGCGGGGGGCGTTTTTGTAAATACCGCGGTACCTTTTGGCTCACACGTTTTGTCCGCTTATCTGAAAAACGCGGTTGGATTTTTATACTAAATGCAGACCGTGGGTCGAACCCGCAGGCCGGGTTTGAGGATAAGCTATTTATCTTGAAACACACAAGCTGCCTCAAACACACCCATAGTTTTTGCACGTAATTATCCCTTAAAAAAATATATTGATGCATACAAATATCCGATCATTGGCTCTTATTCAAAAGGANAAACTAGGATCTGATCCCCCAGACTTCTTTTTCTAGTAGAGCCAAGGACAAAACTTTTCTGATCCTCATCATATTGCACATTCTTGGCCTTAATTTAGTTGCTCAGTTCTATCTCTCTCTCCCACCATTCTCTCTCCTTCATGATACTCTATTTTTTGGGTGTAATTCAAGTGAAATCTGAGTTCAATAATTTTAATTACATAATAGTTTTGCTCAGAAAGCAAATGTCTTAAAGCTCAAATAGATCGTGATCATCTTCCTATATGGGTTGAGTACAATTTCTGTGGACTAAAACATGTTTTTCTTTGGCTAGGAGCATTTCATGTTCTATTCTAAATAATGCTAAAAAAATTATATTAAAGGCAGCAGACAATAACTGATATTGTTCATTGATGTAAGAGAAGATAGCTCGTGTCGTAAGAATTTTGAATTTAATTTTACATTGAATGAATAAAAGAAAAGGGTGATTACATAGCACCCAAAATATTATTATTTATAAATCAAACACCCTCTTTATCCATTTTTTAAATTCTCGCTCAAATATTATCAATTTCACAATAGTTTAATCATGACACGTGTAAATGTATTGATTTAATAGTTCAAAAAATCACCTAAATATTTGATTTGTAAATACCAATGTTTCTGAGGGCCCATTTGGGGCAGCTTATAAGTGCGAGAGGCGTTTTTGTAAACGCCGCGGTACCGTTTGATTAGCACGCTTTGCTCGCTTATTTGAAAAATGCGGTTGGATTTTTACACTAAATGCAGACCGTGGGTTGAACCCGCGGGCCACATTTTAGGATAATCTGCTTATCATGAAAAGCACAAGCTGTTCCAAACACACTCTTAATTTTTGTGCGTAATTATCTCATTAAAAAATATATTGATGCATACAAATATGTAATCATTGGCTCTAATGCAAAAGGTATAGTTATTTTACAAAAATATTTAATTAATCGTACGTTTCTGACACATTCTAATTAATTGATTTTAAGTTATGGTTTTTATAAGGAATTCAACAAAAAGGCAAATTCGTTCACGAGCGGCCATTGGAGATTGAGCCAAGCCCTACAAGACAAGCTGTGCTCAGTGGCCGGACGACTAGTGCGGGCCTGCGCCCGTTGATTTCATTTCCATAAGAAGTTAAAACAAAATTAAGGAAACAAGTGTACGAGTCTTCCGGCTTCTAAATTTGGCCGCTCATTTTAAGAAAATCGAATAATTTTCCTTAAGCCATCATATTCTAATAAATATTGTTATATAAAAGTAAAGTTTTGATAAAAAAAATAAAAATATTTTGTCAAATATGAATTTGATTAACCTATGAAAATGTAAAATTATAAATAAAACAATCTCAAATGGGTTGTAAGTTAGATGAGTTTATTTGAGTTCATATTTGATCGAGTTATATTTTTTAAGAAATGTATTGTATGGTCGAATTGTTTTTAGTGACATTTGGAGCTGTTGAGCGCCTAACATGTGACTAAGGATTGAAATTTGATCGAAATATTTCAATTAGAGTCAACTCATATCTGCCAACTCGGCCATTCAACTCAACAATGTTAGGACAACTGAATTGCTTGGTCCATTAGTTTGTCCAACTAGTTTAGTGAGCTAACTCGATGAATCCAGACAATATATTCAACTCGTCTCAATGTCATACATTGAGCTATACCATTATATCACTTTCAATGCTTTTTTCCCCCTTTTTAGGTGTAGCCATCTACGTAACAACCCATATGGTCAGCCCAAACCTATAAATAAAGGAGGCCATTCTAAAGGTAAGGGGAACTCTTTTTAGGAATTTCTATAATAACTTCTTACAAATCTTTACCATATTATTTCTCTATTCTTAATATTTTACTTTTGCTAACCCTTACCTATGTGTTGTGAGACCATAAATAATTAAGGATTCAACATTTCTTTGGGGATGACGAGCTTGGATCATGCCATAAATTATAAGAATGGAATACAATAGATGAACTAGTTGAAAAATCTTATGACAACAATGATTCATGAAGAATTAGAATATGTACTCAGGATAACACCCAAAGTTAAGATGTCATCTAATTCTCCGAAGTTAGTGGATAAAGAGGGGTGCTGACATAGAGAGAAAGGAGAGCTTTGCCATCTAAGCTGGCTAAGAAAGATGAAACCAATTATCTAAATACCAATGATTTTTCTCCTTCTAAACAAAAGGTGATAGAAGAAAAGGAATAAGAAGAAACTATTATGGAATGTATTTTTCAGAGAGGTCGTAGAAACTGAGGCAACAAAAAATTTTAAGATTCTATCTTTGAAATATTATGGAGGGAAATATGATATAAATTATTATGTAGCTTCTTTTGAGTCAGAAGTTTCTCAACTAAGAATAAATGATGCATTGAAGTATCATTTATTTTTTATGATATTGACATAATCAGCCATGAGATGGTTCAATAACTAACCATCATGAGATGACATTTCAAGTTATTAAGTCATCATTGGGAGAATCTCCGAAGAGTTTTATAACTCAGTTTTAGAGAGACATATTGGATGTGAGAGATTTGAAATTGGTTGTCACTCTTGGTACACCAATGAAAGGCTTACTGGGAAGTCCATTTTGTTATCCTCTTGGGTTTTGTGCTTGAAGACAATAACAGACTTGCTAAAGCTGACCAATAATCATATTTTTGTCAGAGAATACAACTTGTTATCAAGATCATCTAGAGTTAAGAAGATAGGGCAAAAACACTAGTCGTGAAGAGTTTTTTTTTTGTAATTTCCATCAAGAGAATATAAGTCACTTTATTGATTGGGAAGCAATGATGTGGTTTTAGTAGAATCAATCTTATCCATTTAGAGAGCAAAATTAATTCAAAGATAAGTGAGTTGAAAAAAGGTTGGATAGAAATTTTCTATCTTGAATTTTCCTCATATGATTTATGACTTTATTAGGAGTCTCTATGGACGGGATTGTTAATTTCATTAATAGAAGTAATATAATTTATGAGAGTTGCACCAATGAATGTAGGCTGTCACCTACAAAACCTTAAAATTATATTTTTTATATCACAAAAAACCATGACCATGATGCTAAAGATTGTCATCACCCGAGGTGCTTGATTGAGGACTTGATTAAAGTAGAAAAACTAAAAAAGTTCATCACATAAGAGGCAAACATAAGTAGATAAGATAAAATATTTATGGAGGAAGTTTGTAATCAGTCTTTTCTAGTATATACAAATTGTGAGGGAATTCTTGGTGGTATGAGCCTTAATCTTCTTTCTAATCTAGCCTCAAGTGACTTTGAGTGAAAAAGGTGAACTTGGCAAGTTCTTCTTGACCATCATTAGCAAGTCATCCACCAATTATATTTATTGATGATGATATTCTAATGGACACAAGTTGGTCAATTGTGTTTTTGATAAGATGAATTTAGGTAACTCACATGACACCCCCACCTTAGAGGATTATTTGGATTTTTTTTGGAAAGCATTAAAAACTAGTGGGGGCAATTACTTTACCAATTACTTACAATAGGTGGATACAATTCATCCAAAATGGAATGCCTAAAACACAGAAGAAAGTTTTTAAATTTCTTATTTGTGAGCATATATGAAATTAAGAGTATTATATCAGATCAAGAGAAAAAAGACTAACTTATTCTAGATCTAATGAAATAATGATTTCAATATTTGAGGGTCTGTGTAGCCAAAATTGTTTCCTCTATCCTTTTGTATGTCAGATATAATTAAATTTATTCTTAAGTAGAGTATCATTAAAACGACAAGGCCCTAAAGTTAATTACACCATAAGAGGGGCTACCACCTAGAAAAAATCTTGATAAAAATAATGACTTGTATTTCTGCAGTTCATAAATGTTAATTTTCAAGATTGTTTATTTTGGAATTTTAAGAAGGAATGTCTCAAGCTATAATAGTTTTTGTTGGAGGTCAACAAAGAAAACTAGAGAGCATCAAATACTTAGAGATTCAACGGTGCTCCAACATATTCTATAGTTGGGCTATAAAGTTTAGAGAATACAATTAATTTTTGAATTTCAAGTTCTTCATTTTCATTTTAAAAGGTCGGGACTATAATCCAATAAAATGGGTCATATAAATACATAGGAAAGGACTTGCCCTGTGATAAAAGCTGACAAAATTTCCTTAAAACCTAAATTAAGGTAAGCCTTATTTATACAAGTAGGAAGATCAAAACTAGTAATGGAGACAAAAGTTAGACTTACATACTTCGGTCACAATGAGGAGTAAAATCTAGCCTAGCTCTTCTAGGTATACAATCCCATTTAGACAGGTCTATCAATTAACACAAGATATGCTTAAAGCCCAAGAAGCTAAGTCACATGCATGCATTAAATGGATAGGTTGTTGTTAATTAAAAGGAATGTGTTAGGAATTATGAGTCAAACATAAAGATCGAGTGATGCGAGTACAAATGCACCTAACTAATCCCGATTTTTACATTTTACAATTTTTAAAATTATTTTTGAATTAATTAATTTCTAAGATTTAAGGTTATGGGTATGCAATATACATGTGTGTGAATGTTTGAAAAGTAAAATTTAGTCCAATCAACTATGAAAGATAGTCTACTCCAATATGGGTTAAAATCCTCATTGGGGTTAAAATCCTCATTAGACTAATTTCCCTTTTCTTGTTATAGGTGTGAAACAATAGAAGGACCAGAAATACGTGCATATGATTTTGTTAATCCTATGGATTATAACTAATTTTTTAAATTAATATATATTTTTTGATTGTTTTTATTTTTTGAGTTATTTTAATTATTTATGCTTTATTTTTCTTAGGTTGCATAGATTATTTATTTTACCCTAAAGAGCTTAATAAGAAGAGCCAGACTATCCTAAGCACTCAACATAGAAAAAACCTAAGAAACGTATGTAACTGCGGTACAAAAACAAACTAAATAATTACAAAATAAGCACAAAGTATACATAAAATATATGATGAAAGATAACTAGTGTGGGTAGGTTCAACTATACACCCTAGATGAAATACGAAAGTGGACAACCAAGCTGTATCCATATATAAAAGGGTAAATCTAAGAATTAAGGGGGTTGAATTCTGGGTTATTCTCATCCTCAATCTTTAATTTGGTTCTTTAGATTCCTTATTCATGTTTTAGATCCTTTAAACTTTTCAAGGCATCACCGTATCAAGTTCATCCTCACTCATCATATTCTCATAGGCCCTAACCTAATTTTATGAATTTATAAAAGTCTCACTATGTAAGTAAAGCACACATAAGAACTTAGCATCGATAGGAAAAAAACTCCCTCTAATAGACTGCACTTATGAGGCATAAGGAGAATATCAAACACTGTCTTCTTTTGATTTATAATTTTTTTTACCATGCCACACTAAGCATAGCCCCTAAGTGTTACACTAAAAAAAAATTCTTAACATCCAATTTATATAAAAATCAATTGGAATAGTGTTCATCTATAATGATAAACTAATATAATAAGGAAAACAAAGCCAATCACAACACAACATAAACACAATAAATACCATCAATCTAAACAAGATCTATATTAGACTAGGAAACTATCTAATATGTTAATAGACATGTGAAATTAGTCTAGTTCAAATACTTGAGAATGTACAGTTGTAAGTCAGACATTCGACCATTTACATTTGTTTTGTCAATATTCCCTTACACTCTTTTTACATTTACATTTGTAAAAAGGAAGAAAAACTCTTTGGTTAGTTGTTTGAACTCAGAGTCATCCTTCCATTGAATCCTAAGGCCTACTCCTTAACACCTTCCTTTAATCTTGAGGAATCTCTTTGAGGACCAAATCCCTCTGAATAGATGGAGAAGGCGTGCTTGGACTAATATGGAAGGCGTTGATAAGAAGAAGTGGTCACTTTATTTGCTTATGAGGGAAATTGAGGCTCAGTGATTTTTTTAATGGAAATAATAGTGATTCCTGCAATCACCTCGCAAGTTGTAAGAGATATGACCACCAACACATGGTCTGATACCGATTGGGGTTGGCAAAATTTTTTTTTGAATATTATGTTTGATTGCTATAACATTATCATCAAATATCTAGCATTTGATCGACCTCACTAAAATAACAAGCAATAGGCCTCTCGTCTTCGAGCAAGAAACACCAAAGGGAGACATAGATAAAACCACTATAGATGAACATTTTCCCCTCATTGATTTGTCCTCCTTGTTAATTCAATGAATCTTCTCATGGCTGATCAAATATCTAGCATTTGATCTACCTCACTAAAATAACAAGCAATAGGCCCCTCGTTTTCGATCAAGAAACACCAAATGAAGACATAGATAAAACCACTATTGATGAACATTTTCCCCTCATTGATTTATCCTCCTTGTGAATTGAATGAATCTTCTCATGGTTGACTCTGAGTATCAATAGCTCAGCATTTAGAGCTACCGAGCCCAAAGTTTGCCCATTCTGAAACTAGTGAATGAGAAGTTGAAATGAGGTGAGTACAGGTTCTCTTTCCTAACCCCCTTCCTCAAGTTACTCACTTAAAGCTTGCTGAAATTTGGTTATAACCAAGCTCAAGTTCATTTTCAGGTTTTTTTTAGTTTAGAAATAAAAAAAATCCTTAATATTTTTAGGCTGCAAAGATAAGTGAACCAATCAGATTCTTAATTATCTTATTTATGACATTGCTTCATTTTCCAATTACATGGTGACACATTACTATTCATAAACATCAAGAACCATCATTAATTATAATGATGCTTCCCAGTGAAAATTTTATTCCCATGACTTGGGAATTATTTATCTTCTTTTAACTAAATGGCCTCATAGTTGTGCCTTGCACTAAGAAAACTCAGTGAATTATTCAGATAATATCTGTTCAACCGAAAAGGCTTCAATAATCAATATATTTATTTTAAAAAGTTAGTCAGTATGACTATATGCTTTCTAATATAGTCATCTCTTCATTATTAGTTATATTATTCATCTTGTAATAACCAAGTATTGTAAAACCTCTACCTTTCACTCTCATAACACAAGTAAACTCCTAGTGGCTAGATTTCTTCCTTTATTATATAATTCATAATGACTAGCTTCTGAATCATCCTAAAGACAGTTCTAATTGGTTACCTACATCAAGATAATGATAAAATTCACTTAGTAAGTCTTTTGTAAGGAATGACTCATCTAAACGGATGACCTAACCAAGAGTATATGAAGGATATGGGTAGTGTAAGACTTGAACATACATATCATCTTCGTAAACATTTTTTATAAGAAAATAGTTAAATATATGCTATAGCCATGTTTCTAAAGAATTATTCATGATATGTAATATAAATCTGATAAGTCATTCATGATAAGTCACCTAACTGATTGATGCACATCTCTTAGTCAAAATAAAATAATTCCACTCACCAAGATGAAACTCTAGTAGTATTTCAATTACTTTGGTTGAACTCTATTTATATAGTCAAATTCATTATGTGCTCAATGAACTATGGAAAAACTCATATGTATGATTGATCAAAATTTCAACATTTCATAATGTGAGAGCCATTTGTAACAATAAATATCTCATAGATTTAAATAAATAAAAAAGTGAAAGTTAATAATGAAAGTGACAATCAAAGAAGGTAAATGTATTTAAATTCATTTCACTCCTTTTCAAAAATAATTATAAAAGTTTTAACTAAATTAAAAAGATAAGAGGGATTTACTGGAGATGCCACATCACACATTTGTCAAACCCACGCATTTCTTTTCTTATTATTTTCCTCTTTTTCCTTAGATTCAATAAGTATCTCTCTAGATTTTTCCATGTCTAACCATTACTAGGAGACTGCCTTCTCTTTAGCTATGCAATCGAGATAGTAGTGGACCCCATTCATGAACTTCTCATAGAGAGTTTCCCTCTATGTGGCACTTTTTAAGAGTCCTTGGATAATGTCTTTGAGGTCTTCATGGTTACAATTTGCTCCCTCAGCTGCCAAACTTCCTCCTTTAAGTCTTTGTGTTATTTTTGCATAAGGTCACATTCCTCCCCTGCCCTGTTAGGACATATGGAAGAGACCTCCTCCAGTGAGGAGATCTTATCTCCTACAGAAATGAACTTGCTTGAGCACCCTCATTTTATTCTTATCTTTAATTTTTATGTCAAGTAGGAACCAATATGAAGTCAACAAGGCATTATTTTCCTGCCATCCAATTATTTGAAGTGAGTGACATCCAATAAGAATTTACCCATATCCATGTCGACAAAGGCTCAACTATAAGAGAATAAATAGCAATACCTAAGTGATAAAAGAACCGAGCCACATGAGCTATTGTAGAATTCCAATATGTTCATAAGTCAACAAAAGAAAATTGACCATCCTCACTCAGCTTCATCATCTTATCCCCATTTTTCTTGTGAGTGATCAAGTTTAATTGAATCCTTTGGGTAACAATTATAAACATGTTCTATTTTAGAGGAGACCCATCTTTTAGGACCGTGTTTTCCTTACTTTTGTATTCTGCTTAGTGATAGAAGTTTTATGAGCTCTCTCCATCTCTAATGGGATCTCAGTTATCATCCTTAAAAAATCATCTCTTCTCAATCTAAGGGCTCCCTCTCTCCACCTTCAACAATCGCCTAAATGATGACAAGAAGTTTTCCCTCTTAGGAATCAATGACCATTCTCTCCGGGGCCAAGAACCAATGCCTAGTTAGCACCATTACTGGGGGTAGCCGAGATGCCACCCACTTCATTCTCATACTAAACTAACTCCTCCTCATCAGCCACCTCTCCACTGACCTCCTCCATTTTCTCTCTATCATTAGAGAAAAGAATATTTGATTCCTTCACCTTCTTGGAAAACTTTTCCTCTTAATGAGGATTAACTCATCACCCGTTATCTTCATAAACACTATAGTAGAAGGAGAAAATGAGTAAATATATTAATGCAGAACTGTAGAGGCCATATTGGGTCTCCTTTATCTGCCTTCCCTCATCAAGGCTACCTCTTCCTTATCATTTATGGTGTTATCAAATTTCTACTCATCTTAACTCACTCCTCCATATAGATATGGGGTAAATATGATCCACCTTAAATTTACTTATTTTTTATACACATTTCATAATCATTTTTAAAGATATCACACTTTAATGAAATGTATTTTGTGTGTTTTGGGTTACATGTGCAAGATAAAGAGTTTAAGAGAAAAAACACATCAAAAAGGAGCAAGATGGGTCAAACCAAAGAAAATTAATGAAATAAGTCGAACTGACGCCTAGGCGCCAGATGCAGATTGAGTTTGGGGCCTAGGCGTGACAGTTTTTGTGCTTAGGCGCCACAGTTGTTTTCTAGAAGATGTGTTTAATGATGTCAAATTTTGAAGAGATGTCTGAAGCAACCCTCGGTCATTTTCAAATCACTATAAATATGGATTAACTCTAAATGTTGAGTAGGAGTTCAAGAGTCATTTTGAGAATGAAAGGCACCCATCTAGAGTGGGTGACCTCCTTAGTGAGGTTATGTGAGTCTTTGTGATTTCTAGAGTATTGGGAGTCTTGTAAGAGTCTTGTGGAGTCAGAGAAGTTAGGAAACTTCAAAGGATTACTTGGGGGAAACATTCCAGATAAGTATTAGTATCTTTTCCTTTAAGTGTTGTACTTTGGATTTGATTTTATAAATATGTTTTGTTTTGTTATCCACATGCATTTCGAGTAGTTTTCTCTCTTTCTCCTTGAAATTTGAAGTAAACACGTAAGTGATTTTAATTTTTGTTAGAACATCTTTATTCCTAAAAATTGTGATGATATTTTTACTGGTCCTTCATTTACTTTACAAATTGGCCACTTATTTTGTTAAAATTTGCTGATAAAACTTATAGACCCAAGAGGGCTAAAATTTGTTGAATTGTAAGTATCACATTTCACTTTTGAAAGAGCAGTGGCGATCGTCCAAGGGGGAGTTCAAATAGATAGGGAGATAAGTGTGACCGACTAGATTCTTTTGTCAATTTGATTTAGAGATTTGAACTAAGGGTCACTGGTAGGTCCTATAGAGAGGGCACAATAGATAATCTAGGAGTGAGAGACTAGAACCTACTCAACACTATAATACATGCTGACGCCATCTTTAAACTAGCCAATGTTCTTTACACATTGAAAGAAATAAAGAATATGTATGCTCCTATTTGTCACAATGTCATTGTTAAACTTCTAAACATTTGAAATCTTCTAATGATTATGAATTACTTGCAAGGAGAAAGTCACTTTAAATATCTTGAATTTCTACTTTTAGTTATTTTTGAATCTCTTCATTTACTTTTAAGTTGCACTCGTAGTAATTAGTAAGCTGTATTTCATACTTGAATTCATTTCATATTTTCCGAGATTATATTCTACTATTTATAGTAAAGGTTTTTTTAGTCAAATACATAAAGTTACCACATTCCCTGTGTTATCGATATTGGGTTTTTTTTAAAGAAAACTCAATATTACTTGAAATGATACATATACTTGCGTAGTACTTCTAGTGTATAAATTATTTTCTGAATTTTATAACATATTGATTTTGCACACTACCCGTTAAATATAAATTGGGTTAAGTTCTTTGGCCATCTTTTGGAAGTTAAATCGGGTCAGGTTAAGTTTTTGGCGCCATTGTAGGAGAAGTGATGAAACTTTTCGACTTAGAAATTTTATTTAAATTGTAGAATTTTTTGGAAAATTAAAAATTAATTTTAGTTCCTATTTATTTTTCAAAAATATAAAAAAATGTGATATATATATAT
>JXCR01142935.1:302779-321185 GCA_002079205.1 Phalaenopsis hybrid cultivar | reverse complement strand
ATAATATGTTGTGTGCCTAGTTTAAATATAGATTAAAAAATATATATAATATGTAATAGAAAAATAATAATAAGAAAAAAATTTAAAAGACTAAAAATATTTTTAGCATGTTTGATATTTATCCTATTAGTTAAGTCTCTAGATTTGTACACGTAGTTCAAGAGCAGCAGATCGAAAATTATAAGACTTAGAAATATAGAGAAATGTTAGGAGGATTAGGAAACTGAAAGATCTTCATAATTTGTTGTAGAAATGATAAATTATTATGAAGATGATGTATTAAATACTTTAACTTCTCAGATTGTTGATATTTCAATAAAATTAGATCATTATACAATGTGTCAACCTCATGAATCCCTAGTCATTCAGGAAAATTTATTTGGACAGATGGTTGACACTAACTCTTTTGAAAATATTGACGAGATATACAATCACTCAAATAACCTTATTTCAATTACGACAACCCAAGCTGGGGGAATCCTTCCAACTTTAACTGAAATAAGAATTAAGGTTGGAAAGATTCCAATTAAGAAGATCCTTTAGGTAATTAGAATAATCTAGATAAGTATAACTTTAGACCTTATTTTCCTTTTGAATTTAACTCTAACCTACTATATGAGGAGAAGGAGATGTCTATAGGAGAGGTTGTTTATTAACTGAAAAATCTATTGATAAGTCAGGGGCTACCATAAGGATATAGAAAACAAACTGGGTTGATTTTTGACTCAATTAATATTAGACCTCCAGATATTTTACCTAGTGACCTTAGGACTAAAAAGAAAAATGATGAGCAAGATAAACATATCAAACTAAGAATTAGAAGAGAATCGATGGATATTTTTCAAAAGAACTTTGAGTTGAGAAATGAGGATAAGGAGATTAAAAGGCCAATGGAAGAATTTCCTAAGGAATTAGAAAAACCTATTTCCTCAATTAAGATAAATATAGAAAGACCACCACCACCATTTATTCAGCAACAATGGGAAGAATTAGAAGATAACTTAAGATAGAAGAAATCCCAGAGGAATTTGATCTAGAATCTGAGTCATCTATGGAGAATCTAACTCAAAATTTAAGAGACCTAGAATTATCATATGGAGATCCATTTCTTATAAATTTTAAGAATGATATTAATATGCAAATTGAAAAGACCAGTAGAAGACTATTGGATCTAGAGAGAAACTTGATGAATAATAATTGGAATCAATTTGAGAAGTTAAAAAGAAAAATTATAATTTAAGGATTTAATAGAAATCCCGAGATCTAGAAAAGATTTGGTGTTTGATCGGTGTTTACTTAAATGGAAATTTGATCTGAGAGGAAATGTTTTGTCTGGCTAGCGACGTTAAACTAAGTCTTCATAGGTGGCAACTAATGGTCATTAGTGTAGTTTAATTTTGTTTGTTTGTGAGTTCTGATTGTTTGTGTTGTATTGTGTTTTCTTTAGAGTGGATTGATCAATTTGATTGATGTTAGTGGATGTTTGGATTGTTAGTGATTTGATTTGATCTTTATGTGTCATGAGGGTGGTGATTCCTTAACTTCTTATTGTGGCTAAACTTATATATGTTCTCTTGTAGTAGTTGGATTGTCGAGTCCCCTATGACTCGAGTCTTACCCGTACTTGAGTTTTATAGGAGGTGATCTCGATTTTCTATATAGATGTAAAATACGATGTATGCGATAATATGCTTAATTTCCTTTAATAATTCCTACTTTGCAACAATGCCAAAAACTTGATCCAAAGCAAAAGCTACGTAAATTTTTCACTATGAAGCAAAGAAAAATAAAATTTTAATAATAATTAAATATGAGATACTACACAAGTATACATATCATTATCAAGTAATATAGGACTTTTGATTAAGCCCCGAATATCGAACCTACAGGGAAAACTGACAATATACACTTTATAAAATAGTAGAAATTAGATAAAAAAATTTTACTTAGCAAAATATTCTTAAACTCAAGATGTTATAATAGGAATGAAAGTTCGATTCTTTTTGTAATTTTTGATATATGAAAGTAAAGTAACTAACTAGTTAACTTAACAAAATACTTGCAAGATGAAGACAATATAAATAAAATATCATTTTCCTTATCATGAATCAGTAATAAGTATAGAACTTCTTTTGTGGGAGTATACTAATTGTGTTCTGTCAAATAAAAGCAACAATATTCTTTACCCTTACTAGAGATGCTATAAAGAACATTCACTAATCTATAGTTTGAATAGTTTTGAAGAACGGTTAGGTAAGGAAGATACTAGCTCTCACTCTAGAGTTTACTCTTCTCCCTTCACCTACGGGCTAACATCTCGTATCAAAACCTAAAACTATAAATCAAATTGGGGGCTTTAGCCCATCACTCTAAGGTCCTCTAGTTTTACACTCATGAAAGTTTATTTCCCCATTTATTTGCACTCAACCCCATGAACTATATTCTCATCCATAAATTAAATGTGATTCTTGTCATTTGTTGACTGGGACAATACCATCTCGGATCTTACATGTTCTTATAATAGGTATTAACATCTTAATTGACCAAATCAAGAAGTAAATAAAGTACAAAGTTTCAAATCGACACAACTTCTTCCAAAATTAAAGTCTAATACTTCATACAACTTCCTTTCAATACTTAATTACTTATCATTTTAAGGAAAAAAAATAAAGAGAACTACTCAAAATCCATGTAGAAAACACAACCACACTTGAGTTTAAAGATAAAAATCATGCATGCAAACAAGAAATCTAAATTAGAACCAAATATAGTCACAAAGATAAACACTATCTTAAATTCTATCCACCAAATGTCTTGAAGTTCTTTTGAATTCTCTTCCTTCACTACAATACAAACTAAAACTTAAATAAAAGAAAAGCCGCCGACGATGGCGATTACTTGGATGGATGATGGCTGTTGGTTAGGATTGACTGGCTTGCTCACTTTAATGATCCAAGTCTTTTTTATGAAAATCTAAAAGGTGCCTTGTTGTCTCTTCAAAATGTATCTCCATTCAATGAATCTTCTAGAAGTTGTCTCCTTTCAAAAGCCAATTGAATGAAATTTCATGTCCATGGGCTATTTCTCAAGTTTTTCCAAGGGTTGCTTCAAAAACCTCTTAAAAAATTCATCTAAATTCAATAAATCATCAAATAACTACTTTTAGCGCTTAAGCGTGAGGTATCTAGCGCTTAAACGCGACTCTCTTTTTATAACTAGTGCATAAGCGCTAGTTCTCAGTTCTTTTTTGTATCTTCTTTTCTTTTGCTCCAAATTTAGCCCTTTTTCACTCCTTTTACCATTTTTCATCTATTTGATTGTATCTGAAAGAAAAACACACCAATAATTTTCATTAAAATACAATATCTAAAAAGTAGACACAAAAATGTGTATAAAATTTTATTATATTTTAGGTTTATCAGGAGGCATCCTGAGTTTGGATAGTGATAGTTCCATCTAAATTCTATTACTTCCTTTCTCTACCTTGTTTTCATTTGGTAGGAGTCATGAACCAACTTGATGAGTAACATGTGGATGATCAACCCTATCTTTAGAACTGTTAAAGGTACATACTTATGGGGATAAGGTGATGCTTGAGATTGTTGTTCGTGACCCAACTTAACAGGGGCAATCTTGTCCATGTGGATAACCATATAAAATTCATGGAAGGCACTTAATATATTTGTGTAGTGATTCTGTTAGAAATTAGAAGTAAGGTAGTGAGATGCGCTAAGCTAAATGATGAGTTAACCTCTTTTATAATGTGTGCTTGTGTTTTGTGTTACAACGATAAAAAAGGACTTGAAGAACTTTTTTATATTCCTATGCTGATACTTGTTATGCTTGTTAGCCTTTTCTTTTGTTCAATTTCATTTAAACATGTCTTAGTTTAGATTTATTTTCTGTTGCATTTTGTTCTATCCTGATGAATATTTGTATATGTTTATGATAGGCATTTGAGGTAGATAAATTTCCGAACTATTTTTCTTCCTTCTTATATTTTTTGTACTAAATGCTATACATGTTAAAAATTAAGTTTGGTGGAAGAAAAATATTTTAAATCTTTTTCTTTTGCTCCAGTTTATTTAATATTGCCTGTGTGTTAAAGTAGTCTTTTACTTTGTAATTTTCATGTTATACATATTAATTTGAGATTTACTTCTACAAACACTTGTTTTTACTACTTTTACCTGAACTATTTTTTGTTTTGAACCCTGTGATAGATAATTCTGTTAAATTTATTTCTCTTCATACNTGATGATATTATTATTATTTTCAAAGCTCCCAAACCTACTGTTAGATTATTTATGCAGTGCTTGGAGAATTTTTAGGATGTTTTTGGAATGAAGCTTAATGTCCAGAAATTCATTTCTATTTTCAGCAAACAATGCAAGAGTGAGTTTAAGAACTGGGTTTCTGATTCATAACTTTTTGAAAATTGATTCAATAATTTCAATTTTCATATGAAATCAGTTCAATATTTCTGATTCATAACTTTTTGAAAATTGATTCAATAATTTCCTAAGATTGATACTCGCTCCTAAATCACATAAAGCTTTTCCATAAAACTTTTGAACTATTGCACAAGGTATAGTAAAACTACCAAGATCTTTTAATTTTTCAGGAAGCTTTTTCTGAATAATAACACTACACTCTTCACTGAGTGCAAGAGTCTCATGATCTGTAAACTTCCTTTTCTTATGTAGTACATCCTTCATAAATTTCATATAACTTGACATTTGTTCCAAAGCTTTAATAAAAGAAATATTTATTGTTAACTTCTTAAGGATTTCTAAAAATTTTGTAAATTGTTTATCTTTATTCTTTTACTTCAGTATTTGAGGAAATGGAGGTAATGCTTTTTCTAAAGGAACCTGTGTTTGTTCGTTTTCCTGTTGATCATTTTCCATTTCTTCCTTCTCTTCATCAACTTCAGTTTCTCTTTGGATTCTTGTTTCAATTTCTTTTCCACTTCATCATTGAATAGCTTTAATTAGCTCTTTATTTTGATCTTTTGGATTAACTTCCACAGTACTCAGAAGAATTCCAGAAGGTCTGTCAATAAGTGCAGTAGCAATATGTCCTAATTGATTTTCAAAATTTCTAATAACAACCCCTTGATTATGTATTTGATTTCCCATATTCAACATCACTTCTTCCATCGTCAACTTCTTTTCTTTAACTTATGGGTTAGGATTAGAGTTAAATCCTGGAGGATAATAAGGTAAAAAATTAGGATTTCCTTGATTGTTCAGAGTTACAGATGGATTCACCGAATTGTTATAATTATTCCAACTAAAATTAAGGTGATTTTTCCATCCAGGGTTAAAATAGTTAGAGGTTATTTTGATTATTTATAGCATTTAAGGTTTCATAAGATGGTTGAGTATCAATAATCTGTCCTAGTAAATTTTTCTTTAAAATTGGGGGTATTTGAGAATAATTCACTCCTATTTGATAAATCTTTTTAGAAATAGCAGCAATTTAAGATGCCAAAATAGACATTGCATCAAAATCATGAATACTGGCTACTTTCTTAGGATTTACCCTTTCAGAGGGCCATTGAAAATTGTTAGTAGCCATTTCTTCAATTAAAGAATATGCTTCATCAAAAGATTTTGACATTAATGATCCGCCCGCAACAACATCTATAATAAATCTTAGTGATCATACTAATCATTATAAAATGTTTGAATTATTAAACAATTTGGCAAAGCATGGTGTGGACATTTTTTAAGAAGATCCTTAAATCTTTCCCAGGCTTCATATATTGATTCCCGTTCAAACTGACGAAAAAGATGTAATATCTGCAGTTTTCAAGGGTGGAAAATATTTAGCCAAGAATTTTTGTGATAGTTCTCCCCAAGTTCTAATAGATTCAGGTGCTAATGGTTTTAACTAAGCCTTGGCTTTATCCCTTAATGAAAAAGGGAAAAGTCTAAGCCTAACATCATCATTAGACACTCCGTCATATTTAAATGTAACATAAATTTTAAGAAAACTAGCAAGATATAAGTTAGGATCCTCCAAACAGATTATTTTGTACCATTTGGATAATAGCAGGTTTAAGCTCAAATGAATTAACAACAACATTAGGATTTTGAATAGTTAAATGAAGTTCATCTGCTGTTGGATTTGCATAATCTTTTAAAGGTCTTTGTCGATTCTCATTTATTGGATTTTCTAGATTATTTGCCATTTCTTTCAAATTTTTAATTTCTCTTTGTTGTTTTCGAATTTTTCTAATAGTACGTTCTAATTTTGAATCATAAGGTACTAAACCTTCAAATCCAATATTTTGCATGAAGAAATAAAGTAAGCAAAGTAAAATTCTTTAAAAATGAACTCTTAAATAAATTTCTTTTTTTTTCTGATTTTATATATTTGTATANGGGATGAAAAATCATTTTAAAACTTATTTTATTTGTCCATACTAGCCTATAGTTGATTTGTTATTACTTTTAAAATGGCATGTGGTATATGGTGTTATCTTTTGGATACTAAAATTTTGATTTTTAGAAATGATAAAGAGGAACTAAGTATAAAAGTTAGCAAAAAGGATGAAACTAAAGTTAAGATATTTAGTAGAAAATATTAGGGAAATGATTTTACTATTTAAGTAAGAAAAATTGAATTTTTGAAAAATTAAAGATTTTTAAAATAATACTTTTTAAGGAATTTAGATTCTATGAAAAATCTTTTTCAAAAACTAATATTCGATTTTAAGTTAAGGAAAGAAAATAAGTTTTTAGCTTTAGAAAAGAGATAGTGAAATTCAAAATCACTAAAAGACCATCCAGATATCGTAATCTTCACCTAAAAAAAAGTAAAGATTAAAAAAGATCCTAAATGAAAAAAAAATAGAAAGAAAAAGAAAAAAGAAAAGAAAAGAAATGTATGAACAAAGGAGGAGAAGTTTGAGGAATAAGACCTAATTAAAAATTTGATTTCAATTGAATCATTCTATGGAAGAAAATTTAAGATTAAACCTTTGTTTATATTCTAAACTATTAGTAAAAATTATTTTCAATATAGATGTCATAAATTCTGAAATTTATATTTGTCTAAAAAACTAAAGTTTGGGGAAATATAAATAAATCTAAATTAAATAGAAAATCAGTATTCATAAATTTAATACTAAATGTTCTAAGACCTAAGATATCATGTTCTTTACTAAAAATTCTTCTAAGTTGGACTATAATATTTCTAAAAAAAAATTTTAGTTATCTACAAAAATAAACCCACTACCATAGGTTAACAATTTTTGTTTATAATGTTATAATGTTATTTGATGACAAATAAAATTTAGTTTGGGGGAATTGATTCACCTTAAAATTATCTATTTTTTATGCTCCTTTTATACTCATTTTAAGGAAATTATGCTTTAATGAAATGTATTTGGTTTGTTTTCTGTTATAGGTGCAAGAAAAAGAGTTTAAGAGCAAAATTGAGGAAAAATATATAAAAAAGGAGCAAAATTTGCCAAACAAAAGAAAATTGACGAAACCGACCGAACTGGTGACTAGGCGCCAGATGCAGATCGTAGCTGACGCCTACATGGCAGAGTTTTAGCCCCTAGGTGCCACAGTTGTTTTCTAAAAGATTCTTTGAACGAGGCCAAATTTTGAAGAGATGTTGGAAGCAACACTTGGTTATTTTCAAAGCTCTATATATAGAGATTAATTCTAAATGTTGAGTAGTGGTTCTAGAGTCAATTTAAGAGGGAGAAGCGCCCATCTAGAGTGGGCGGTCTCCTTAGTGAGGTTGTGTGAGTTGTTGTGATTTCTGGAGTACTGTGAGTGTTGTAAGAGTCTTTTGAAGTCAGAGAAGTCAGGAAACTTCAAAGGAGTACTTAGGAAAACATTACAAATAATTATTTGTATCTTTTCCTTAAGTGTTGTACTTTAGATTTCAGTTTTATAAATATGTTTTGTTTTGTTATCCCCATGTATTTTGAGTAGTTTTCTCTCTTTCTCCTTCCAATATGAAGTAATAAAGTAATTGATTTGATTCTGTTTATAACTTCTTTTATTCCTAAAAATTGTGATGATATTTTTGCCGCTCCTTCATTTACTTTACAAATTAGCCACTTGTTATGTTAAAATTTGTTAAGGAAACTTGTAGACCTGAGAGGACTTAGATTTCTTAACTTGTAAGTATTACATTTCACTTTGAAAAGAATAGTGGTGATCGTCCGAGGGAGAGTACAAATAAATATGGAGATAAGATTTGATGGACATAGAATTGATGTTTTAGAGTGACGGACCAGATTATTTTATCAATTTAGGGTCCGTACCGTTTGGTTTGCGTGTTTCGCCAGCTTATCTGAAACTGCGTTTGGGTTTTTACACTAAACGCAGGCCGTGAGTTTACCCCTGTGACCGGCCCGCGGGCCGCATTTCAGGATAAGCAGCTTATCCTGAAACGCACAAGCTGCCCCAAATGGACCCTTAGTTTAGAGATTGAAACTAAGGATCACTGGTAAGTTCTATAGAGAGGGCACAGTGAGTAATCTAAGAGTAAGAGATTAGAACCTACCAAACACTACTATACATGTCGACACCATCTTTAGATCAGCCAATGTACTTTACACATCGAAAGAATTAAAGAATAGGTATGCTCCTGTTTGTCACAATACCACTATTAAACTTCTAAACATTTGAAATCCTGCACTGATTATGAATTATTTGCAAGAATAAAGTCTCTTTAAAAATCTTGAATTTTCTAATTTTAGTTATTTTGAAATGTCTGCATTTACTTTTAAGTTGCACTCATAATAATTAGTAAACTGTATTTCATACTTGAATTACTTCCATATTTTCCTAGATTATATTCTACTATTTAAAGTAAAGGTTTTTCATAGTCAAATACATAAAATTACCACCTTCTCTGTGGGATCGATACTGGGGTTTTTTTAAAGAAAACTCTATCTTACTTGAAATGATACATATACTTACGAAGTACCCCTAGTGTGTAAATTATTTTCTAAATTTTATAACATATCGATTTTGCACACTTGTCGCTAAATATAATTTGGATCAAGTTTTTTGACCATCTTTTGGAAGTTAAATTACTGTGTAATTGCGGGTCAGGTCAAAATACCTTATTTAGAATGGGAGGTTTAAGATACTTGAGTAAATTTAACTCCTTATTCAACATCTAATAGGTATGTTGAAGAATCACAGTTAATGATTTTGGCTTGGCCTTCACATTAGAGAAAAGGACCATACATATATCAATTGGGCATTCCTCACTCATATATTAATATAGAACCCATTTTTAGCCCTTCGCCTTAGTCTATAAACCCAAAAAAGGACCCTAGTGTCATAATTTTATTGTTCAAAAAGCTTAACCGACCATCGACCTAGAGTCATAATTTTAATGTTCAATTTCAACGTCACTGTCGNATTTATATATAGGCTATTAATAATGGGATTCTACGCAAGTATACGTATCATTATGAAGTAATAATGGACTTTCTATTTAAGCCTAAAATATTGATCCCACAGGGAAGTGTAAGTTAGCAATGATAAATTTTAACAGGAAATTTACATAAAATCAAACGAAATCACCATCACTAATTTCAAATGTTGGGATATTAACCAAAATAAATTACTTAACTATTAGCAAAGCGGAAATGTAAATTTTGAATAATAAATACTAATCTTTTAACTATGTTTATGTAATGAAGATTTCTTATGTGAAAAAGCTTTGTTCCAACTACAATGAAATTCTGGTGAAATGAGATGAGATAAATGTTTAAAATATGTTTTGTGCCATATAAGAGCAATTTTAATTTTGTACCCTGATATAGTGCATAGAAAATCATTGGTTAATCTTAGGTTTAGTCTCTAAATCCGTGGCTAGGCTACATGGATATCGACTCCCACTCCAGAGCTCCCACTTCCCTTCACCTGAAGGGTAACTCTCGCTTTAGTTGTTAAACACTAAGACCAAATTAGGGATTTTAGTCTGTCACCCTAATAGTTCTCCAATTCTACACCCAACAAAGAATATTTCCTTATTTATTTGCACTTAATTTCTTGGACGAATTTCTCCTTCATGAAATCAAATGTGACCTTCACTCTGTTGTAGAACTTATACTCCATTTCCCGGATCATATGTTTCACAACATATTTTAACAAATCAATTGGGCAGATTGAAAAGTAAATTAAGTTTGAAGTTGAAAAATCATCACAATTTATTTTATATTTTAATTTTGACACATTCATTTTATGTCTTCATTTAACCATATCTCAGAGTAGGGGGAAAGATAGAGGGAACTATTCAGACTTCATGAGAAAGATATGATAATTTTCATATATAAAAGAAAGTTCATACAACACTAAATAAATAAACAAAATTATCTGGAACTCTTTCTCAAAACAAATCCTTTGTAGCCTTTTCTTAGAAATGCAGGAAGAAAAAATCTCTCACTTTTCTCCTTCTCCAACACTCTTACAGAAAGTTTCATACTAAATCCCACCACAAAAACTCTAAACTATGAAAGCAAAATCATTAATTGACTTCAATATGGTGGTGGAATGAAGATGGATTTTGAAAATGTGGTGTGGTGGAATGTTGTGGAGCAAAAAAAGAAAGTAGAGTAGAAAAAAACGTGGACGAGTCCCTTTTCTGATGAAATTCAGCCCCAAATAAAGCCTAAGGTCGGTTCTCCAAGAGGTGCCTCCAAAAACTCTTCAAAAATTATCCAAATACATCAAACCTTCTAGAAATGGGGTCTGAACCTCATTTAGCGCCATCGAGCTAGTCTGACACCATTGGCACTGAGTAAAAATTCTCCAGCTTTCGGTGTTCTGCGCTGTCGGCACTGACCTTGGCACTGCCGGCGCTGAGTATTTCCTCAAAAACATCATTTTGACTTCAAATTTCATCCTTTTTCCTTTAAGCCCTAAAAATCAATAATCTGCAAGAAAACGTCAAAATACCTTCCATTAAAGTGCAATATCACAAAAAAATAAGTATAAAATATGGGTCTAAAAATGCATATATTTTCGGTGTATCAGTGGGCAATATTTTTAGAAGAAATGAGATACCCCTCAATTATATGCTAGAAGTTGAAATATTTGATGTTTGGGGATTAGATTTCATGGGACCATTTATACCATCTTTCAAAAATTTATATATTTTGTTAGCAGTAGACTATGTTTCCAAATGGATAGAAGTTGTTGCTTTACCTTGATGTGATGCTCAAAGTGTTTTAAAATTTTTGAAAATAAACATATTTTGTAGAATTGGGATTCCGAGAGTTATCATTACTGATGGGGGAAGTCATTTTAAAAATGCCATAATGGAGAAGTTTTTAAAGAAATATCATATAAATCATCAGATTGCTACCGCTTATCATCCTTAGATAAGTGGTTTGGCTGAATTATCTAATTAGGAAATTAAAAGAATTATGAAAAAATCTATGAATGTAACAAAAATGGATTGGTCAGTCAAACTTGACTATGCTTTGTGGACTTATAGGACTGCATACAGAACTCCTATAGGAATGTCCTCATATATGCTAATATTTGGGAAAGCTTGTCAATTACTAGTTGAACTTAAGCATAAAGTATATTGGGCGATTAAAGAGTTCAATTATAATTTCGATGCTGGTGAGAAAAGATTATTGCAATTAAATGAGCTTGAAGAGATAATGAATGAATCTTATGAGAGTGCTAAGATTTACAAAGAAAAGATAAAAATGTGGTTGCAATTAAATGAGCTTGAAGAGATAAGGAATGAATCTTATGAGAGTGCCAAGATTTATAAGGAAAAGATGAAGATGTGGCATGATCTAAGAGATTTATAAAGAAAAGATGAAAATGTAGCATGATTGAAAG
This sequence comes from Phalaenopsis hybrid cultivar, assembly GCA_002079205.1. Lineage (NCBI taxonomy): Eukaryota > Viridiplantae > Streptophyta > Magnoliopsida > Asparagales > Orchidaceae > Phalaenopsis > Phalaenopsis hybrid cultivar. The sequence continues at coordinate 309,336 of JXCR01142935.1, read as the reverse complement.
ATTCTTACTAAAAATTTTCAGTCAGGGCTATAAGTTTTGCTATATAATGCAAGGTTAAGATTATTTCCAAGCAAACTTAAGTCCAGGTGGATGGGCCCATTTGCTGNTGCCTACTCATTGACATCTATCACAAGTTTTAATATAAGCATTAACATCTCTAAAGATAGTAGGCCAATAAATCTAGATTGTAAAAGTTTGTATGTTGTTTTACCAACACCAAAATGTCTCCCAAAATCAGAATTATGATACTTTTGGATAATTTCATAAGTCTCTTCTAAAGTTACACATCTTCGAATAATAAGATCCTTTCCTTGTGTATATAAAAATGGGTCATCCTAAAAATAAGTCCTAGCTTATGAAATAAATTTTCTCTTCTGTTGGTATGTCATTCCATAGGGTATCAAATTACTAACAAGAAAGTTCACAATGTCGACATACCACAGAACACGTCTCTCGTTAATATTGAATAGTTTTTCATCTGGAAAATGTTCATTAATTTTTTTTTCAAAATAGAGTGGCTTTTCTAATTCAAGTCTGGACAAATGATTAGCAATTTTATTTTTAGTTCCCTCTTAATCTACTATTTCAAATTCAAATTCTTACAAAAGAAGAATCAATCTTATAAGTCTTGGTTTATTATCCTTCCTTTTCATTAGGTACTTAATAGCATATTGATCTATATGAACTACGTAATGAGTTCCAATTAAATATGATCTAAATTTATTAAAGGCATACTATTGCTAATAACTCTTTTTCAGTTGTTGTATAATCAATTTGAGTTTCATTAAAAGCTCTACTATCATAGTAAATTACTTTGAAAATTTTATCATATCTTTGTCCTAAAAGATCTCCAATAGCATAATCACTAGCAACACATGTTCGTTCAAAAGGGTTTCCCCAATCTGATGAAACTATAATTGGTGCAGTGACTATTTTTTCTTTTAACAACTCAAAAGCTTTTAGGCACTCTTCGTAAAAATTAAAAATTGCATCTTTCTCCATTAAATGGCATAATGGCTTAGCAAATTTTGAAAAGTCTTTAATATATCGATTGTAGAATCCAACATGTCCCAAAAAACTCCTATAATCCCTTAAATTTATTGGATAAGGTAAATTAGGGATTACTTGAATTTTAGCACGATCTGCTTCCATATCATTTTATGATATTTTATGTCCTAATACAATTCCTTCAGCTACCATAAATTGACATTTTTCTTAATTAAAGACTAAATTTTTTTCTACACGGCGCTCAAGAACTTTTGATAAATGTTCTAAACATGAGTCAAATGAATTTCCAAACACTAAAAAATCATCAATAAATACTTCAATCCCTTTTTAAATTAAATCACAAAAAATTTTCATCATACATCTTTGAAATGTAGCAAGGGCATTACATAAACTAAATGACATTCTTTAAAAAGCAAATGTACCATAACAACTGGTAAAGGTTGTTTCTTTTGATGCTCAGGAGTTATTTATATTTGGTGATAACCAGTATATTCACCCAGAAAATAAAAGTATTTATGCCCAACTAGTCTATCTAGCATTTGATCTAGAAAGGGTAGTGAAAAATGATCTTTCTTAGTGGTAACATTTCATTTTCTATAATCAATGCTTATTCACTACCCTGCGACTTATCTAGTAGGTATTAACTCATTACATTCATTCATAGTCACAGTTACTCCTCCTTTCTTAGGAACGCTATGAATTGGACTAACCCATGCATTATCTGAAATAGGGTAGATAATTCTAGCATCAATCTCCTTTGAGGATCAGCCTTGGGTTTGCAATTCTCTTCCATATGAACTCTGTGCATACAAATTGAAGGACTAATTTCTTTAATATCAACTATTGTCCATCCAAAGGCTTTTTTAAAATTTTTTAGAATTTTTATCATCCTTTCTTCTCCTTTGTCGGCACTATTTTTGGTATGGGGTTTGCCCATAAGAAGTTGTCGGTTATTGAAATTGAAATCCCGTTTCCTGCTTCGGAAGGACGTTTTTTAAGAAGCTGTCGGTCATCGGAATTGAAATCCCGTTGCCCGCTTCGGAAGGACGCTTTAAATATGAAGCTGTCGGTCATCGGAATTGAAATCCCGTTGCCCGCTTCGGAAGGACGCTTTAAGCTGTCGGCCATCGGAATTGAAATCCCGTTGCCCGCTTCGGAAGGACGTTTTTAAAAAAAAAATATTTTTGAAAAAGATGAAGTCAAACTGACCCCATAATTTTCATAGTTTAAATGAAAGAGCACTTTATCTCAAATCATGTATCTATCCCGGGTCATCGGAATTGAAATCCCGTTGCCCGCTTCGGAAGGACATTTTAAAAAAAAAATTTAATTTTGAAGATGAAGTCAAACTGACCCCATAATTTTCATAGTTTAAATAAAAGAGCGCTTTACCTCAAATCAAGAAGCTGTCGGTCATCGGAATTGAAATCCCGTTGCCCGCTTCGGAAGGACGTTGAAAAAAGAATTGAAATCCCGTTGCCCGCTTCGGAAGGACATTAAAAAAAATTTTAATTTTGAAAAAAAATGAAGTCAAACTGACCCCATAATTTTCATAGTTTAGATGAAAGAGTGTTTTACCTCAAATCATGGAAGTCAAACTGACCCCATAATTTTCATAGTTTAGATGAAAGAGCACTTTATCTCAAATCCAAGTCAAACTGACCCCATAATTTTCATAGTTTAAATGAAAGAGCGCTTTACCTCAAATCTTGTATCAATCTCGTTGCCCGCTTCGGAAGGACGTTTAAAAATTTAGTTTTGAAAAAGATGAAGTCAAACTGACTCCATAATTTTCATAGTTTAGATGAAAGAGCTCTTTATCTCAAATCATGTATCTATCCCGAAGGATGAACGCAAGAATTGACCCATAATTTTCATAGTTTAAATGAAAGAGCGCTTTACCTCAAATCCTGTATCTATCCCAAAAAATAAACACAAAAAACTACAGAAAGTTATGACATCCGTTTGGTCTGCGAAACCAATGTATTGGCCGACAAATTCAAGGTTTATATTATGTTGGATTCGTNTTGGACTAAGAAACGTGAATGGGATTGGTTCAAATTTGGAACATTTTGTTTTGAAAACCAAAGGAGGAAACATTAGAGGATATCATGGATTCGAATNTGGTAAGGACATTTCAAAGATATCAGACTAAGAAATGTAAAGAGGATTGGTTCAAATTTGGAACGTTTTATTCTGGAGTCCAAAGGAGGAAATACTAGAGGATGCCACGGGTTCAAATTTGGAACATTTTGTTTTGGAGTCCAAAGGAGGAAACACTAGAGGATGTCACAGTTCAACAAATTTGGAACATTTTATTTTGGAGCCCAAAGAAGGAAACACTAGAGGATGTCACAGATCTGAAAAATTTGGAACATTTTATTTTGGAGTCCAAATGAGGAAATACTAGAGGATGTCACAGATCTGAAGATTTGAACATTTTATTTTGGAGTCCAAAGGAGGAAACACTAGAGGATGCCACAGATCCGGAACATTTTGTTTTGGAGTCCAAAGGAGGAAACACTAGAGGATGTCACGGATTTGAAGGAGGGGAATATTTTATTTTGGAGTCCAAAGGAGGAAATACTAGAGGATGTCACAGATCCGAAGGAGAATAACGTTTTATTTTGGAGTCCAAAGGAGGAAATACTAGAGGATGTCACAGATCCGAAGGAGAACATCGGTGACTTCCTAAGCTATCCTATTATTTGGCTTCAATTTAGGAGAAATCATTTAGATGTTCTGACTTCCTAAGCTATCCTATTATTTGGCTTTAATTTAGGAGAAATCATTTAGATGTTTCATTCTGCAAACTTCCTAAGCTATCCTATTATTTGGCTTCAATTTAGGAGAAATCATTTAGATGTTTTATCCCGTTCCTAAGCTATCCTATTATTTGGCTTCAATTTAGGAGAAACCATTTAGATGTTTTATCCTATAGAGTCCAAAGGAGGAAACACTAGAGGATGTCACGGATCCGAAGGAGAACTTCGGTGATTTCCAAGCTATCCTATTATTTGGCTTCAATTTAGGAGAAATCATTTAGATGTTTCATCCTGCAATTATCCAAAGGAGGGAACACTAGAGGATGTCACGGATCCGAAGGAGAACTTTGGTGACTTCCCAAGCTACCCTATTATTTGGCTTCAATATAGGAGAAATAATTTAGATTTTTTATCCTGCAATTTTATTAGGAATTACATTTGTGTGAAAATCCTATTATTTGGCTTCAATTTAGGAGAAATCATTTAGATGTTTCATCCTGCAATTTTTTACTTTGGCTTCAATATAGGAGAAATAATTTAGATTTTTTATCCTGCAATTTTATTAGGAATTACATTTGTGTGAAAATCCTATTATTTGGCTTCAATTTAGGAGAAATCATTTAGATGTTTCATCCTGCAATTTTTTACCTATTATTTGGCTTCAATTTAGGAGAAATCATTTAGATGTTTCATCCTGCAATTTTTTATATTAGGATTTACATTTGTGTGAAGCAATCAGCACAAATAACCTTGAAGATGTAAGGATTTAAGTCGTTACATTTGTGTGAAGCAATCAACACAAATAACCTTGAAGATGTGAGGATTTAGGTCATGACAAACGATAACCTCGAAATCCTATGGCGAGTTAGGGCTGAGATTGTACAACATGATTGTACAAATGCCTAAAAGATGTGTTTGAGGATTTATGTTGCACTAGACAAACAACCTTGATATCCTATGGCTTTGTTGTTTAAAGCTAAGGAAGGGATGTATTAGTGTAGATCCTCTTGCTGTTGAAGATGGTCGGGTTGCCTACCATGTAAGCTCCAAGCTCATTGTTGTAGCAGAGTTCAAGTTTTTTATTTCATTTANTGATGTTTGTGATTAAATTTTGAGTTGTTTTATATTTTTGAAATATTGTGGGGGTGATTTATTATTATTATTATTTTTTTTTCTCATGCAGGTGNTTTGATTACGTTGATTTTTCTAATCCTTTTTTAACAAGTGGATTTCAACTTAAGTTCACCACTAAGTCCTTACGACCTAAGTGAATGCATTAAGTGTGTGTATTAATTTTGAAAAGATTTAAAACTTTAAGTGCTTNATTAAAAATAATTAAAAATAACTTAAAAATCAAGTTTTTATTTTAAATATATTTTTATTTTTATTAAATTCCGCTAATATCAGAGAACTCAAAAAATTAAGTTTGATAATTTTTTGAGCTATATTTTGACTTTTAAAAATCGTTTAAGTATTAACTTTAATAATGATCTTTAAAAACCTATTAAAAATATTAAATGATCTTAAAATCTTTTTCAATTTTTATGGTGAATTCTTTGACTTATTAATCACAATGGATAAGAAAAATCAAATGATTTTGATATTTATATTCTCCTAATTAAATATTTTAAGCAAATTGATATTTGCTCAAAACAGTGATATTTTTTATTATATCTCCAAATTAAATATTTTAAGCAAATTGGGGTTTGCTTAAAATAATGATGTTTTAATTTTTTTCCAAATTAAATATTTTAAGCAAATTGGGGTTTGCTTAAAATAATGATGTTTTGATTTTAAAAAATAATAAAATTATTTTCTAAGGCTACTCTGGCTAGAGAGAACTCATTTTATTTCCTAAGACTACTCTGGGTCACAAGGAAACATGAATATTTGTAGAATTTTCTAAAGCACATGCAATTTTCTATAATTATTTGAACAGAAAGTGCTGAATATTTGTAGAATTTTCTAAAGCACATGCAATTTTCTATAATTATTTGAACAGAAAATGAATATTTGTAGAATTTTCTAAACTACATGCAATTTTCTATAATTATTTGAACAGAAAATGCATATTTGTAGAATTTTCTAAAGTATATGCAATTTTCTATAATTATTTGAATAGAAAATGCTTAAGAACTTAGAAAATTAAGATCTTATGCAATTTTCTATAATTATTTGAACAGAAAATGCTTAAGAACTTAGAAAATTAAGATCTCTGTTTAAAGATCTCATATGCAATTTTCTATAATTATTTGAACAAAAAATGCTTAAGAACTTAGAAAATTAAGATTTCTATCTAGAGATCTTCCTAGTCTTTGGAAAAATACTCAAATTGTGCATCTAGACAGAGGCTACAATATATAAAAATTTTGGGTCAAGATGATATTGTTAAGGTATTAATTCCATATGAATGGAGAATTGAAAAACCCCTAACCCTAATTTATTTTTAGAGGTATTAATTCCATATGAATGGAGAATTGAAAAACCCCTAACCCTAATTTATTTTTTAAAACGTATTAATTCCATATGAATGGAGAATTGAAAAACCCCTAACCCTAATTTATTTTTTAAAAATGCTCAAATTGTGAAGACAGAGGCTACAACATATAAAAATTTTGGGTCAAGGTGATATCTCAACATGAATGGAAAACTGAAAAACCCCTAACACTAATTTATTTTTAAAAAATAATTTATGCATCAAATTAATGTGAAAATAATTCCACATGGCTTTCCTCTATTCACTGAGCAAGAGGATATTTTTATTTTATTTTTATGAATTTTCTA
>JXCR01142935.1:245700-270578 GCA_002079205.1 Phalaenopsis hybrid cultivar | reverse complement strand
ATAATGATCTTACCTACTAAATGCTAGAGGTTAAGATCAATATGTGGAATTTCAAGTTGAGTAAAGAGAAGAGTTTTGAATTTCTAATGGTGAAGGTACCTTTTCTAATTTTCTAAAACTAGTCTATAGGAAAGTCCTATGGCTAGACCTAGGCTACTAAAGAAGTTTCTAGACCTCAACCAAAAGTGAGGTCAACATCCTTCCATAGTTAACCTTGACGAAATTATAACTGGTAAAGTAGAGTAATCTCCTAAAAAGACATATTTTAAAGATCAGGAAGCAATTTCAACTCAAGTTCTGAAGGTTTTTCTATTGATGGACAAAATGATTTATCTTTTTCTATCGTATCCAAAATTTCAAAACATTCTCGAAAATAGTTTGAATCTTCCTTAAAAAGATCTTCACATAGATCTAATTCCTCTTCTTGCTCATGTTCCAAATCTTTTACTTCAAATTTTTCTTGATAATTAGCTTTGAAATGGCATTCACTTAAATATCTTCTGACATCTATTCTATAGCATTCATCATCTTTAACTTTTGCAGAATATTTCATTGATCTTGAAATGTTAAAAGTAACAGTTTGATCAGTGACGTGCATAGTTAATTCCCCTTTCTACACATCTATCATTGCTCTTCTTGTGGCTAGGAAAGGTCTCCTCAAAATGATAGGTCTCTCTTTATCTTCCTCCATATCCAGCATAATGAAATCAACAGGAAAGATAAATTAATTCACTTTCACTAGGACATCTTCTATAACTCCTTCAGGATAAGTTATTAAACGATCTGCTAACTACAGAGTTACACTAGTAGGGGTTATTTCTCCTAATCCCAATCTTTTGAATATTTATAATGGCATAAGGTTAATGCTTGCACTTAAATCACATAAAGTTTTCCCATAAAATTTGTCTCCTATCACACATGGAATTGTAAAGCTACCAAGATCTTTAAGCTTTTTAGGAAGCTTCTTCTAAAAAGTTGAACTACACTCCTCACTAAGAGCAACAGTCTCATTATCTTCAAACTTCCTTTTCCTGTTCAGAATATCTTTCATAAACTTTACATAGCTTGGAACTTGTTCTAAGGTTTCAACAAATGGAATATTAATTGTTAGCTTCTTAAAAATTTCCACAAATTTTGAAAATTGCTTATCCAAATTATGTTGATGAAGTCCCTGAATAAATGGAGGTGGTGGTTTTTTTAAGTTATCTTTAAGTGGAGAAATAGGTCTTTCAGAATCTTTCAGAGTGTCCTCTTTTGATTCTTCAATTTCTTCTCTCTCTACTTCAGTTTCTTTTTTAACCCTACCTTCCAACTCTCTTCCTCTTCTAAGTTGAATGGCTTTTACTTGCTCTTTATTCTGGCCTTTCGAATTTATTTCAGTATTACTAGGAAGTGTTCCTTGGGATCTATTACTTAATGAATTTGCAATTTGTCCAAGTTGATTCTCAATATTTCTAATTCTAGCTCCTTGACTTTGTAATTGATTTTCCATTTGTAACACCACTTCTTCTAAAGATAATCTCTTCTCCTTAAATTGTGTATTACTATTGAAACCTAAAGAATAAGTAGATCTACAATTATTATTATTGCCTTTGTTGTTTCAGTTTCCCAATGGGTTTTCTTGATTGTTCCCACACCGCTGATTATTACCACCCGTAGTATTATTCTTAAAGTTGGGATGGTTCTTCCAACATGGGTTATAATAATTTGAATCTGGGTTATTCTGCTAGTTATTTATGGCATTCAAAGTTTCTAATGACACTTGAGAATCTACCATTTGGCCTAATGAATTCTCTTCAATCATTGAGATTGGTTGAGAAAAATTCATTCCAAATTGGTCTAACTTCCTTGAAATTGCAGCAACTATATTAAATGCATCAGATTTATGAATATTTCCCAATTTCTTTGGATTCACCCTCTCAAAAGGCCATTAAAAATTATTGGTAGTCATTTCTTCAATTAAAGCATAAGCGTAATGAAATGGTTTTGACATAAATAAACCACAAGCAACGACATCGATAATAGATCTAAGAGATCCAGCTATTCTTTTAAGAAAACTTTAAATTATTAACCTCTGCTATAGCATGGTGTGGACACTTTCTTAAGAGTTCTTTAAATCGTTCCTATGCTTCATAAATAGATTCCCCTTCAAATTGATTAAAAGATGTAATATCATTTCTAAGCTTCATTAAATAGATTCCCCTTCAAACTGATTAAAAGATGTAATATCATTTCTAAGCTTTGCAGTTTTCGATGTTAGAAAATATTTAGCAAGGAATTTTTGTGCTAAATCACACCAAGTTCTGATAGATCCAAGTGCTAACAAATTCAACCACATCTTAGCTTTATCCCTTAGTGAGAAAGGAAATAACCAAATTCTTAGGGCATCATCTGATACACGATTGTGTTTAAATGTAGTGCACATTTCTAAAAATTAGCAAGATGTAAATTTGGATTTTCAGTTAGTGATCCCCCAAACTGATTATTTGATACCATTTGGATAATAGCGAGTTTAAGTTCAAATGAATTAGCCACAACAATGAAGTTCATCTACCATACGGTTGACAGAATCTCGTAAAAGTTTAAATTCTTAATGAATTTCAGCATTTTGATCATTTTGGTTTGCTATTTCTATCACTTTTTTAGATTTTTCAAAATTCTTAATTTTTTTGATTTTTTTTATTTTTTTAATAGTTCTCTCTAATTCAGAATCGTAGGGTGCTAGTCCTTCCAAACCTGAACTATGCATACACTAACATAAAATAAAGTACTATAATAAGATAATTCTAAAATAACTTTTTAAAAGTTTAAATAAGACTTTCTAAAAAAGAAATTTTGCTTTCAATTACTTTTTAAAATCTTTCCCGGCAACTGCGCCAAAAACTTGATCCCGTTACTGCTTATGTGCTTAATATAATAATAACTTTAATGATATTTTTCACTTATGTTATTTTACTTTGCAACAAAACCAAAAACTTAATCCTAGAGAAAATAAGAATTTAAATTTTTAATTTATATATATATATATTGGGATACTACGCAAGTATATGTATCATTATCAAGTAATATAGGATTTATTTTATTAAGACCTAAATATCGAACCCACAGGAAAATATGTAATATGCGCAAACTTTCTATTTTTTAAAAGACAATTACTTAAACTATAGATATTTTCTCAATAAGTAAAATTCAATTCTTTTTTGTATTATTGATATTCTGACAAAACAATAAAATTTCTAAAGATAACTTGAGTTTATGTAGAAGAAAAGCACTTGATATGAAAATATTTTTCTCCTTATCATGAATCAGTAATAAGTATAAGAATTTTCTTCTGGAAGTATGCAAATTATGTTGTTCCAAATAGAAGCAATAATATTCTTTACCATTATTAGCGTCGCTATAAAGAATATTGGTTAATTTAAAGTTTGAATAGTTCTGAAGACCGGCTATGCAGGGATGATACTGACTCTCACACTAANTGAGTTTATGTAGAAGAAAAGCACTTGATATGAAAATATTTTTCTCCTTATCATGAATCAGTAATAAGTATAGGAATTTTATTTTGGAAGTATGCAAATTATGTTGTTCCAAATAGAAGCAATAATATTCTTTACCATTATTAGAGTCGCTATAAAGAACATTGGCTAATTTAAAGTTTTAATAGTTCTGAAGACCGGCTATGTAGGGATGATGACAACTCTCATACTAGAGTTCCCTCAATTCCCTCCACCTAGGGGCTAACATCTCGTATCAAAACCTAAAACAATAAACCAAGTTGGGGGTTGTAACTTGTCACTTTAAAATCCTCTAACTCTACACCCTTCAAATTTTATTTCCCTAGTTATTTGCACTAAATCATATGAATTGCATTCTCATTCATACAACCTCATGTGATTCTTTCCAATTGTTGACTCATACAATACCAGCACGGTTCTTACATGTTCTCACAATAAATTTTAACATCTGGATAAGCCAAATCAAGAAGTAAATGAAGTACATGATTTAAATCATCACATCTTCTTCCAACATTAAAGATACAACTTCCATCCAAACTTTAATTACTTATCATTTTAAGGAGAAAGATAAAGAAAACTACTCAAAATTCATGGAGAAAACAAAACCGCACTTTAATTTAAAAGTGGAAATCATTGTCAAACCAACAAGAAGTCTCGACTAAAACCAAAAGTAGTTCAAAACAAAAGATAAATAACTTATCTCAAATCCTCCACCAAACTCTCGAAGTTCCTTCGAATTTGTTCTCTTTCATAACTCTCTTGACTCTCACAATAAAACAAAAAACAAAAAGGATAAAGTAAATTTATGGTGCCTGAAAATCTCTCCAAAACTCCTTTTCAACACTTTTCAGAACTTTCAAGCACAATTTAAAAATTCTCAACTTCCTTCTTTTATAAATCTCCAAGAGGTTTCTTGATAACTCTTCAAAATGTGTCCCAATTCGATGTACTCTTCAAAGGATGCCTCCTTTCATATGTCTTTTAATAAAATTTTTGTTTTTAGTGGTCATAACCACCCTCTTTAGCCAATAAGTGCCTCAAATATCCCTTCAAAATTTAGTAAAATGAAGTAAGTCGTCACATAACTGCTTTTAGCGCTTAAGTGCAGGCCTCTGGCGCTTAGGCGCGGCCTTCTCTGTTTCACCGGCGCTTAAGGGCAGGATCTGGCGCTTAGGCGCCAAAACACTTTAGCACAATTTTCACATTTTTGCTCCAAATTTGATCCTTTTTCACTCCTTTTAGGTTTTTTTACCTTTTTACTTGTACCTAAAAAAAACACACAAATACCTACTATTAAAGCACAATATCTCAAAAATAGGTATAAANATTTTTTTGTTTCTAGTGGTCATAACCACCCTCTTTAGCCAATAGGTGCCTCAAATATCCCTTCAAAATTTAGTAAAATGAAGTAAGTCATCACATAACTGCCTCTAGCGCTTAAGCGCAGGCCTCTGGCGCTTAGGCGCGGCCTTCTCTGTTTTACCGGCGCTTAAGGGCAGGATCTGGCGCTTAGGCGCCAAAGCACTTTAGCACAATTTTCACATTTTTGCTCCAAATTTGATCCTTTTTCACTCCTTTTAGCTTTTTTTACCTTTTTACTTGTACCTAAGAAAAACACACAAATACCAAACTTTAAAGCGCAATATCTCAAAAATAGGTATAAAAGGTGTATCAAAATCCCCTAAACTTAAAATGTTATGTGAAACTTCAATCTTTAAAAACTAAATATGTATGATATGTATATGAGTTTCTTTAGGAGTTGCTAAAAATACTATATATTTTAGGTGTATCAAAATCCCCCAAACTTAAAATGTTACTTGTCCTCAAGTTGTCCAATATTCAAAAACCAAATAAATATGATATGTATATGAGTTTCTTTAGGAGTTACTAAAATTTAGATTTAAAAATATAGTAGTCCAATTTAGGAAAAAAAATTTNTAAGTATGATATGTATATGAGTTTCTTTAGGAGTTACTAAAATTTAGATTTAAAAATATAGTAGTCCAATTTTGAAAAAAAATTTAGTAAATGAGACCAACTTAAAGTTTAGAAATTTTTAATGTTAAAAAATATGAAAATATGAGTTTCTATCTAACTTAAAAATATTGTAGATTTTCCAAATTTAGAATTTAGTCCTTTTATTAACTCCACTTAAGAAAAAAATTTAAGAATAATTTTACTTACTAAATTATATCCTTAAGTATAAGAGTTTCTCAAGTCTTATACTTAAAAAGATCAAATGTGGAACCAATTTTTGATTAGGCACTAATCCTCAAGCTTCTCCTACCTTACTTTTTCTCTTTTCCTTTTCCTTTTCTTTTTCTTTTCTTTTCATTTTCTTTTTGTTTTCTTTTCTTTTTCTTTTTTAAGCAAGGATTACTATATCTGGATAGGCCTTTAAGGTTTTGAATTCCATTTATCCTTTCCTAAAGCAAAGTCTTGATATAAATCTGNTCTTTTTCTTTTCTTTTCATTTTCTTTTTGTTTTCTTTTCTTTTTCTTTTTTAAGCAAGGATTACTATATCTTGATAGGCCTTTAAGGTTTTGAATTCCATTTATCATTTCCTAAAGGAAAGTCTTGATATAAATCTTTTACTTAAAAATATAATACTAGTATTGAAAATTATTTTTAACAAAAAAAAATTTAAGTATTAAAAATAAAAGTCTAAATTTCTAAATTTTTCAAAATACAATTTTTCTTACTAAAAGATAGTACACTATATTTAACATTTTTACACTAAAAATTTTTAACTGAAAGTTTTTCATCATTACTCAGAATTTTAACTAAATTTTCTTACTCATTTCTAAAATCAAATTTCACTTCTCTAATATAGCTTTATATACATAATCATTTTTCTTTTCAAATAAAATTCACTTGCAGCTCATTTGAGCACAAATAAAATTCAAGTTTTAAAATTATTTTTCATCCCCCCTCCCCCAAACTTAAATTTTTAACAAGATTAAACATTTTTGTAGCAAATATAAATAAACAAAAATGAAAATTTGAAATAACTTGCTTACAGGAATTTTTATACCCTAATTATACAAGTATAAAACTAAAAACATGAGTAAAATTAATTTTTGATTAATTTTCTATCATTTTCATTTCAATTCAACATGTAGAGATTCAGTAGACTTCTAACTAGTGGGTACAAACATAAAAACAGACAACACACTAACTTTGATTTCCAATCTCAACATAAAAACAAACATACTAACAAGATAAAAGAAAAATATAGGGTAGCAATTTTTTGAGTTTAAAATTTAAAACTAAAGTTAGCAAGATTTTTAAACTTTCACAAAATAAAGAATCAAGTTCAATCCTTAACTAACTAACACAATAATCAACATATAGTAACAATTACTACCCTAGAAATTAAAACAAAATACAAACAAACACAACATCAGAATAATAATTAAACAAAATAAAAGTATCACACATCACAGAGTCTAAACAAATACACATATGCAAATGTAGAAAGTCCAAACCACATAGTCCAACTACATATTACAAACATCAAAATAAACAATTCAGTCCTCCTCCTCATCCTTCCTCCCAGCTATCATATCTCACTCCAGCCTACTCACATAAAGAAAAGATCAAGGAAGCAAATCCCAGACCTTCAATAGCAACGGCAATGGCAGAACTGATGATAGTCTGATAAATCAAAGCTCCAATATTGATGAGCTTGCCTTCCTGAATACATCAATTTAATGTCGCCCTCTCCCTGGTAACTTCACTGAGATGATTTGTAGGTAATAGACGGGCTGAAATAAAATAGTGTCATGCCTTGGATGGTGCACTTAACTTTGAGATGGAAAAATTGACTCTTCTTTCATTTTTAATTTTCTAGAGCTCTCTTCAAACAGTCAAATAGGAAACAATCTCATCTAGCTCTGTCTCAGTAGCACTATAGTTCCAATAAAAACATAAAGTATCAGGTGGTGATGGTAAAACATATTGATTACCTCCGGTAAAAAAGGTACTAATTTTCCTCTAACCATGACTCGATCATCTTCAACCTCAGGCGGGTTAGCATAATCTCCCTAAATACATAAATAACAACCAAAGTAGAAAAACAACAGAATCTTTCCCATTATAGGCAAATGATCAGATCTTCTATTGATCCACATGGACTCTTGAAACATCGCACCTAGATAAGCTTTCGTGATTGCAGAGCATCACTGTACTGTTGACCTCACTTTTGGTTGAGGTCTAGTTTTTCCTCTTTAGTAGCCTAGGGTCGAGCCATAGGACTTTCCTGTTGACTATTTCTAGAAAACTAGAAAAGGAACCCTCACCACTAGAAATTCCCAAACTCCTCTTTACTCAACTTGAAATTCCACATAGTGGTCCTAACCTCTAGCACTTAGTAGGTGGGTTCATTATGGGGGAGCCCAAGGAGAGTTCCCATAGGACTGCTTGACCTTAAGGTTGACCCTGGGTGTTAGTCTAGAGCTAAGGTACTCACCTCACTCACAATCACTCACAAATACAAACCCAAAATTTCTTGACTTTGATCCCTTAATCATTTCGGAGACTCATGTAGACGTTCCTCTAAACCCATTGGCCCTAGGCTAGGGTTTAGCTAAGACCAGTACATAGAGGACCAATATGGGGATTTCATTGGTCCATAGCTCATTTATGGTGGTTCGATCCCAACTCTATCAAAAATACCCAACTTGGCCTTTTTGTCCCTAAACTCCCCCAAATTACCTATGTACCCTTGAAACCCTAAATTTGGCCAAACATCCCAAATTTACCCAAAATACCCAAGTTTGTTAAAAATCATTTCAAACCTTTTGAAAACATCCAAATTACCCAAAATCACAAAAAATTGCCATATTACCAAAATGCCCCTCCTTAGCCCAAAATTTCAAAAATTACAAAAAAAAATTCAAAAAATTTTCAAAACCATCCAAATATTCCCAATTTCATTTTTCTCAACTACCACATGACCAAATTTGACCAATTTGACTAATTTGACCATTTTAACCAAAACCCTTAAATTGCCTTTAAAGGCCCAATTTCCCTAAATTCACCTCAAATGTCCATCAATTTTGTCCCAATCTCCCCCAATTTCAATCCTAAATTTAAATTCACCTTACATATGACCAATTTAATCCAAATCAAAGCTCAATTTGCCCATTCTTTGAGCCCAATTTTGATCTAAATCAAACCACAATTTTGGTTGCATGGCCTAATCCCTCCAAATTGAACCCCATGGCCTACTTAATTGGCCTTAATTTGAATCCTAAACTCTTCATAACACTCCCACACATCAAACATGACCTTCAATTAGCCTTGGTGAAGCCTCAATTTCATTTAATTTCAACCCAAATCCAAAAATCCCCAAATTCACCCCAAATTGGCTATGTCTCAAAATTCCACGAAATTGATTGCCTTAGCCCCAAAATTTCTACTCAATTCCTTCATGAAAAATTTTTAAAACATCTCCCTTGATCAATTGGATCATTCAATTAAGCCAAATTCCAAGCCTAGCTTAACCTAAGCCAAAGTCTAGTCCAATATGCCCAAATTGACCAAAATCTCAAAATCCTTCAAATTGAGCTTCCAATTAAACTCAAAATTACTTTAATCCTTCACCAAAAATGTTCATTACAATCATCTACACAATGGTGATCAATAAATTGGTCTCAAAGGCATGGCTAGCCTAACCCAAATCCAAGCTTTGGTCATTTGGACCCATATTGGACCCATGCACCAAAATTAACCTAACCATGTCAAATTGGTCAAGGCAAGACTTATACAGCCAAATTTTGGAACTTATTGAATAGGATAAACCCCATGGAACCACTCAAATGAGCTATGGACAAAAGGATTCCCAAATCAAGGGATTTATTTCCAAAATTGCTTAAGCTTAAGGGATTTTTGCCAAAACTGAACACCTGCCCAAATAAATTGTTGTGATAGATTCCTCTGGCTCACCTGACCTCCTGGCCACCTCCTCTAGCCTTGCCAGCCAGCCTAGTCGTTAGAAGAACCAAAATTGTGACCCACCCTTAAAAAATTCAAACCCAATTCAAATCTAGAGGCCACCTCATCTCATTTGAAGTTTAGAGCCTCTCTGCCCTCCACATAGGCAACACTTTGCACCCATACATTGGCCCACAAAGCCCTCAGCCATTTTTTTATAAAAGCTCCACTCCATGGCCATGAAGGTGTGCTAAAAATTTCTTAAGGATACTCTCTGAAATCACTCCCTAAGCTTCCTTGAGACCTCCGTAGTGCAATCCAACCACTCTGTTGCCCTAATTCCCCTTATCAAAGTTCAATTTTGGAGCTCAAATGCTTGTCAGAGATACGACATTCTCCACCACACCTCCACATTGCACCAAATCCAAATTAAACTCACCCACACCATCACCACGCTGAACTAAGACAAAGCCCTATCAAATCCCCCTCATACAGAGCCTCTAAGATAACTCAAGACCAACACCCAAATTTGGCCTAGATTGAATTTGGGTCTAGGACTTTCACCACAACCAGAGGCTCAATCCTTAGCCTCATTGGACCTCTATGAATGTGTCGAGCACCTCTGATTGAAGTTTCCCTTCTCAGAGCAAAGCTATTGAACTTCCCCTCCTCCTAAGCCTATTTTGATATTCCATTTGACTAGGGTTAATTTAATGGCATCTTTACCAAATGGATGTGTTCATCACACATAGAAGATTCCATAGGATCAAACCCGAGGTCATTTGGTTGAGAAATGAGTGAGATCTTAGGGTTTTAATGTTAACGGTCACGGGTTGGCCTATTTGGGGATGATGATGGGGAGTCGTTCGATCACGCATTTATCTCGTTAACGGACGAGATCTAGCCAGATGAACTCTCGGTGCATGAATCGCAGGTCGCGTGGCATGCCAAGGTGGAAAGTGCAACGAATGGGAGCGAGTCGCGTCGCCGTTTAGAGCTGCCTAGGATGAGGTGGTGCGCTTTTAAATAGATAAATAGGGAATTAAATAAATTATAAAATGATCCCTAACTTCAAAAATTCATATCTTGGTGTAGAAAATTTATAAACTAAAATAAAAATACTCTCTTGCTCAGTGAACAGAGGAGAATAATGTGGAAATAATTTTAAGTTTATGTGATGCAGACTTTATTTTTAATTAATTAAACACTATTTTGAGTTTTTTGATTCTCCATGCATGTAGACATTTCACCATGACTTGAAATTTTGGCATGTTGTTGCCTCTATCTTATGGAACATTCTCTGATTTTTCTAAAGTTAGGGGAGACTTCTAGACAGAGATCCATATTTTTCAAGTTTATTTCTATTATTTACTTAAATTAATCATAATAATTAGCATGTTACTTCGAAAATTCCAAGAAAATTTTTGAAGGTTTGTTGTGGCCAGAGACCCTTTGGAAAATGTCTCATGATCTAAGTCATTAAGAATACACCTAATTTTCACAAACACTAAAATGCAAAGAAAATTAATTTTGTGAAACATAATTATCTAAATAAATTGGATTTTAATCTACACTATAATTTGAAGTTCAATGAACTCCCCATAAAAATTTCAAAATATTTGGGGATCATTTGATAACTTAAATTGATTTTCTAAGTTAAATGTCATTTTTACAACTAAAATGATTTTTAACAATTAAAATATATCTCAAAAAATTATAAAAATTAGTTTTTTGAGCTTTATGTGATTAGATGAATTTTGTAAAAATAAATTTGTAATTAAAATAAAAATTCCATTTTTAAGCCTTTCTTTAATGTTTAAATAATTAAAAAATGATAAAAATCATAAAAATAATAAAATTCATGGAAATGTTCTAAATTATTTCCTAAGAACTTAGGAATAATTGAAATATTTTTCCTGATTTTCTAAGTGAAGATATTAAATTTTAAAGCTTAAAAAAATTTTAAAAGCTAAAAATGAATTTTTCTAAATCTTTCACTTAAAAAATTCTAATAGTTCAAAGAAAAATCATAAAAAAATGTAAAATTTGTTTCTCTACCTAAGAGATATTTAATAAAAATATAAAACTTAATTTTTCACATTTAAAATATTTTATAATTAATAAATTCTCCAGAAANATTTAATAAAAATATAAAACTTAATTTTCCACATTTAAAATATTTTATAATTAATAAATTCTCCAGAACTTAAAATAATTCTAATAATTCAAATCAAATTCAAAAAATCATGAAATTTGGTCCCAATGATTCTTTGGTTTAAGTCCACCTCTAGTAAAAATTTCAAGTTATTAGGCTTTGCCTTAATCAACTTGTGAAATTTTCTTTGAAAATTCCTATTCTTGCATATAAATAAATATATAAATTAAATTAAAATTTGAAAAATTACATTCTCTCCTCTGATATCTTAATTGACCCATGAGTGAGATAGGATGCAAATTTCAAAGTCATTTGAATTAAATTTGATGAATTATAAAGTGATAAAGCTTAGGGGTAAAAGTGTAATTTGTGAAATTTTGACCTTAATTAACATTTAGGCTTAAGTCAAAAAGGGAAATGGGTAACCTTTGATCCTAATCAACAAATTTGGATGATTGAAATACAAGAGATTAATTGGTAGAAACCAATCTCACTTTTCTTAATTAAAAGGATAAATTGCAATTTCCTTAAATTATTAAAATTTGGAAGTCTAGTCAATTAATTGATCCTAGGCTTAGGGGTATGATTTTGGGTGTTGATAACTCACTAATTTAACACCCCTATTTGATGTTCAAATGACTTTAAAAAATGAATCATCATCACTTAAAATTCAACATTTTTTTTAAAAAATGACTAAGACATATGCCAGAATCTTAAGGGCCTAGTAGTAACCTAAGCTAAATCAAATTTGATTAAATGAGGATTAAGAAAGTGAATAAAAATTGAACACCTTTGAAACACTACAAGTCTGAGTTAAAACCAAAATTGGCGAAGTGTCTTAATAACACTAACTTGCCCCTTTAAAGGTCTTCACCCATATAATCCTCAAATTAAATTATAAGTGATAATTACCTACTCTTAGGGATAACTGAAACATCATTGTTCATTGAGCATTAAAGGTATTTACAGGATGGGTTATTAAGCAACATCATGAGTTTAAAAAGAGCTCGAGACTTTTCACTAGACAGTGAGAGAGAGACATGGACCTGCTTCTTTCTTCAGATCTATCGAATACCTCAGAGGTCTACTAAACTTAATATGTTTTGCTTAACTAAAATCATTCTTAATCAAATTAATAAGGACCCACTAAGATAAGGTCCAAAATCTTAGCCAAATTTTGGACCTTATTGACAAGGCTAAACCCCATGGAACCACCCAAATGAGCCATGGACCAAAGGATCCCCAAATCAAGGGATTTATTTCCAAAATTGCTTAAGCTTAAGGGATTTTTGCCAAAACTGAACACCTACCAAAATAAATTGTTGTGATAGATTTCTCTGGCTCACCTGACTTCCTGGCCACCTCCCCTAGCCTTGTCAACCAGCCTAGTCGTTGGAGGAACCAAAACTGTGAGCCACCCTAAAAAAATCCAAACCCAATTCAAATCTAGAGGCCACCTCATCTCATTTGAAGTTTAGAGCCTCTCTGCCCTCCACATAGGCAGCACTTTGCACCCATACATTGGCCCACAAAGCCTTAAGCCATTTTTTATAAAAGCTCCACCTTCATGGCCATGAAGGTGTGCTGAAAATTTCTTAAGGATACTCGCTGAAATCACTCTCTGAGCTTCTTTGAGACCTCCGCAGTGCAATCCAACCACTTTGCTGCCCTAATTCCCCTTATCAAAGTTCTATTTTGGAGCTCAAATCCTTATCAGAGATACGACATTCTCCATCACACCTCCACAATGCACCAAATCCAAATTAAACTCACCCACACCATCACCACGCTGAACTAAGACAAAGCCCTATGAAATCCCCTCATACAGAGCCTCGAAGATAGCTCAAGACCAATACCCAAATCTGGCCTTGATCGAATTCGGGTCTAGACCTTTCACCACAACCGGAGACTCAATCCTTAGCCTCATCGAACTTCTATGAACGTGTGGAGCACCTCTGATTGAAGCTTCCCTTCTCAGAGCAAAGGTATTGAACTTCCCCTCCTCCCCAAGCCTATTTTGATTCTCTATTTAATTTCAGTTAATTTAATGGCATGTTTATAGTATGGATGTGTTTGTTACACATAGACAATTCCATAGGATCAAACCCGAGGTCATTTGGTTGAGAAATGAGTGAGATCTTAGGGTTTTAATGTTAACGGTCACGGGTTGGCCTATTTGGGGATGATGATGGGGAGTCGTCTGATCCCGTGTTTATCTCGTTAAGGGACGAGATCTAGCCAAATGAACTCTCGGTGCTTGAATCGCAGGCCGCGTGGCATGCCAAGGTGGAAAGCACAACGAATGGGAGCGAGTCGCGTCGTCGTTCAGAGCTACCTAGGATGAGGTGGTGTGCTTTTAAATAGATAAATAAGGAATTAAATTAATTAGAAAATGATCCCTAACTTTAAAAATTTATATCTTGGTGTAGAAAATTTATAAAATAAAATAAAAATACTCTCTTGCTTAGTGAACAGAGGAGAATAATGTGGAAAAAATTTTAAGTTTATGTGATGCATATTTTATTTTTATCTAATTAAACACTATTTTGTGTCTATTGATTCTCCATGCATGTAGACATTTCACCATGACTTGAAATTTTGGCATGTTGTTGCCTCTATCTTAGGGAACATTCTCTGATTTTTCTAAAGTTAGGGGAGACTTCAAGAAGGAGATCCATATTTTTCAAGTTTATGTCTACTATTTACTTAAATTAATCATAATAATTAGCATGTTATCTAGAAAATTCCAAGAAAACTTTGGAAGGTTTGTTGTGGCCAGAGAACCCTTTGGAAAATGTCTCATGATCTAAGTCATTAAGAATACACCTAATTTTCACAAACACTAAAATGCAAAGAAAATTAATTTTGGGAAACATAAATATTTCAATGAATTGGACTTTAATCTCCACTATAATTTGAAGTTCAAAGAACTCCCCATAAAAATTTCAAAATATTTGGGGCTCATTCGATAACTCAAATTGATTTTCTAAGTTAAATGTCATTTTTAACACTAAAATGATTTTTAAAAATTAAAATATAACTATAAAAATTATAAAAATTTGTTTTTGGAGTTCTCTATGATTAAATGAATTTTTGAAAAATAAATTTGTAATTAAAATAAAAATTCCATTTTAAGCCTTTCTTTAATGTTTAAATAATTAAAAAATGATAAAAATCATAGAAATAGTAAAATTCATGAAAATGTTCTAAATTATTTCCTAAGAAATTAGGAATAATTGGAATATTTTTTCTGATTTTCTAAGTGAAGATATTGAATTTTAAAGCTTAAAAAATTTTTAAAAGCTAAAAATGAATTTTTCTAAATCTTTCACTTAAAAAATTCTAATAATTCAAAGAAAAATCATAAAAATGTAAAATTTATTTCTCTACCTAAGAGATATTTAATAAAAATATAAAACTTAATTTTTCACATTTAAAATATTTTATAATTAATAAATTCTCCATAACTTAAAATAATTGTAATAATTCAAATCAAATTCAAAAAATCATGAAATTTGGTCCCAATGATTCTCTAGTTTTAGTCTACATCTAGTAAAAATTTCAAGTAATTAGGCTTTGCCTTGGTCAACTTGTGGAATTTTCTTTAAAAAATCCTATTCTTGCTTATAAATAAATATATAAATTATATTAAAATTTGAAAAATTACATTCTCTCCTCTGATGTCTTAATTGACCCATGAGTGAGGTGGGATGCAAATTTCAAATTCATTTGAATTAAATTTTATGAATTATAAAGTGATAGAGCTTTAGGGGCAAAAGTGTTATTTTGGAAATTTTAGCCTTAATTAACTTTTAGGCTTAAGTCAAAAAGGGAAATGGGTAACCTTTTATCCTAATCAACATATTTGGATGATTGAAACGCAAGGGATTAATTGGTAGAAACCAATCTCACTTCTCTTAATTAACATGATAAATTGCAATTTCCTTAAATTATTAAAATTTGGAAGTCTAGTCAATTAATTGATCCTAGGCTTAGGGGTATGATTTTGGGTGTTGATAACTCACTAATTTAACACCCCTATTTGATGTTCAAATGACTTTAAAAAATGAATCATCATCACTTAAAATTCAACCTTTTTTAAAAAAAATGACTAAGACATCTGCCAGAATCTTAAGGGCTTAGTAGTAACCTAAGCTAAATCAAATTTGATTAAATGAGGATTAAAAAAGTGAATAAAATTGAACACCTTTGAAACACTACAAGTCCGAGTTAAAACCAAAATTGGCTAAGTGTGTTAATAACACTAACTTGCCCCTTTAAAGGTCTTCACCCATATAATCCTCAAATTAAATTATAAGGTCTTCACCCATAAAATCACAAAAGCCTGACTTTTCCGCCTTATATAAAGTGCTCTCATATGCATTTTGAGTTTCAGGTGGTGGAACGAGAAGACTCGTCACGTACGTCTTTTTATAGTTTACAGCGTTGTCTTTCTTGTACTTTCATATTGTATTTTATATGCTTACAAAACTTGCATTTTAAACAACGATGCCACTCTGCATGAAAGCCAAAACTGCTATGATAGCCACAAAACCAAAACCAAAATTAAAATCAAACAAGATAAAAATCACCCCCACAACATTCAAAATATAAGACAACTCAAAATTTAATCACAAACATCACGAAACAATTATTGCAACTAAATTAAGACGTCTCTATCAGATGATCGGGAATCCTTCGGAGGAGGTAGCCTACAGTTGCTAACGAGGTTTCCCACGGTCTAAATGAAAGTATGAAACTCATTAAGTTGAGTTTAGTAAATTCATTTGGACTAAGTGTATCGAATAGAAAATTGTGGTACCGGAATGAGAGAACCGTTGGATCCTAACTAGTGTCGCTCTAATAAACTTTATTATGCCCCATAACATTTAAAGAACTACAACCATAGGGACATCTGATTTGACATCATAACTTGACACCCTAAAAAACTTAAACTCGACATGGCAAGGAGCTTGGAGCTAGCATGGTGGGGTAGCATGACCATCTTCAACAGCAAAACATGTATTCCCCAGCTAAATCAAATTTCTTCCTTAGAATTAAACAACCAAGCCATAAGATTTCAAGGTTGTTTGCTTATGTAACATAAATCCTCACCTTATCTTTAGGCCTTTGTACAGCTCTGTTGTACAATATAAGCCCTAAATCGTCTTAGGATTTCAAGGTTGTCGTTCATCATAACCTAAATCCTCACATCTTTCAAGCTATTTGTGTGATCGTTTTCACACAAATGTAAGCCCTAAATAAATAAAATTTATAGGATGAAACACTCAAATAATTTTTTCCTTAAAACTGAATCCAAACAATATGATAGATTGGGAAGTCACCGAGGTTCTTCTCCGGATCCATGACATCCCCTAGTTCTTCCTCTTTTGCATTCCAAAAACAAAATGCTCCAAATTTAAACCAATCCATTTTCACACCTCTTTATCTAATTTCATTGAAAAGTCCTATCCTTTGAAATCCTTGAAGATAATATTCCCTTATTTTTATTAAGAGTTTTCTTAGGTGACTTCGGTTATCTAAGATGTAATTAACTATAGGGGCTTGCCCTTATAGGAAGCTTGTTCGAACTAGCTTAATAAAAACCCTATCTAATTCTTCATATTAAATAGGGGAAATTAATGACAAATAAAATAGTTTTGTAGACCAAACGAATGTCATATATTTCTCAGTTTATTTGATCGAGCCTCATCCTCAAATATTGTGTTTATCCTTCGGTATAGATACAGGGTTTGAGGTATAGTGCTCTTTCATTTAAACTATNATATAAGACAACTCAAAATTTAATCACAAACATCACGAAACAACAATTGCAACTAAATTAAGACGTCTTTATTGGATGATCGGGAATCCTTCGGAGGAGGTAACCTACAGTTGCTAACGAGGCTTCCCACGGTCTAAATGAAAGTATGAAACTCATTAAGTTGAGTTTAGTAAATTAATTTGGACTAAGTGAATCCAATAGAAAATAGTGGTACCGGAATGAGAGAACCGTTGGATCTTATCTAGTGTCGCTCTAATCAACTTTAATATGCCCCATAACATTTAAAGAACTACAACCATAAGACATCTGATTTGACAGCTTAACTTGAGACCCTAAAAAACTTAAACTCGACATGGCAAGGAGCTTGGAGCTAGCATGGTGGGGTAGCATGACCATCTTCAACAGCAAAACATGTATTTCCCGGCTAAATCAAATTTCTTCCTTAGAATTAAACAAACAAGCCATAAGATTTTGAGGTTGTTTGCTTATGTAACATAAATCCTCACCTTATCTTTAGGCCTTTCTACAGCTCTGATATACAATATAAGCCCTAAATCGTCTTAGGATTTCAAGGTTGTCGTTCATCATAACCTAAATCCTCACATCTTCCAGGCTATTTGTGTGATTGTTTTCACACAAATGTAAGCCCTAAATAAATAAAATTTACAGGATGAAATACTCAAATAATTTTTTCCTCAAAATTGAATCCAAACAATATGATAGATTGGGAAGTCACCGAGGTTCTCATTCGGATCCATGACATCCCCTAATTCTTCCTCCTTTGCATTCCAAAAACAAAATGCTCCAAATTTAAATCAATCCCTTTTCACACCTCTTTGTCTAATTTCATTGAAAAGTTATATCCTTTGAACTCCTTGAAGATAATATTCCCTGATTTTTTTCTTAGGTGACTTCGATTATCTAAGATGTAATTAACTATAGGGGCTTGCCCTTATAGACCTAGCTTAATATAAACCCTATCTAATTCTTCATATTAAATAGGGGAAATTATTGGTAAATAAAATAGTTTTGTAGACCAAACGAATGTCATATATTTCTCAGTTTATTTGAACGAGCCTCATCCTCAAATATTGTGTTTATCCTTCGATATAGATATAGAGTTTGAGGTATAATGCTCTTTCATTTAAACTATGAAAATAATGGAGTCAGTTTGATTTCATATTTTTTCTAAAACTATGTATTTATATATATATGTAAATCAAAATGTCCTTTCAAAGCAGGCGACGGGATTTCGATTCTGGTGACCGACAGCTTCTTACGAGCAAATCCCTCAACCAAAAATAGTGCCGACATGTACTTATCTTGAAGTTTATAACTCAAAAATTTGCTCGAATCAAAGTGGCTTTTCTTTTGCTCCTCTTCATTCTTGGTTCCATTCTCTAAATTTCATAAAATTCCACAATAACTTCAAAAATTAACTCTAATCCACTAAACTCAACTCCTATAAGTATAAATTACACTTTCTATACAATTTCCATAGATTTTTCCTCATTTTTCACCATGAATAGTGATTTTTGAATTCTTCCAAATGCACTCAAAATACATGATGAGAATCCAAAATTTTTACATAGAAGTGAAGCTCTTAGCTCAAGAAATCAAAATCTAGCATTTTTTTCTCAATTCTACCAAGAAATCTCCACAAAATAGCTTGTCTTACCCTGCAAAATCATGAACTCGAGAAGTTGAAGGTGACGTCGAGAGTAAAAATGGCAATTTTTGGCTTTATTTTTCACTTTTAACCATTCACGAACCAGTTTTCGTGAACCAGCGCTTAAGTGCGGATTAGTGGCTCTTAGGCGCCTTCCTCTCAGGTTAAATCGTGCTTAAGCGCGAGAATGTGGCACGTAGGCGCCAGTGCAAGATTTTTGATATTTTTAAACTTAAGTAAAATGCACTATAAGCTTAAGTGCACCACCCCTAAATGGTCTCATAACACTTAAATGACTATTTTCCTCTCTCTTAACTCTCTTTTTTCTCAAATTTCTCCAAAATAACTAATTGGATTTGAGGCTAATAATAACACAAATTTTCACAAAAAAATATATATATACATTCATTCACAAACAAGTACAAATACATATAACACTTAGTTCTCACTCCAAATAGTCTCGGATAAGAAAATCTTCTAAATACTAACACTAAACTAACTAACCTAAAACTCCAAAAACAGTACTTAATTCTTAACACATAACACATTAAACAATGACTCTAACAAACAAACATTAACATAGAACTTAATTCCATTCTTCATTTGTTGGGACAAATTCTGGTCTTTCATTAGTCTTTCTTAGGGCAATTGTAGTATAAAGTTGATAAAATGGATGGTGGTGACGTGCTCTGATACTATTTTCTTCTATCCATTTCTGTTTAAAATACATCTCCTTATCCGCTCCCTCTATATAATTAGTATGGCTAAATTACATTTTCAATTGCCATCCAATATGCTCTAGATGGGCATGAATCTAAATTACCTTTGTCTCCTGTAAAGCCATGACATTCTCAATTTTTTTGATCTTTTTTGATATTTCATCAATAGTAACGACTAAGAAACCGTTATACATCTCTTGTGCACTTTGACTAATGGAGACATTCCTATAGGAGTTCTATATGCAATCCTATAAGCCTACAAAGCATAGTCAAGTTTGATTGACCAATCTATTTTTACTGGATTCACAGATTTTTCCATAGTTCTTTTAATTTCCTGATTGAATAATTCAACCAAACCACTTTTTTGAGGATGATAAGCAGTAGCAATTCTGTGATTTATATGATATTTCTTTAATAATTTCTCTATTATGACATTTCTTAAATGACTTTCCCCATCAGTTATGATAACTCTCGACATCCCAAATCTACAAAATATGTTCGTTTTCAAAAATTTTACAATACTTTGAGCATCACGTCGAGGTAAAGCAACAACTTCTATCCATTTGGATACATAGTCCACTACTAACAGTATATATAAATTTTCAAAAGATGGTATAAATGATCCCATGAAATCTATTCCCCAAATATCAAATAATTAAACTTCTAGCATATAATTGAGGGGCATCTCATCTCTTCTAGAAATATTGCCTACACATTGACATCTATCAAAAGTTTTAATATAAGCATTAACATCTCTAGAGATAGTAGGCCAATAGAATCCAGACTATAAAATTTTGTATGTTCTTTTACCAACACCAAAATATCCTCCAAAATCAGAATTTTGACATTTTTAGATAATTTCATAAGTCTTTTCTAAGGGTACACATCTTCGAATAATAAGATCCTTTCCTTATTTATATAAAAATAGGTCATCCCAAAAATAAGTCTTAGCTTCAGAAATAAATTTCCTCTTCTATTAGTATGTCATTCCATAGGGTATAATATCATTAACAAGAAAATTCACAATGTCGGCATTCCACGGAACACGCCACTCATTAATATTGAACAGTTTTTCATCTAAAAATGTTCATTAATTTTTTTTCAAAATAGAGTGGTTTTTCTAACTCAAGTCTGAACAAACGATCAGCAATTTGATTTTCAGTTTTCTTCCTATCTACTATTTTAAAGTCAAATTCTTGCAAAAGAAGAATCCATCTTATAAGTCTTGGTTTAGCATCTTTCTTTTTCATTAGGTACTTAATAGCATAATGATCTGTATGCACTACACAATGAGTTCCAATTAAATATGATTTAAATTTACCAAAGGCATATACTATTGCTAAAAACTATTTTCAGTTGATGTATAATTAATTTGAGTTTCATTTAGAGTTTTACTAGAATAGTAAATTAATTTGAAAATTTTATCATATCTTTGTCTTAAAACAAGTCCAATAGCATAATCACTAGCATCACACGTCAGTTCAAAAGGCTTTCCCCAATCTGGTGAAACTATAATTGGTGTAGTGACTAATTTTTCTTTTAATAACTTAAAAGCATTTAGGAACTCTTCATCAAAATTAAAAATTGCATCTTTCTCCATTAAATGACATAAAGACTTAGTAATTTTTGAAAAGTCTTTAATATATTGACTGTAGAATCCAGTATGTCCTAAAAAACTCCTAATTTCCCTACATTTTTTACATAAGGTAAATTAGCGATCACTTGAATTTTAACAGGATCTACTTCCATACCATTTTCTGATATTTTATGTCCTAATGCAATTCCTCCTGCTAACATAAATTAACATTTTTCTCAATTAAGGACTAAATTTGTTTCTTCACAGCGCTTAAGAACATTTGATAAATGTTCTAAACATGAGTCAAATGAAGTTCCAAACAATAAAAAATCATCCATAATTTCTTCAATCTCTTTTTCAATTAAATCACAAAAAATTATCATCATACATCTTTGAAATGTAGTAGAGGCATTACATAAACCAAAGGGCATTCTTCTAAAAGTAAATGTACCGTAGGGACTGGTAAAAGTTATTTTCTCTTGATGCTCAAGATTTATTTGTATTTGGTGATAACCGGTATATCCATCCAGAAAGCAAAAGTATTTATGCCCAGCTAGTCTATCCAACATTTGATCTATAAAGGGTAGTGGAAAATTATCTTTCCTAGTGGCAAGATTTAATTTTTTATGATCAATGCATATTCACCACCCGACAACTTGTCTAGTAGGTATTAACTCATTACGTTCATTCATAGTCACAATTACTCCTCCTTTCTTAGAAACACAATGAATTGGAAAAACTCATGCAATATCTGAAATGGGGCAGATAATTTCAGCATCTAACCACATTAAAATTTCTTTCTTGATAACTTCTTTCCATTACAGGATTCAATCTTCTTTGAGGATCAGCCCTGGGTTTGTAATTCTCTTTCATATGAATTCTATGCATACAAATTGACGGACTGATTCCTTTCATATCAACTATTGTCCATCCAAAAGCTTTCTTAAAATTTTTCAGAATTTTCATCAACCTTTCTTCTTCTTCCATAGTTAAAGTTGAGGAAATTATGATTGGTAAAGTAGAGGAATCTCCTAAAAAGGCATATTTTAAATGATCAAGAAGCAATTTCAACTCAAGTTTTGGAAGTTTTTGTATTGATGGACAAAGTGATTTATCTTTTTTTATCGTATCCNTATATATATATATATATATATATATATATATTTATTTATATATGTAAATCAAAATGTCCTTTCGAAGCGGGCGACGGGATTTCGATTCCAGTGACCGGCAGCTTCTTACGGGCAACTCCCTCAACCAAAAATAGTGTCGACATGTACCTATCTTGAGGTTTATAACTCAAAAATTTGCTCGAATCAAAGTGGCTTTTCTTTTGATCCTCTTCATTCTTGGTGTCATTCTCTAAATTTCATAAAATTCCACAATAACTTTAAAAATCAACTCTAATCCACTAAATTCAACTCCTATAAGTATAAATTACACTATCTATACAATTTTCATAGATTTTTTCTCATTTTTCACCATGAATAGTGATTTTTGAATTCTTCCAAATGCACTCAAAATACATGATGAGAATCAAAAATTTTTACATAGAAGTGAAGCTCTTAGCTCAAGAAATCCAAATCTAGCAATTGTTTCTCAATTCTACCAAGAAATCTCCACAGAATAGTATGCCTTACCCTGCAAAATCATGAGCTCGAGAGGTTGAAGGTGACGGCGAGAGTAAAAATGGCAATTTTTGGCTTTATTTTTCAATTTTAACCATTCACGAACTAGTTTTCGTGAACCAGCGCTTAAGCGCGGATTAGTGGCTCTTAGGGGCCTACCTCTCAGGTTAAATCGTGCTTAAGCGCAAGAATGTGGCGCGTAGGCGCCAGTGCAAGGTTTTTGATATTTTTAAACTTAAGTAAAATGCACTATAAGCCTAAGTGCACCACCCCTAAATGGTCCCATAACACTTAAATGACTATTTTCCTCTCCCTTAACTCTCTTTTTTCTCAAAATTCTCCAAAATAACTAATTTGATTTGAGGCTAATAATAACACAAATTTTCACAAAAAAAATATATACATTCATTCACAAACAAGTACAAATACATATAACACTTAGTTCTCACTCCAAATAGTCTCGGATAAGAAAATCTTCTAAATACAAACACTAAACTAACTAACCTAAAACTCCAAAAACAGTACTTAACTCTTAACACATAACACATTAAACAATGACTCTAACAAACAAACATTAACATAGAACTTAATTCCATTCTTCATTTGTTGGGACAAATTCTGGTCTTTCATTAGTCTTTCCTAGGGCAATCGTAGTATAAAGTTGATAAAATGGATGGTGGTGACGTGCTCTGATACTATCTTCTTCTATCCATTTCTGTTTAAAATACATCTCCTTATCTGCTTCCTCTATATAATTAGTATGGCTAAATTACATTTTCAATTGCCATCCAATATGCTCTAGATGGGCATGAATCTAAATTACCTTTGTCTTCTGTAAAGCCATGACATTCTCAATTTTTTTGATCTTTTTTGAGATTTCATCAATATTAACGACTAAGAAACCGTTATACATCTCTTGTTCACTTTGACTAATGGATACATTTCTATAGGAGTTCTGTATGCAGTCCTATAAGCCTACAAAGCATAGTCAAGTTTGACTGACCAATCTATTTTTACTAGATTCACAGATTTTTCCATAGTTAATTTCCCGATTGGATAATTCAACCAAACCACTTTTCTGAGGATGATAAGCAGTAGCAATTCTATGATTTATATGATATTTCTTTAGTAATTTCTTTATTATGACATTTCTTAAATGACTTTCCCCATCAGTTATGATAACTCTCGGCATCCCAAATCTACAAAATATGTTTGTTTTCAAAAATTTTACAACACTTTGAGCATCACGTCGAGGTAAAGCAACAACTTCTATCCATTTGGATACATAGTCCACTGCTAACAGTATATATAAATTTTCAAAAGATGGTATAAATGATCCCATGAAATCTATTCCCCAAATATCAAATATTTCAACTTCTAGCATATAATTGAGGGGCATCTCATCTCTTCTAGAAATATTGCCTACACCTTGACATCTATCACAAGTTTTAATATAAGCATTAACATCTCTAAAGATAGTAGGCCAATAGAAACCATATTGTAAAATTTTGTATGTTCTTTTACNAAGCAATAATATTCTTTACCCTTACTAGAGATGCTATAAAGAACATTACCTAATTTAAAGTTTGAATAGTTCTGAAGACCGGCTAGACAGGGAGGATACCGGCTCTCACTCAAGAGTTCCCTTGATTCCCTCCACCTGAGGGCTAACATCTCCTATCAGAACCTAAAACAACAAACCAAGTTGGGGGCTTTAATCTGTCACTTTAAAGCCCTCTAACTCTACACCCTTTAAAGTTTATTTCCATATTTATTTGCACTAAATCATATGAATTACATTCTCATTCATACAACCTCATGTGATTCTTTCTAATTGTTGACTGAGACAATACCAGCTCGGTTCTTACATGTTCTCATAACAAATTTTAACAT
>JXCR01142935.1:204084-243683 GCA_002079205.1 Phalaenopsis hybrid cultivar | reverse complement strand
GGTTAATGCTTGCACCTAAATCACATAAAGCTTTCCCATAAAATTTGTCTCCTATCACACATGGAATTGTAAAGCTACCAAGATCTTTAAGCTTTTCAGGAAGCTTCTTCTGAATAATTACACTGCACTCCTCACTAAGTGCAACAGTCTCATTATCTTCAAACTTTCTTTTCCTGTTGAGAATATCCTTCATAAACCTTACATAGCTTGGCATTTGTTCTAAGGCTTCAGCAAATGAAATATTAATTGTTAGCTTCTTAAAAATTTTCACAAATTTTGAAAATTACTTATCCAACTTCTGTTGATGAAGTCTCTGAGGAAATGGAGGTGGTTGTTTTTCTATGTTATCTTTAAGTGGAGAAATAGGTCTTTCAGAATCTTTCAAAGCATCCTCTTTTGATTCTTCAATATCTTCTCTCTCTACTTCAGTTTCTTTTTTAACACTACCTTCCAACTCTCTTGCACTTCTAAGTTAAACAGCTTTTACTTGCTCTTTATTATTGTCTTTTGGATTTATTTCAGCATTACTAGGAAGTGTTTCTTAGGATCTATTACTTAATGAATTTGCAATTTTTCCAAGTTGATTGTCAATACTTCTAATCGTAGCTCCTTGACTTTGTAACTGATTTTCCATTTGTAATACCACTTCTTCTATAGATAATTTTTTCTCCTTAAATTGTGTATTATTGTTGAATCCTGGAGGATAAGTAGATCTATAATTATTATTATTCCCATAGTTGTTCGAGTTTCCCAATGGGTTTCCTTGATTGTTTTAACATTGCTGATTATTACCACCCGTAGTATTATTCCAATTAAAGTTGGGATGGTTCTTCCAACCTGGGTTATAATAATTTGAATATGGGTTATTCTGCTTACTATTTATGACATTCAAAGTTTCTAATGATGCTTGAGAATCTACCATTTGGCCAAATGAATTCTCTTCAATCATTGAGATTGATTGAGAAAAATTCATTCCAAATTGTTCTAACTTTCTTGAAATTGCAGCAACTTTATTTGCTAACATAGTAAATGCATCAGATTTATAAATATTGCCCACTTTCTTTGGATTCACCCTCTCAAAAGGCCATTAAAAATTATTGGTATCTATTTCTTCAATTAAAGCATGAGCATCATGAAATGGTTTTGACATCAACGAACCACCAGCAGCGGCATCGATACTAGATCTAAGAGATCTAGCTAATCCATTATGAAAAGTTTTGAATTATTAACCAATCTGGTATAGCATGGTGTGGACACTTTCTTAAGAGTTCTTTAAATTTTATTAACCAATATGGTATAGCATGGTGTGGACACTTTCTTAAGAGTTCTTTAAATCATTTCTATGCTTCATAAATAGATTCCCCTTCAAACTGATTAAAAGATATAATATCATTTCTAAGCTTCGCAGTTTTCGATGGTGGAACATATTTAGCAAGGAATTTTTTTGCTAAATCACCCCAAGCTCTGATAAATCTAGGTGCTAACGAATTCAACCACATCTTAGCTTTATCCCTCAGTGAGAAAGGAAATAAACTAAGTCTTATGACACATCTGATACACCATCTTATTTAAATGTAGCACACAATTCTAAAAAATTAGCAAGATGTAAATTTGGATCTTTAGTTAGTGATCCCCCAAACTGATTATTTGATACCATTTGGACAATAACAGGTTTAAGTTCACATGAATTAGCCAATACAGTAGGTTTTTGAATACTACAATGAAGTTCATCTTCCGTAGGGTTGGCATAATTTTGTAAAGGTTTAAATTCTTGATGAATTTCATCATTTTGATCATTTTGATTTGTCGTTTCCGTATTTTTTTTAGATTTTTCAAAATTTTAAATTTTTTATTTTTTTATTTTTTTTATTTTTTTAACAGTTCTCTCTAATTTAGAATCGTAGGACACTAGTTCTTTAGAACCTGAACTACGCATACACTAACATAAAATAAAATACTATAATAAATATTCCTAAAATAAATTTTTAAAAGTTTAAATAAGACTTTCTAGAAACAGAAATTTTGCTTTCAATTACTTTTTGAAATCTTCCCGGCAACGATGCCAAAAACTTGATCCTGTTATTGCTTATGTGCACAGCATAACAATGGCTTTAATGATCTTTTTCACTTATGTTATCTTACTTTGCAACATACCAAAAACTTAATCCTAGAGAAAATAAGAATTTAAATTTTTAATATATATATATATATATATATATATATTAGGATACTACGCAAGTATACATATCGTTATCAAGTAATATAGGACTTTTTCATTAAGACCTAAATATCAAACCCACAGGGAAATATGCAATAAGCACAAAATTTCTATTTTTAAAAAGACAATTACTTAAACTATAGATATTTTCTCAATAAGTAAAATTCAATTCTTTTTAGAATTTTTTNATTTCCAACACTTTTCAGAACTTTCAAGCACAATTTAAAAAGTCTCAACTACCTTCTTTTATAAATCTCCAAAAGGTGCTTTGATAACTCTTCAAAATGTTTCCCAATTCGATGTACTCTCCAAAGGATGCTTCCTTTCCTAAGTCTTTTAATAATATTTTCATTTCTAGTGGTCATAACCACCTTCTTTAGCCAATATGTGCCTCAAGTATCCTTTCAAAATTCGGAAAAATGAAGTAAGCCGTCACATAACTGCTTCTAGTGCGTAAGCGCAGGGCCTCTAGCGCTTAGGCCCCGACCTTCTCTGTTTCACCGCCGCTTAAGCGCCGAATCTGGTGTTTTGGCGCCAAAACACTTTGGCATAATTTTCACATTTTTGCTCCAAATTTGACCATTTTTCACTCCTTTTAGAATTTTTCACCTTTTTATTTGTACCTAAAAGAAAAAAACACAAATACCTTCCATTAAACCACAATATCTCAAAAATAGGTATAAAAATGTGTATAAGAATACTATATATTTTAGTTGTATCAGTACACCATATAATATTCCATTTCATTAATAATATCTCGTTACCTATTCATTTTCACAAAATAAAGAAAATTACAAAGTGACTATACAAAGACAACCCGTCATCATTTTCTCCATCCTCCTCACTATCAGAGTTGTTGTCCCCCCCTTGAATCCTAATACATTATCAGTTCAAGAAATTTTTGCATATCCATACATTTAAAGGAGATTATAAAAAATATCATATTGTATCTCTACACAATACCTCTTCTGGTATTCGGGAATGAGCTCTTCATCTCTTTGCACGATTAACATATGATCCACCAACCTCTGATTCTCCTCCTCAAGTGTTTTACAGGACGATGATCACCAGTTAATAGTATGTTCTAGCTCTTCCTTTAGCTCCCTCACACTCCTCTATAGATTGTTATGACCATGGTGCTCGTGTCAAAAAGAATTTTTCAGGATATTAGAAACCTGCCAAGATAGCACAAGAAGACAGACTGCTTCCAACACTAGCTCATTCAAGGCCATCCCTGAGAAGCTTTCAAACATTGATGGAGAAGTTATAATAGAGTCTAATGTAGAAGCATATCAAATAGAGGAGGGGTCATGTGAAATCCAGTCCTTAACAAAATCTACATGAGAAAACTGCCCCCAAGGCTTGTCTTTACTTTTGTGTGATAACTTTGTAAAAGAATCCACTTAAGTCGATATGCCCCAAAAGAAGGTGTGTAGTTTCTCTTTTGGGAGGAATCATCAACCAGATCTTTCCCCCTACAAAGATGATCGTTTTCCCATCGAGTCCCCTTAGGGAATTGTTCTTTCATTGGTTCACCCTTTCATGACTCCCAAAGCTAGCTCTCTTCTCTTAGCTCGTCACCTTCTGACCTCTCAAGTCGAATTTCCTCCCATAGATCATTTTTGCTTGTCCTTACTAATGACGCCCTTGGAAAATCTCAAATAGAAATCCTTTATCATGATAGAAATCTTGTGACATAATTTCTATGGAGCCAATCAACACATCCTAGGGGAGCCTTATCTTGGCGGCCAGAGTNGCTTATTATTTATGGCATTCAAAGTTTCTAATGATGCTTGAGAATCTACCATTTGGCCAAATGAATTCTCTTTAATCATTGAGATTGGTTGAGAAAAATTCATTCCAAATTGGTCTAACTTTCTTGAAATTGCAGCAACTTTATTTGCTAACATAGTAAATGCATCAGATTTATGAATATTGCCCACTTTCTTTGGATTCAACCTCTCAAAAGGTCACTAAAAATTATTGGTAGCTATTTCTTCAATTAAAGCATGAGCGTCATGAAATGGTTTTGACATCAACGAACCACCAGCAGCTGCATCGATACTAGATCTAAGAGATCTAGCTAATCCATTATAAAAAGTTTGAATTAATAACCAATCTGGTATAACATGATGTGGACACTTTCTTAAGAGTTCTTTAAATCATTTCCATGCGTCATAAATAGATTCCCCTTCAAACTGATTAAAAGATACAATGTCATTTCTAAGCTTCACAGTTTTCGATGGTGAAAAATAGTTAGTAAGGAATTTTTTTGCTAAATCACCCCAAGCTCTGATAAATCTAGGTGCTAACGAATTCAACCACATCTTAGCTTTATCCCTCAGTGAGAAAGGAAATAAACTAAGTCTTATGACGCATCTGATACACTATCTTATTTAAATGTAGCGCACAATTCTAAAAAATTGGCAAGATGTAAATTTGGATCTTTAGTTAGTGATCCCCCAAACTGATTATTTGATACCATTTGGACAATAACAGGTTTAAGTTCACATGAATTAGCCACCACAGTAGGTTTTTGAATACTACAATGAAGTTCGTCTTCCGTAGGGTTGGCATAATCGTGTGAAGGTTTAAATTCTTGATGAATTTCAGCATTTTGATCATTTTGATTTGTTGTTTCCGTAATTTTTTTAGATTTTTCAAAATTTTAAATTTTTTTATTTTTTTGATTTTTTTAACAGTTCTCTCTAATTTAGAATTGTAGGACACTAGTTCTTTAGAACCTGAACTACGCATACACTAACATAAAATAAAATACTATAATAAATATTCCTAAAATAACTTTTTAAAAGTTTAAATAAGACTTTCTAAAAATAGAAATTTTCCTTTCAATTACTTTTTGAAATCTTCCCGGCAACGACGCCAAAAACTTGATCCTGTTATTGCTTATGTGCACAGCATAACAATGACTTTAATGATCTTTTTCACTTATGTTATCTTACTTTGCAACATNATAAAGTACATGGATTTAAATCATCACAACTTCTTCCAACATTAAAGATCAATACTCTCCACAACTTTCATTAAAACTTTAATTACTTATCATTTTAAGGAGAAAGATAAAGAAAACTACTCAGAATTCATGAAGAATATAAAACCGTACTTTAGTTTAAAAGTAGAAATCATTGTTAAACCAACAAGAAGTCTCCATTAAAATCAAAAGTAGTTCAAAAAAAAGATAAAAACTTATCTCAAATCCTCCACCGAACTCTTGAAGTTCTTTTGAATCTCTTGTCTTTTCCAACACTCTTGACTCTCACAATAAAACTAAAAATAAAAATGATAAAGTAAATTTGTGGTGCCTGAAAATCTCTCCAAAACTCTCTCATTTCCAACACTTTTCAGAACTTTCAAGCACAATTTAAAAAGTCTCAACTACCTTCTTTTATAAATCTCCAAAAGGTGCTTTGATAACTCTTCAAAATGTTTCCCAATTCGATGTACTCTCCAAAGGATGCTTCCTTTCCTAAGTCTTTTAATAATATTTTCATTTCTAGTGGTCATAACCACCTTCTTTAGCCAATATGTGCCTCAAGTATCCTTTCAAAATTCGGAAAAATGAAGTAAGCCGTCACATAACTGCTTCTAGTGCGTAAGCGCAGGGCCTCTAGCGCTTAGGCCCCGACCTTCTCTGTTTCACCGCCGCTTAAGCGCCGAATCTGGTGTTTTGGCGCCAAAACACTTTGGCATAATTTTCACATTTTTGCTCCAAATTTGACCATTTTTCACTCCTTTTAGAATTTTTCACCTTTTTATTTGTACCTAAAAGAAAAAAACACAAATACCTTCCATTAAACCACAATATCTCAAAAATAGGTATAAAAATGTGTATAAGAATACTATATATTTTAGTTGTATCAGTACACCATATAATATTCCATTTCATTAATAATATCTCGTTACCTATTCATTTTCACAAAATAAAGAAAATTACAAAGTGACTATACAAAGACAACCCGTCATCATTTTCTCCATCCTCCTCACTATCAGAGTTGTTGTCCCCCCCTTGAATCCTAATACATTATCAGTTCAAGAAATTTTTGCATATCCATACATTTAAAGGAGATTATAAAAAATATCATATTGTATCTCTACACAATACCTCTTCTGGTATTCGGGAATGAGCTCTTCATCTCTTTGCACGATTAACATATGATCCACCAACCTCTGATTCTCCTCCTCAAGTGTTTTACAGGACGATGATCACCAGTTAATAGTATGTTCTAGCTCTTCCTTTAGCTCCCTCACACTCCTCTATAGATTGTTATGACCATGGTGCTCGTGTCAAAAAGAATTTTTCAGGATATTAGAAACCTGCCAAGATAGCACAAGAAGACAGACTGCTTCCAACACTAGCTCATTCAAGGCCATCCCTGAGAAGCTTTCAAACATTGATGGAGAAGTTATAATAGAGTCTAATGTAGAAGCATATCAAATAGAGGAGGGGTCATGTGAAATCCAGTCCTTAACAAAATCTACATGAGAAAACTGCCCCCAAGGCTTGTCTTTACTTTTGTGTGATAACTTTGTAAAAGAATCCACTTAAGTCGATATGCCCCAAAAGAAGGTGTGTAGTTTCTCTTTTGGGAGGAATCATCAACCAGATCTTTCCCCCTACAAAGATGATCGTTTTCCCATCGAGTCCCCTTAGGGAATTGTTCTTTCATTGGTTCACCCTTTCATGACTCCCAAAGCTAGCTCTCTTCTCTTAGCTCGTCACCTTCTGACCTCTCAAGTCGAATTTCCTCCCATAGATCATTTTTGCTTGTCCTTACTAATGACGCCCTTGGAAAATCTCAAATAGAAATCCTTTATCATGATAGAAATCTTGTGACATAATTTCTATGGAGCCAATCAACACATCCTAGGGGAGCCTTATCTTGGCGGCCAGAGTCTCACTTCTACTGGATGCTGCACCACTTTCTGACTCCTTATTACCTGGAACATCTATAGTGTGGGCATAAAAAATTTCTTCCTTATAAGTAGGTTCTTGAATAATGATTAGTTATTCTTCCCCTTTATTTTGGAAAATGATGGTTGAATGAGAGATTGAAAAGGTAAGATTATTAGTTGGAATGTCCTGGGTTGATCTTTTGCTCTCTATAAAGTCAGGACTACATCTTTACTTCTTCTTTTTGCTTGCATAACAAAAAAAAATTGCCTCTTTGCCTTGGTCATCTTGCCTTAAGTATTAGGAGCCAACATCTTGTTAATTGTTGAAGCCTCTGAATATTGGAGAATATTTAAATCCTCTTGTGTGATATCATCATGCTCTCATTGTAGCTCAGGCAAAACCTTCGCCATGGCCTTTCGAAAAGAGACAACATTTAGAATTACCAGGATCGTCCAACTGTTCTTAAAGAAGACAAAATAGGACTTCAATTTCCAATCACCTTATTTTTGACATAACAAAAATGAAAGTAACCCACAAAAGAAATCTAGATATATTTTTCCGAGTACAGGAAGAAAGGAGAACAAATACTTGAAGAGTTGAATTGACAAAACGACCCCCCTTTAATGGATAAAGATCATGAACACCATTATTATGTAAATTGAAATTGGCATCCCATGAGCGAGTTTGAACCCATAATAATTAAAAAAGTCATGCAATTTCTCACACAACAGGAATTAGAGGTTGAATCAAAGCTGGTTACAATACATTGCCAGCATGTTATTCTTTATGATATTCACCCTCTCTCGTAGATTGACATGATATAGCCGGCTTGGAGTTGATGATCCAGCTGATCGAACTGATATGATCGATTGAAAAAATTGAGTAATAATAATCCTGAGGGTTAGCACTGTCGACCAACAATAGAAAATTTCAAGGACATTATCGGCATTTCACAATATGACTTCTATTTATTATAAATGTTTGAAGAGTAGCATGTAAAGATTTTTTTTTTGGGAGTGGAGTAGCTGAATATCACTCATATTATATTTTAGATGCTTTTTTTTTTCTCTTATCTTCAAAATTTGTATATTGTATTCAAATAGTCATTCTGTCTCTCTCATTATGGGTTACGAAAATATGTACATTCTCTCTAGTAAGCCTAAAAATATCAAAATGTAAGGGTTAGACATATAAATTTATAAAAATTATGTGGAATATGTATAAAATTAGGAAAAAATAAAATGAAATAAAATGCTTTCCCAACCTTCCCAAGCGATGCCTAACCTTTCCCAGCCTTCCTTTAGCGGTACCTCTGCGGGGCCGATTCTTTCCTGGCCTACAGCACAGCCGAAGCCAGGAACAAATAAAGACCGGGAGGGGCTGTATCCTCTTTAAATGACTTAAATACCCCTAATTTCTTCCCAAGCATCCTTTCTCGCTGTTGTAGTTTTCTTTAAAATTAAGGGTAAATTGTTCACATGCTTTTATCCTCTGCCGTGGGTCTGACGAGGTATCAGATCCACAAACCCTGAGCTTATAGTAGAGGAGCGCGCAGACGAAGAAGTCAAAGTACACGCCAGTTTTCTGCCGAAGTCCAAGTTTTTCTTCCGCATATTGGATACGAAGATGAGCATTCAGATCTGCAGATCGGCTTCGAGGGCTGCGAGGTCCCTCCTCTCGGCTTCCAAGAACTCGTCGATCCTCTTTCGTAAGTGCTCTGCGGCTCTGTTATGTTTTTTTCTTTCATTGTAGTGAAAGCTTAATTCTTTTTTCCATTTTCGGTCGAAATTGTATTATGCAAACTGAGTATTGTAAGGTTTATGTATTTGATTCATATTAGAGGGTGATCTTATTTATATTTATCGTACTTAGTTTTTCTACCACTGTTGGAACACGGTTATGGGTTTACAATGAAAGTGAAACGGTGGGGTATCGTAATTGATGAAGCGTACGAAACACCTTTTGTTATTTTGGGCTCTAATAATGATTTGAGAAAGACAAATTATGTCCAAATTATTGGTTGAAAATGTAGTGCAAGGACTAAGGAGTGATAGAGCCTAGAAAATATCTAATTTTGGATTTATCGGGTATTTTTTCTTTAAGAAGGGGTGCTCAGCTAATTTAGAGAATATTGCATCTGGATTGTGAACTCCAATAATATAGCGTCATTCGTAAAATGATGGGACCGGATTTTTGTGAATTTAAAAACAAATATGAAAAAAAAAATCTATTTTTTCATGTGACCTAGCCCGAATACTGCCGTTAGTATTCTGGTGATATTATTGTGGTATTTTGATGATATTATTGTGGTATTCTTCTTATATTATAATGCTATTTTTGTGGTATTATTGTGGTATTCTGATGATATTTTGATAATATTCTTGTAGTATTTGCTGGTATTCTAGTAGTTTATGGTAGTATTCTTGGATATTCTTGTGATATTCTTGCGATTTTTAGTAGTATTTTGGTTGTATTATGATGTTAATTTGGTAGTGTTTTGATGATATTCTGGTATACAGGCAAAATACCATCAGAATATCACAGAAAGACCATCTGGTGATATTATGGTGGTATTCTGGTAATATTCTTGTGGTAATTTAGTGTATTCAGGTGATAGCATTATTGTGATATTCAGATAGTATTTTCTGGTATTTTGATGGTATTTTAGTAACTTTTTTATGGTATTTTGGTAGTATCCTTGTAGTATTATGATAGATATTTTGATAATATTTTAATAGTATTTTGATATATTAGCAGAATACCACAAGAATAACAAAATATCACCATAATACCACCACAATACCATCATAATATCACAAGAATATCACGGGGCGGTATTTGTGGTGATGTTGTGCGACATTCTAGTGATATTATGGTGGTATTTTTGTGGCATTATTCTGACATTCTGATGATATTTTAGTGGTATTCTAGGATATTCTGTGGTATTTTTATATTATTCTTGTGATATTTTTATGGTTTTCGGGTGGCATTATGATTATAATTTGGTGGTATTCTATTAGTATTTTGGTATATTAGTAGAATACAACCAGAATACCATAAGAATAACTCCTTATTATCACAGGAATACCATTGGAATATCATCATCATATCACCAGAATATCACAAGAATACTACAAAAATACTACCAAAATATCACCATAATAATACCAGAATAACACCTGAATATCACTATAATATCACAAGAACACCACTAGAATACCACCAGGTCATAATACCACCATAATATCGTCAGAATACCACCAGAATATCAATGGGCGGCTTTCGGGATGGGTCGCTTGAAAAAATAGTTTTTTCATGTTTTTTTTAATTCGTTAAAAATTCGATCCCAGCGCTTTACAAATAAAACTGTATTCTTAGACTCTGCATGCTACGTACTCCGAACAAAATGTTTTCTCCAACTAATTAGTATGGGTATAACACATGTCTATGCTACACTGACGAGCACGAAGTCATATGCACCTGACTGGTGGACCTCTTTGACTAGGTACAATCATTTTATTCCACTTCTGCATTGTTTTGCGCTGGCATGTCCAATAGTAATCATACGAGATTGGTCACTTAAACCTTCTTAAGGTTACAAGGTCTACCGCCCTATACTATACTTTTAGCCTAATATGTCACTCATTTTATTATTGTTAATCTGACTCTAACCTTTGATGTGATAACTAACCTAGCCTAAAGATAGGATTGG
Organism: Phalaenopsis hybrid cultivar; assembly: GCA_002079205.1. Lineage (NCBI taxonomy): Eukaryota > Viridiplantae > Streptophyta > Magnoliopsida > Asparagales > Orchidaceae > Phalaenopsis > Phalaenopsis hybrid cultivar. The sequence continues at coordinate 232,838 of JXCR01142935.1, read as the reverse complement.
ACCTACTTAACCTATTCACTTGGAGTAGGCTTTGAAATTTCGCATCCTGACCTCCCTTGAAAGGATGAGAGTTTTATGCTAAAAGTTTAGGTTATATTTTTATAAGATAGATGAAATTTTAGATAACACTACCCAGTGATTTTGTTTTCATTTTGTATAACTATAAGATTTGGAATTTAAGGTTTCCTAGAGGTGCAAGCCCCTATGATTAATTACTTCTTTTGATAACGAAATGATACTTTCAAGTAAGATTAGTTATTAGAGCGTTGATTGCTCAATGTATAGTAGCAAAAATTAGATTTTTTTTTTTGTATAAATTTATTATTGTGAGCTTAAAAGCATATAGTGGTAGAATGGTGCTTCGCCTACCCTATAAAATTGTCATATTTCTATCACCCTGAGCTGTGGTGGTCCTTGGTCTACTTACTTAGAGGAGGTTGTTGACCCAATATGACAGAAGGATCCTTACAGTAGTTATGATTTGCTTTTTCTATGATAAACTTGTAGACCTGGAATGGAAGTTTTTTGAAATTGTATAAATTCAAGTCGATTTCAGCTAACGAAGTGCTTTGTGCCCCATCAAGTATACTTTATAATTCACTTTGGAGAATGAAGTCATTAGGGAATATATAGACCACAACTGTGATTATAATATTGTAGTTTGTTTGGCCAAACCATCTAACGAGAGGACTTTGGTCGTAGTCACTTCATTTGTGGAGTCTACACGCTCAACCATGCGTTCAAAATTTTTGGGTCATATCTTTACTAACATAAGATTATTTTGAGTGTAAATGCAGTAACATATAAATTAATATTAAATTCATTACTTTTGATAAACCATTGTGGAGGGTAGATGGGATTTGGTTTAAGCCTTGGGAGAAAGAATTCATTTGATCATTTTGAATTTAATATTTCTTTTTAAAAAAGTTATATTAGGATTTGAAAGTATCTTGAACGTAGATTTTTCGATTGAAATTTTCATGCAACTAAACTATAATTGAAGTATTTTGTCATTTGTATCATCTATAATTGTAATTTTTATTAAATTTTATTATTTAAATATTACTATAACATCAATCTTGTCAACTCCAGTCATTTCAAAGAAGAGGATTGAATTGCATTAGTGGAGGTTTAGATTTGTCAACTTCGGTCCTTGTGAGGAGGAGGACCGGATTGACTTAATGGAGATCTAGTATTGTCCCCTCCCGCCCTTATAAGATGAAAGTTTAATTGTTAAGGCGGGACTTACGACCTTGTTTTATAGAAAATGTAGCTTACTTATGAGTATGAAAAAATTAATAGCTTTGAATTTGATTTTTGAAAAATAGATTTTTGCAAAAGTTGGATTATTTGTATGATTCTTGAGGCGGATTTTATTTTAATTTAAGTTTATATTTATCTTGTGCATCATTCTTAAATTTTATGGTTAAGCATTTAATAAGTTGATTGGATAGCATGAAACTATTTTCAATTTACTGAATTTGAATATTTTAATGAATTTGGGAAGCTTTTAAAGCAAAATAAATTTAAGTTCAACCTATTTTAGTCTGGATAGTATTTTGGACCGTTTGTTCGAGCATTTAGCATCTTGGTCGGAGCACATGTGGACATTTTTTATTTTGCTAAATGTGGATATTTTGAGAATTTTGGCAGGCTTTCTAAAACAAAATAGGTTTAAATTTTTCCCCATTTTAGCCCGCATAATATTTTTGAACCGTATATTCAAGCGCATAATATTTTTGAACCGTATATTCAAGCATTTTATACGGTAATTGGAGTATATGCGGGTTTTTTAGCTTGACAAGTTGCTTGCATCTCGGTGCACTTGTGTGGCATATTTGTATGATTTTCAAGATTTTGTAAGATGCGAATGCACAAATTATGATAGATTAGAAAAAGTGCCCCCAAGATGTATGTGCATATTTTAAAGTTATCTGCATCGGTCAATCATCCTTGCTTTTGAGAAGGATGCATGTTTTTCGAGGCCTTTGCATGAATTTCAAGTCTAAACATTTGATTTATAAGAAGATTCTGTAGTTAGTGTATATCCCAAAATTATTAAAAAAAATTAAATGTTTGCATGTATCTTTGGGTCATTGTGATCAAGGAATTTGTTGTTCTTTACATCTTTCATCAAGNTTTCTTCTACAAAAACTTTAGTTATCTTTTTAAGTTGTTACTATTTCGTTAAAATATCAAAAATATCAAATATTTAAATTTTAAATTCCTACAAAAATTGTTTTTAGTTTAAGTAATTATCTTTTTAAAAATAAAAAAAAATTTTCTAAAAAGTGCATATTGCATATTCTTCCCTGTGGGTTCAATATTCAGGTCTTAATCAAAAAGTTTTCTATTACTTGATAATGATACGTATACTTGCGTAGTATCCCAATATAAATATATATATACATTAAAAAGTTAAATTCTTATTTTTCTTTAGGATCAAGTTTTTGGTTTTGTTGCAAAATAAGGAAATATAAGTGAAAAATACCATCAGAACTATTGTTATAATGTGCATAAGCATTAAGTAGTCAAGATCATATCTCTAGACAATACCTCTTCTGGTATTCAGGAATGAGCTCTTCGTCTCTCTTCCTGATTGACATATGATCCATCAACCTTTGATTCTCCTTCTCAAGTGTTTTACAGGATGACGATCACCAATTAATAATCTATTCTAGCTCTTCCTTTAGCTCCCTAACACTCCTTTATAGATTGCTATGACAATGGTGCTTGTGTCAAAAAGAATTTGTCAAGGTATTAGAAGCCTGTCAAGATAACATAAGAAGACAGTCTGTTTCCAACACTAGCTCATTCAAGGCCATACATGAGCAACTTTCAAACATTGATGGAGAAATTATAATAGAGCCTAATGTAGAAGCATATCAAATAGAGGAGGGGTCATGTGAATTTCAGTCCTAAAGAAAATCTAAACGAGCAAATTGCCCCAAAGGCTTGTCTTTACTTTTGTGTGATAATTTTGTAAAAGAATCCACCTAAGTCGATATGCACCAAAAGAAGGTGTGTAGTTTCTCTTTTGGGTGGAATCGTCAACCAGATCTTTCCCCATACAAAGATGATCGTTGTCCTATCGAGTCCCCTTAGGGAATTGTTCTTTCATTGGTTCACCCTTTCCTGACTTTATGAGCTAGCTCCCTTCTCTTAGCTCGTCACCTTTCGACCTCTCAAGTTGAATTTCCTCCCATAGATCATTTTTAATTGTCCCTACTAATGATGCCTTTGGAAAATCTCAAATAGAAATCCTTGATCATGATAGAAATCTTGTGACACAGTTTCTATGGAGCCAATCAACACATCCTAGGGGAGCCTTATCTTGGCAGCCATAGCCTCGCTTCTACTGGAACGTCTATAGTGTGGGCATAAAAAATTTCTTTCTAATAAGCAGGTTGCTGAATAATGATTAGTTATTTTTCCCCTTTATTTGGAAAATGATGGTTGAATGAGAGATTGAAAAGGTAAGATTATTAGTTGGAAAGTCTTGGGTTGATCTTTTGCTCTCTATAAAGTCAGGACTACATGTTTACCTTTTCTTTTTTGCTTGCATGACATCAAAAAGCTGCCTCTTTATCTTGGTCATCTTGCCATAAGTATTAGGAGCCAACATCTTATTAATTGTTGAAGCCTCAGAATATTGGAGAATATTTAAAACCTCTTATGTGATATCATCATGCTCTCATTGTAGCTCAGGCAAAACCTTCTCCATGGCCTTTCGAAAAGAGGCAACATTTGGAATTACCAGGATCGTCCAACTGTTCTTAGAGAAGATAAAAAAGGACTTCAACTTCCAATCTATCAACTTATTTTTTAGATAGTAAAAAATGAAAGTAACCCACGAAAGAAAATGGGATATATTTTCTAAGTACAGGCAAAAGGAGAAAAAATACTTGAAAAGTTGAATTGACAAAACGACCCCCCTTCAATGGATAAAGATCATGAACACCATTATCATGTAAATTGAAATTGGCATCCCATGAGCAAGTTTGAACCCATAATAATTAAAAAAGTCGTGCAATTCCTCACACAACAGGAATTAGAGGTTGAATCAAAGCTGGTTATGATACATTGTCAACATGTTATTCTTCATGATATTCACCCTCTCTCGCAAATTGACATCTTTGAGTCAGATAGGTGGATTGTTGATGTGGCATGGCTGATATCCCAACACGTCATCCTGAGAGAATTTAGAAAAAAACATATATTGGAGTCATTATGAAATCAAGAAGAGAATGGTAATGAGGAGCATGAGGAGAAACTTTGCTATGATTGAGAAAAAATTTCTCAAGCGAAAGGAGGGAGGCTTGAGAGAAAAGTTAAGAGGAGAAGGAGAGTATCTCCACAATCATTACATCCCTTTTTATAGAGTTGGAGTGAATCCTAACTATCACAAGGCAGGATCAGAAGTAACCACCTAGAAAAACTCAATTGAAAAAGACTAATGTGAAAACTAGGAAAAAATCATTTCATTAAAAATATTTCTTATAGGATTAATCATTACAAACCTCCGACTTGGTGTGGAGAAAGAAAGAAGTTTATAAATGGGTTTGACACTGCCTCAGTCGAGACATGCCCCAACCGAACTAGCATCCGGAATAAAAACTCTCCGCTAGACCTGAACTGACGTAACATAACAGACTTGACCTGGGCTTGAAGGGTCTGAGATGACTTATGTGAACTTTTAAGCTCTTGTTGGACAAGGGACATTATTGATTTTATCGCTGAAAATCTCTTTTTCAACTTGTGTCATACGACCCAGTATGGCACGTGTCTCTAAATTTCCTTGAAAACCATCATTGCAAGCAAACAAATTCTCAACCTCAATCTAGTGATGACCAATTTCACATGTTCCACCTTGGTTGCTCGCACTTCTCCCTCTTAGATCTTAGTAGGGAACAAGAGGTCCTTGTGGTGGTCGACTTCACAACCATTTTTGTTGATTCGACTATCTTCTTCAGTCGTCTGCTCCCCAACCTTGGTTGCTATTGCTGGACCTCTGTTCAGATTTGGACGTGTCTCATTATCTCTCATACCTAAGTCAATGAAAGAATCATTAGCGGGAATTAAAAAAATATTCTGACTAAGAACATAAACACTCTCATAGCTCTAAGCATTTCAGACACCATTGTCTTGTTGAGATGGAGTTGTTGAGGCAACAAGGAGTTAATGGGCGCCGATGATGTTAGGTCCGCCACCATAGTAGGACAACAGCGGGAGGCGTGAACGGTGTCTTATCAGGGGCCTGCACAATCACAAAATCCAGTTGAGTACCCATGATAACTAAATGTGTGCTCCTAGGGACCTCTCTTGAAGAACCAACATGACTTAAGGCGAGCCTTTGAATTTCTTCCTCACAAGTTTCCTCTTTCGATTGCCCTCATGGAGTTCTTGTTCTTCTCTTCAGTCAACAACCAACACAACAAAACTTAATCATAATAACAAATATGGCTTTTAAAGGCTGATCCATCACGAAGACATGCTTTTCTAAAGAGAGAGGGAGTACCCAAAGACAACACAAAACAAACAAATTAAGGACTATCTCGTAGTTATAAGCAATCATGAACTCGAAAGTTAAGGAAATATGAGTTTATCAAATTATTTAATAAGTGAAGTTTCTTGTGAACTTAATTCTCATGTCCTTGTCACACTTACATCCTTTTTTATGCACAAGAGAATCAAATAACTAAAATATGTATGATCAAAGTGCACTGAGTCGGATTTGACCTGACTGAGAGGGTCAATTGAACAATTTGACGAACGACTCGCCATCTTGGGAGCAATCTAGGCAAGTGCAAGGAGATACAGCTGGCTTGGAGTTGATGATCCAGCTGATCGAACTGATATGATCGACTAAAAAAATTGAGTAATAATAATCCTAATGGTTAGCACTGTCGACCAACGATAGAAAATTTCAAGGACATTATCGGTATTTCACAATGTGACTTCTATTTACTACAAATATTTGAACAATAGCATGTAAGGATTTTTTTTTTTTGAGAGTGGAGTAGGTGAATATCACTCGTATTATATTCTAGATGCTCTTTTTTTTCCATCTATCTTCAAAATTTTTATATTGTATTCAAATAGTCGTTAAATAACTCTGTCTCTCTCATTATGGGTTACGAAAATACGTACATTCTCTATATTAAGCCTGTAAATATCAAAATGTAAGGGTTGGATATATAAATTTAAAAAAATTACGTGGTACATGTGTAAAATTCGGAAAAAATAAAATGAAATAAAATGCTTTCCCAACCTTCCCAAGCGATGCCGAAGCCTTCCTTTGGCGGTACCTCGGCGGGGCCGATTCTTTCCTGGCCAACAGCACAGCCGAAGCTAGGAACAAATAAAAGAGCGGGAGGGGCTGTATCCTCATTAAATGACTTAAATACCCCTAATTTCTTTCCTTGCAGCCTCTCTCGATGTTCGTAGTTTTCTTTAAAATTAAGGGTAAATTGCTCACATGCTTTTATCCTCTGCCGTGGTTCTCACGAGGTATCAGATCCACAAACCCTGCGCTTATAGAAGAGGGGCGCGCAGACGAAGAAGTCAAAGTACACAACAGTTTTCTACCGAAGTCCAAGTTTTCTTCCGCCAATTGGATACGAAGATGAGCATTCAGATCTGCAGATCGGCTTCGAGGGCCGCGAGGTCCCTCCTCTCGGCTTCTAAGAATTCGTCGATCCTCTTTGGTAAGTGCTCTGCGGCTCTGTTATGTTTTTTCTTTCATTGCAGTGAAAGCTTATTTCTTATTATTTTGTTTTTTCGGTAGAAAATGTATTATGCAAACTGAGTATTTTAAGGTTTATGTATTTGATTCATCTTAGAGGATGATCTTATTTATATTTATCGTAGTTAGTTTTTTCTCCCACTGTTGGACCACGGTTATGGCCACAATGAAAGTAAAAGGGTGGGGTATCGTGATTGATGAAGCGTAAGAAACACATTTTGTTATTTTGGGCTCTAATAATGATTTGAGAAAGACAGGTTTATTGGTTGAAAATGTAGTGCAAGGACTAAGGAGTGATAGAGCCTAGAAAATATCTAATTTTGGATTTATCGGGGTTTTTTTTAAGAAGGGGGCTCAGCTAATTCAGAGAAAATAGCGTCAGGAGTGCGGACTCCAATAATATAGCATCATTTGTAAAATAATGGGACTGGATTTTTGTGAATTTTAAAAAAAATATGAAAAAAAACTCTATTTTTTCACGTAACATAGCCGAAGACTGCCCGATAGTCTACTGATGATATTATTGTGGTATTTTGATGATATTATTGTGGTATTCTTCTTATATTATAGTGATATTTTTGTGGTATTATTGCGGTATTCAGGTGATATTCTGATGATATTTTGATAATATTCTGGTAATATTTGATGGTATTCTGGTAGTTTATGGTAGTATTCTTAGATATTCTTGTGATATTCTTGTGATTTTTAGTAGTATTCTGGTTGTATTTTGATGTTAATTTGGTAGTATTTTGATGATATTCTAGTATACAAACAAAATACCATTAGAATATCACAGAAAGACCGTCTGGTGATATTATGGTGGTATTCTGGTAATATTCTTGTGGTAATTTAGTGGATTCCGGTGGTAGCATTATTGTGATATTCTTGTAGTATTTTTTGGTATTTTGATGGTATTCTAATAATTTTTTTTTATGGTATTTTGGTAGTATCTTTGTAGTATTATGATGATATTTTGATAGTATTCTGATATACTAGCAGAATACCACAAGAATAACAAAATATCACCATAATACCATCATAATATCACAAGAATACCACGGGGCGGTATATGTGGTGATATTCTGCGGCATTCTAGTGGTATTATGGTGGTATTTTGGTGGCATTATTGTGACATTCTGATGATATTTTAGTGGTATTTTGGGGTATTCTGTGGTATTTTTATATTATTCTTGTGATATTTTTATGATTTATGATGATAATTTAATAGTATTCTATTAGTATTTTAGTATACTAGTAGAATACAACTAGAATACCACAAGGATAACTCCTTAATATCACAAGAATACCACTCGAATATCATCATAATATCACCAGAATATCACAAGAATACTACAAGAATACTATCAAAATATCACCATAATAGCACCAGAATAACACCTAAATATCACTATAATATCATAAGAACACCACTAGAATACCACCAAGTCATAATACCACCATAATATCGTCATAATACCACCAGAATATCAATGGGCGGCTTTCGGGATGGGTCGCTTGAAAAAATAGTTTTTTTCATGATTTTTTTAATTTGTTAAAAATTCGATCCCACCGCTTTACAAATCAAGTTGCATTATTAGAGTCTGCATGCTACGTACTTCGAATAAAATGTTTTCTCCAATTAATTAGTGTGGGTATAACACATGTCTATGCTACACTGACGAGCACAAAGTCATATGCACCTGACTAGTGGACCTCTTTGACTAGGTACAATCATTCTTTTCCACTTCTGCATTGTTTTGTGTGGCGTGTCCAATAGTAATCATACGAGATTGGTCACTTAAACCTTCTTAAGGTTACCAGGTCTACCGCCCTATACTATACTTTTAGCCTAATATGTCACTCATTTAATTATTGTTTATCTGACTCTAACCTTTGATGTGATAACTAACCTAGCCTAAAGTTAGGATTGGAACTACTTAACCTATTCACTTGGCGTGGGCTTTGAAATTTCGCATCCTGACCTCCCTTTAAAGGATGCGAGTTTTATGCTAAAAGTTTAGGTCATATTTTTATAAGATAGACGAAACTTTAGATAACACTATCCAGTGATTTTGTTTTCATTTTGTATAGCTACAAGATTTGGAATTTAAGGTTTCCTAGAGGTGCAAACCCCTATGATTAATTAATTCTTTTGATAATGGAATGACACTTTCAAGTAAGATTAGTTATTAGAGCGTTGATTGCTCAATGTATAGTAGCAAAAATTAGATTTTTTTTTTTGTAGAGTTTTACTATTGTGAGCTTAAAAGCATGTAGGGGTAGAATGGTGCTTCGCCTACCCTATAAAATTGTCATATTTCTATCACCCCGAGTTGTGGTGGTCCTTGGTCTACTTACTTAGAGGAGGTTTTTGGCCCAATATGACAGAAGGATCCTTGCAGTAGTTATGATTTGTTTTTTTTATGAGAAATTTGTAGACCTGGAATGGATGTTTTTCGAAATGGTATAAATTCAAGTCGATTTCAGCTAACGAAGTGCTTTGTGCCCCATCAAGTATACTCTATAATTCACTTTGGAGAATGAAGTCATTAGGGAATATATAGACCACAACTGTGATTGTAATATAGTAGTTTGTTTGGCCAAACCATCTAATGAGAGGACTTTGGTCGTAGTCTTTTATTTGTGGAGTCTACACGCTAAACCATGCGTTCAAAATTTTTTGGTCATATCTTTTCTAACATAAGATTATTTTGAGTGTAAATGCAGTAACATATAAATTAATATTAAATTCATTACTTTTGATAAACCATTGTGGAGGGTAGATGGGATTTGGTTTAAGCCTTGGGAGATAGAATTCATTTGATCATTTTGAATTTAATATTTCTTTTTAAAAAAAGTTATATTAGGATTTGAAAGTATCTTGAACATAGATTTTCCGATTGAAATTTTCATGTAACACAACTATAATTGAAGTATTTTGTCATTTGTATCATCTATAATTGTAATATTTATTAAATTTTATTATTTAAATATTACTATAACATCAATCTTGTCAACTCCAGTCATGTCAAAGAAGAGGATTGAATTACATTAGTGGAGGTTCAGATTTGTCAACTTCGGTCCTTGTGAGGAGGAGGACCGGATTGACTAAATGGAGATCTAGTATTGTCCCCTCCCGCCCTTATAAGTTGAAAGTTTAATTGTTAAGGTGCGACTTACGACCTTGTTTTATAGAAAATGTATCTTACTTATGAATATAAATAATTTAATAGCTCTGACTTAGATTTTTGAAAAATAGATTTTTGCAAAAGTTGGATTATTTGTATGATTCTTGAGGCGGATTTTATTTTAATTTAAGTTTATATTTATCTTGTGCATCATTCTTAAGTTTTATGGTTAAGCATTTAATAAGTTGATTGGATAGCATGGAACTATTTTCAATTTACTAAATTTGAATATTTTAATGGATTTGGGAAGCTTTTAAAGCAAAATAAATTTAAGTTCAACCTATTTTATTCTGCATAGTATTTTGGACCGTTTGTTCGAGCATTTAGCATGTTGGTCGAAGCACATGCGGATATTTTTTATTTTGCTAAATTTGGATATTTTAAGAATCTTGGCAGGCTTTCTAAAACAAAATAGGTTTAAAATTTTCCCCATTTTAGCCCGCATAATATTTTTGAACCGTATATTCAAGCATTTTATACGGTAATTGGAGTATATGCGGGTTTTTTAGCTTGACAAGTTGCTTGCATCTCGGTGCACTTGTGTGGCATATTTGTATGATTTTCAAGATTTTGTAAGATGCGAATGCACAAATTATGATAGATTAGAAAAAGTGCCCCATGATGTATGTGCATATTTTAAAGTTATCTGCATTGGTCAACCATTCTTGCTTTTGAGAAGGATGCATGCTTTTCGAGGCTCTTGCATGAATTTCAAGTCTAAACATTTGATTTATAAAATGACTCTGTAATTAATGTATATCCAAAATTATTACAAAAAATTAAATGTTTGCATGTATCTTTGGGTCATTGTGATTAAGGAATTTGTTGTTCTTTACATCTTTCATCAATACTTCTGGGATTTCTTGAGCGAGAATATACGTACATAACAATTCCTATCTCTACCAGACCTACTTCTAATTCCTGATTTTCTAATTTTGAAGTAGTGATGCTCATGCTTTACTTTTTCTTATTGAAATTTCCTTGGAAACTGAATTTATTGAACTATTACTTGAGATTTCATCACTCTATGCCTATGGACTATCACAGAGATTTTTTTTCACTCTTTCTTAAACATTCAAGCGTACGAGTTATAAGTTCTGGATTTTGGTAAATTTTCTATTTTTTAATTATACTTTGTGATGTTATTGTGTTGTGTTTGGTAAGAAAGATATTTATCACTGTTCTCATAAAGATAGACTAACTGCCTTTTGAGTATTGTGTCCATGATTCTGAAGCTATAAGTGGTGCAAGCTTACTATACAGTAATTTTACTGGCATATTTTGCACAGAAATTTTAAGTTTGGTATGTTAGATTTTTGAAAAAGAAGATGTACGACATCACTAATTTAGGCCCATATCTGATGGGTTCATTGCTACTATTTATTTGGAATACCTTTATGCCTTCCTGATGATACTGTGCTTGCTAATCTGAAAATTATAATTGTTGGCTCCATCATATCTTAATCTTATATTTATTTTCTATTTTTTGGGTGGTTTAGAAGGACGAGCGATTGCAGCAACTTCAGCAAACAAATCAAGAGGAATGTATTCCACTTTGTCCTTACTTTATGAGAGATCCAGTTACAAGAGTGCATCTATTGGATTGTTACCTGCTGCTCTGGCTCTTCCTGCTGCAGGTGGGTAGTTGAAATTTAAACTTTCCGAAAACCTTATTTTTTTCATGAATAAAGTACACTTGAAAAGAATTTCAATTCTTTTTGCCATTATGTCAATGGAATCAACACAATTTTATCAATCATCATATGAGATTTTCCCTCTTTTGAATTTCATATTCACTTTACATGAAAAAGGGACAATTCTTCAACCAATTCTGGTAAATTGCCAAATCTTAACCTCAATGTGAAAAATTTTAGATTCTAATCTTTGCTTGGTTCTTTTTTATTTGTTTTGATACACTGTTTTGATGATTTGATCTGAATTTCTTCATTTGTTGGAGACTGTTAATGCTCTCCATTTTGTTTTTATTATTTTATCTTCACTTCATTTAAAAAATTATTCGGAGATGAATTTCACTTTAAGGAGGTGATCAATGAGATTAGTGATTCTGCTAAGAAGGCATTGTCGGTGCTGTTATAATGGATAATGGAGAAAGAAATGTTCTCTTTCTTGCAGCACCTATTGCTTTGTGACATGAAAAACTTGTTTAATTCTCCAGCCTTATCTGGCAATATTTTTGTCAATTCAGGTTAAGGAAATGATGATTGAGAGTAAAAAATTTTACTTAGAAAGCAGTTTTGGTCCTGATAAGTGGTAGTTGAGGAGGGAGAGTTTTTGTCTATGCCGAGGATACATCATTATGGCTTAAACAACCCGTTTAAAAAGCATGTAGAGGGGTAGAATGGAAAGGTATGGACTGTTTTTGAAGCATGTTGGCACAGCTTGGCTAATTTCAAAGCCAAACATCTTACATCCAATAAATCCAACAAATATCAAACCACTGACGTCCTTTAATTTTATAATAAAAAATATTATTGAGCTAGGCATGACTTTTTGATAGAATTTACTTTATACATTTGTTTCCTTGAAGTTGGTAGTTTTTTATGAATTTGTAATCAATAGCTCGTAGTGTTAATGATCTATTAAAAAGATAATCATTTCTTCTGATTTTTTCTTATACCTTGGTATTTATTGTTACATATAATATGCACTCAGATATTCTACATAAAATTCTTGCCTATTTTGCTAACCAACTCTTATTGAAGAGAACTTTTTTAGCTGGAGCTTAATTAATTGAGTTCAAATATTAGTTTGAGCATAACTTTATGAGTAAGAGTTGTCTCATAAGTCAGCTTGTTTATTATGAAATAGAGGAAATGATTTTGATTCAAACATCTGTTGTAATAAAATGACAAAATGATGAGCAATTAGTGAAAAATAATAAAAAATCATTTGATATAATAAAGTAAAAAATAATTTTCAATTTTTTTAATTAATCTATGTTTAAATTATTGAATTTAAGATATTTAGAGTATAATATATATTAGTATCTTTTTTACTTAGGGCATAAACTTTTTACTTAGGGCATAATCATTATGGCTTAAATTATTGAATTTAATCTAATAATTAGAAATTATTTGTTTAGGGCATATACTTTTTACTTGGATGTATTTTCTTTACAAATGATTATTCAATTATGGAATACTATATTACATTGCAGGGTAGGTGGGTTGAGCTTCTTTAATATTGACCCTTCATATGTACTTCCTTATTTTGGCAAAAAATAAAATGTGTTTCTCTACAAAAAATATTGACCCTTCATCATATGCAATTAAAGTTTTTTACTGATTCCACCATTCTCAACTTCAGAGTTGCTCTCTACCACACTCTATGGGTCATTGATCTTCCAATTCCTTCTCCATCGGTTTCTAATTGAAATGTCATAGCTATATGAATTTGTCGATATAAACATGGTTCACATGGCCCCACCCACGATTATTGAAACCTTGGGTCCGCTGCTACATTTGAGGGGGAGAAATTATGCTTCCTTAATTATCCAATATTATGTTTTTATTATTTTCCATATTATCATGATGATTTAAAATTCCCTCCAATTATATTATGGTTAGTCTAAGCTGTATATATTTGTTATTTGTTTGCGTTAGTTGAATGGGAAAATTAGAGAGTTTTTTCTTATAAGAAAGTTCCCCCTAAATTCCACATGGTATTAGAGTCTGTAAGAAAATCCTAGCTCTTCTTTCTTAGTCGTAGTCTCTCCCTGTAGCCCTCCGATTAACTTTTTCCCTCCAAGCATCACTCCCTGCAAGCTTCCAGGCACAGGTGACCCTAATCACTTCCCAACCATCATTATTTTGCTTCCCAAGTGTCAATCTTCTGTGAGAAATTCCAGTTTGGATTTTCTTTAAGGGAAATTCTAGACTTGCGACTAGAAATTCTCCCATCTAGGCCTCGTACGATAATTCTACCTTAGGTGGCAGATGCTTCGTCTTTCTTGTGCAAATCTTGTATCAATGATAGACAGTGTCACAACGTGATTCATGACTTGAAATTAACCAAGACGAAACTGGACGGTAGAACGGTGAAAATCAATTCTTTGTTATTTAATTTCTATCACTAATAAGTTAATATTCAAATATATAAGAAAGAACCACTAAAGAAAGTAATTAAAATCAAAAACTTGAAATTTATACCTTTTTGGGTGTTATTCTTGCCTCCTATACACATTTGTCATCTTTTATTCATCTTTTTAAATGTTTAAAATCTGAAAAAATATTAAAAGAACACATTGAGTTATCTAAAGATAAACCAGGATTTTTCACTCCTATAGTAACTCAAGAAAAATTTTCAATATGCATGCTCGTCTTTCAGATCTCTATAAAAAAAATCTTATAATATGCTAGTCTTTTATATTTTGTAAAAAATCTTTTATATGTTAATGCATGTATCAATGACATTTTCTAAATGAAAATACTCAAATTTTCTATATGCATTTACTTTATCTTTACTCTTACTTTATATTCTTTACATACACATTTGCCTCTGTGAGGATCACCATTAAAAAAACTCATCACACCCCTGGTCGATATTACTTCGTCGACTTCTATCGGCACAGTAGTTTGTGATGTAAATATTACCATTGCTTTGAGTGGAAAGACCCTTACTTCCTTCTTGGCCGATATTATTTTGTCAGCGCAATGGTTAGCAATGTAAACATTGTAATTATTTAAGAGGTAGCTCTAGTCTACTCCCTCTGACTGATATTATCTCGTCGGCATAACGGTTAGTGATCTAACCATCACAATTATCTTGGATGGTAGAAAAAGCTTTACGCATGCTGGTACACTGTCTTCTGCTTGTACCATTAGTGGGTGAACTCTGAACATGTGAATACAAATATTCATATATGAACTATTTCATTTTTCATAATATGTATTATTCTGAGACATCTTCATGCATCTACTAACTTCCATATCTACTCTGTTTTGCAACTATTTATCATTCACATGTCTAATATTATATATATCTCTTATCTCATAACTATATCTTATATCATTCACATCTTTACTATCATGTGTATCTAACATATCATGTTTATCATACATCTCATGTATATCTTTTATATATTTTTTATAATACATATTTTTTTCGTCTAAATATATGAAGAATCCATTGTAATATAAATTTAGCCGAGCTAAAGCATATATATAAATTAATATACGTTTTGAAATAAAAATATTACTAAAATTTAATTATGTAATTACTCATCTGGGTTGCGATGCAAAATTCTTAATCCTTGACAACTAACCGGATGTGCAATAACTTTTATATTGATCTTAATAATCTATAAAACATAATGTTAATTTAATANGAGCTTAAGCATATATATAAATTAATATACGTTTTGAAATAAAAATATTACTGAAATTTAAATATGTAATTATTCATTTTGGTTGCAATGCAAAATTCTTAATTTTTTTCAACTAACTGGATGTGCAATAACTTTTATGTTGATCTTAATAATCTGTAAAACATAATGTTAATTTAATATTTATATAATTTCTGTTAATTGAATTATTCTTCTTAAATTAGCCTAGGATTATTTACCTGAAATTGACGGAACCGCTGTACGACAAGCTTCCATACGTTTGCTTTGAACTTGCCGCCTTAAGTAACCAACCTAAAATCTTAAATGACTTGGGAATTCAAGATTTCTTAGCTCATAAAGTGATTTAACTTGAAATAGAATTGATTTGCCAAAACATACTTTAAATAGACTTCTCTGCAACATGCCTTTCTCCAAAACTGTTAAAACTCTCTTTCCTCTTCTTCTTATCACCTTAACCCTTCTTCTATCTTCACTAATATCTTGCTAAGCACTTACAAAAGTTTACAAATCATTTTCAATACTTTCGACACAAGAACGGCGTCTCCGACGGTTACTAGAAAGGCAAAAAATACATGATTTGTGGTAAACTCAAAATGAAACCAAGAGGAAGAGGAAGGAAATGAAAGTCTCAAATGTCGCTAATATCAGTTTTGTACCTTTTGATTTCATCCTAGCATTCGGGTTAGTGGCATGCGGTATTCGGCGGGCTACTTGCATGCCTTTATTTGTATCTGGCTACAGTAATCAGGCGCTGGAGCCTGTATTAGGGGAAAACAGGAGAGGGAGAAGGGGAAATGCAGATGAAATTGAGAGATGGAGAGGGGTTTGAAGAATGGAGAGGATTCTCCCATTTGACACATCCAGAGCATTAAAAACACTAGGGTAGGTCGGCTGGGAATAATAAGAATGCGGGAGAATTAAGGAATTATTAGGTTTAATTAAATTAATTATGTTTATAACTTCCAATTTTTTTTATTTCCCAATTCATTCGAAATTTATATATAGCATTATATATCGAATTAATCGTCTTGACGCATAAAATTTTATAAAATTAATTCGATTAAAATCAGAGTTATTTGAAATTTTGGGTACATTTTAAAGTTTCCTAAATTTTTGCGTGATTTCACAAAATTGGTTATTACAGTCTCACATTCTTATAAAATTTACTTGAAACTCATGAACACATTAACTATGAGAATGAAACATAAAGTGATTAGAAAAGTCTGTTTTTGGTGAAGTGGTAACTAAAGCAAATGTGATAAATTATACATCGAATAAATCTAACATAATACTCAAAAATAATTATTCCATCAAGTTCTACGCATTAGCATCAATGGCAACATGCTCTTCTTGTTTCTGATGAGTTAAGGAATAAATTCTTAGACGAATGTCCTGCTTTGGTTTTTCACTATGATTCACAGTGCTAGCTTCTGTTATGTTCTACTGACCACTTCTAAAAGTAGGTTTCTCTGAGCTGAATCTTTTCCTTTGGTTAGCTTCTGATGTGGATATTTGAACAACAATTGGGTATTTTCTCCTCTGATGTCCAGGTGTCGGCCGTTTTTTTTTAACCTTTCGTGATTTGAAAAAGTAGTGATTTTGTGGTTTTGAAAATAATTTAAATATGAATATAACTCTTTTTGATTTTTTAAAAGTAACATTTTAATTTTAAAATAGGTGAGACCAAACGAGTCTCACATTTTAAATAATTTAGATAATTGAATACAATACTACAGGTAATACACTTATCTCAAAGAATTAAATGTATCACTTATAATAGGAATTCAGTCACCTATACTAAAGAATTTGTGACATCCGTTTTGGTCTGCGAAATATTTTTATAAAAATGCCAACAAGTTCCCTTATCTAACATAAAAAAAAAAATTTAAATGGTTATTTTATCTGGGTTCCTGGTTCACTATAGAGGCAAGCCCCTATAGTTAATTACATCTTAACTGATCAAAATCACTTAAGAAAATGCTAGATTAAGATCAGGTGGTTTTGTTTTCAAGATTTCAAAGTTTAGGTTTTCACGATTGGACATGATTAAGATCAGTGGTTTTGTTTTCAAGATTTCAAAGTTTAGGTTTTCACGATTGGACATGGGAAAATCAAATAGGAATAGCTCAAAATATAAACAATTATTTAAAACATCCAAAGAAAAAAAAGTAGGGGATATCACAGATCCAGGAGAAACCCCGGAGATGTCCCAACTATCCTATTGTTCGGCTTTATGTCTTTTGAAATAATGTAATTTGATATTTCAATCCTGCAAATTATTTAAGATTTATGACTTATGTTTACACAATATCGAACTGTGCAAATAACCTAAAAAGATAGGAGGATTTACACAGTACCGCATGATAACCTTGGAATCCTAAAGCGTTAGGACTTATAATTGTACAACAGAGTTGTACAAAAAGCCTAAAAAGTGATCCTATGGGTTGTTATTTAAACTAAAAAAGGTGATAGGTGATGTGAATGTGTTTTGTTGCTGTAGGTCCACCTTGAAGTTGTTCATTGTCGTGCTGTCCACGATATTTCCTCCAGGCTCTTCATAGTAGCACCTCCTGGTTTAATTTTAGTTTTGAAAATACACCTAACCACTAGGTTATCCTAAACTAAGGCATAGCGTATCAAAGTAACTAAGCATGCAATACAACAGAAAAGAACAGTATAGTGTACAATAGAAAGAAAAGACAGTATAACATGTTGAGAAAATAGTATAATAGGCTATGAAAATAATATAACATGCTTTGAGATAAAATGTTGTAATATAAATTAAACCTGTACATCTGATAGGTTTATTGCTCCTTTAAGTTTAGCTATTATGCGCTGTGTAAAAGAGGAAAGTATAACATGAAAAAGACTTAACAGAAACAGGTAAATCGTAGGAAAAAAAACAATAAAATAAAATAAAATACAATATCACACATAAAGGACCAAGAATAGAAAATTCATATGTGATATTTGAAATGTCTCTAATTGCCAGGAGTATTTGAGTGTAAGACAAACTCAAATCCCGGAGCATTGGGTTTCAGTTTTGGTCAAGTTAAGATAAAAATTTCATTATTTGATCTAATTAAATCAGTCATGAATCACAATCTAGTGCACTCTCGTGCCTAGTGTCCTAATTATCTCATGAACTGGGGTCAGATGTTTGGCTTCTTAGGTTTATTTGAAAATTAGGATGATGAACTATCTCTTAAGATGTGCTCCTAAGATCTAGGATGTCTACACTTTAGTTTGAACTTAAAGTGTCATAAAGTGCCTAATTTTAACTAAGTGTCTTTCAACTAACCCTCAAACCTCTTTAGATTAAGCTTAGCTCACCACTAGGCTTCTAAAACCTAAGGTAAACCTATAGCTTTGGCAAAAGAGTTGTGAAGTGTGATTCAAATCTAATTTAAACAATTGGATGTAGGTTTATTCCAAACTTAAAGGACCTAAGTGCAGGTCTACTAATCTTTCCAATCCATGTCTTTAATTGTTATCTCACTTTCTTCCAACCCCTAAATATTCTTCCAATTTACAATTTTATCTTTCATATGCGAAAAGGAACGGTAGATGGTTCACTATTATATCATCCCTTTAGATTTTATCACCTCGAAGATCCAAATCTTATTTTTAAATTTTCTCTCCATTTTTTCTTTCCCTTAAGACTGTGAATCATTTCTAAATACAA
Organism: Phalaenopsis hybrid cultivar; assembly: GCA_002079205.1. Classification (NCBI taxonomy): domain Eukaryota; kingdom Viridiplantae; phylum Streptophyta; class Magnoliopsida; order Asparagales; family Orchidaceae; genus Phalaenopsis; species Phalaenopsis hybrid cultivar. Next base: position 213,855 of record JXCR01142935.1, on the reverse strand, counting down.
TTAAATCGGAAATTCTCATTTTTAACTTGATCGTTAAAAAAAAGAAAACAAAATGAACGAAAAGGAGACTTATACATTTTTAAAGCCAAGCCAAATCAGTGAAGCTTAAAATAAAATCATGAATGTATTGGTCTAAAACGTTTAAATTTGTTAAAAAAAAAGAAAATGATCGGATCAATCCCGAGAAGGATGTCCTTTCCAAGTGACACTTTTATGGATTTCCAAACCCAACATGAATTCAATTTATATCAAACTCAAAATAAAGCTTCAAGAGCCTTTTACATTTCATAAAAAAAGAGACACTAATTAAAAAAAACAAAATATTTCCCTAGCCTTCTAGAAAAACATACCGATGTCAAAACAATTTAATTCCATCCTCCATCAAAAGTTTACAATGAAATATATATCCAATATCTTACAAAAGAAACCAAATGTATCTTTCGGGTAGGGCCAAAAAGAGAGTTCCACGGGTAAGACAACAGGGGGTATAACCAAGCTCACAGGTAAGGACAACCCAAAGGCAATCTCCAAACAATAGACATCAAATGAGGCTCACGGCCAAACAGTAAACTAATGCCCATCAAGCCAATGAAACAATTAAGGGTCCGTTTGGGGCAGCTTCTGCATTTCAGGATAAGCTGCTTATCCTGAAACGCGACTCGCGGAACGGCCGCAGGGGTAGACCCGCGGCCTGCGTTTAGTATAAAAACTCAATCGCAGTTTCAGATAAGCTGGCTAAACGCGTGAATCAAATGGTACAACGGCGTTTTGAATACGCCGCACGCACTTATAAGCTGCCCAAACGGATCCTAAATCATTCTCCCCACAAGGACAAACCAAACTCAACAGCAAAGGCTTCAAATCCAGCTCGAGGCCAAGGACAAACCCAAAGACAATTCTAAAGCAATAAACTTCAAATGTGCCCAAGGCCAAGCATGGCAAAGGGAGCAAAACAACCCCAAACCAAGCCCCCAAAGAAGATTTAATTAAGTTCTAAACTAGTTCACGGTTAAGGCCTGAAAAAAGGAGCAAAACAGCCACCCAATCCACCCCAAATTAACTCACAAACAAGCTCACAAATAGAACTAGGGAGAAGAGCAAAACAACCACCCAATCCACCTCAAATTAATTCACAAACAAGCTCACATGTAAAACCAGGGAGGGAGCAAAAAACAGCCACCAAACTATTTTCTCAACAAAGCCAACCAAGCCCAGCACAAGTGGCAAACCGAAGCCAGTAAGAAGGAGCAAATCAGTAAAATATTTCAGCCAACATAAAGTACTAAAAGGGAAAAGAGCCAATTGAGCCCAGCACAAGGGGCAAACCGAAACTAGCAAGAAGGAGCAAATCAGTAAAATATTTCAGCCAACATAAAGTACTGAAAGGAGCCGAAACCGAGCTCAAGAAAAGAGTCAACTGAGCCCAGCACAAGGGGCAAACCGAAACCAACAAGGAGCAAATCAGTAAAATATTTCAGCAAACATAAAGTACTAAAAGGAGCCCAAACCGAGCTCAAGAAAAGAGCCAACTGAGCCCAGCACAAGGGGCAAACTGAAACCAGCAAAAAGGAGCAAATCAGTAAAATATTTCAGCCAACATAAAGCACTAAAAGGAGCCCAAACCGAGCCCAAGAACATGGTCATCCGAGCCCCAAACATAATTTTCAACTCTTAAAAATAATTTCCAACTTATATTCCATCAAAGGGGCAACAAGAAAAGCAAGATGTGATCCCCAAACATAATTTTCCAACTATGAAAAGTAATTTCCAGCATATTTTCCATTAAGGAGCAACAAGAAAAGCAAGATGTGAGCCCCAAGCATAATTTTCCAACTCTTAAAAATAATTTTCAACATATATTCCATCAAAAAACAGCAAGAGAAGCAATATATGAGTTACAAATACATTTTTCAGCTCATAAACATAATTTCCAACAAGTACTTTGATGAAGGGGCAGCAAGAGGAACGAAACATAAGCCCCAGATGCATCTTTTCCAATTCATAAAATAATTTTCAACATGCATTTCTTACTTTCAAACATTTCAAGCAACAAAAATAATAGAGACAGCCCTCAAACATGTTATAAAGGAATAAAAATGCATTCCATAATCACCTTAATCATGCTTTCAAGTGCTTCAAACAAAGAAAGTAAAGATGATCCATATATGTATGTTTCTTTTCTCACTATTTAAGCAAATACTCATGCTCAAGCCTCGAAATAAATTTCCATATTTCATGATATCCGAAATGATATAAAATAGAGGAGAAAAGAAAAATACCTTTTTAGTGTAGACTTAAAGCAAAGTATTAAAGTAAGATCGAAGAAAACACCACAGAAATTTCTCCTGAAAGTCTCACGCAAAAGCTTTTCTCGGATTTCTAGTTTCCCAAGCCGTAAATCCTTCGAATCGAACAACAGAGAAAAAGTAAGTCCACTTGCTAACCGTGAAAAAGGAAGAAAGAAAATGCCAAGCTCCTCTAGGAATTTCTTCTCTCAAGAACTCTCCTTTTCTTCTTTTTTTTAACTCGAGTAGCCGGACAGCAAAAAAAACACGCCAAAAACTCTTCTCATCACCATAAGCCAAAAAGCAAAGAAAAGAAAAAGGAATGTCGATCGTTTGCCGCCCTAGCCTACCAATCGAGCAAGAGAAAGGAAATGACATCATAAATGAGGAGAACGTATAGCCTCGAGAAGGAGAAGGGTCGGCTAAGTGGAACTTCGCAGTTTGAGGGCTGCTCGGTCGAGCGGAGCTCGAAGAGACGAGTTGCATGCTCAATCGGCAGTGGAATGCCGCGTGTGAGGGAAGAGGAAGACGGTTTNTCTAGTTTCCCAAGCCGTAAATCCTTCGAATCGAACAACAGAGAAAGAGTAAGTCCACTTGCTAACCGTGAAGAAGGAAGAAAGAAAATGCCAAGCTCCTCTACGAATTTCTTCTCTCAAGAACCCTCCCTTTCTCTCTTTTTTTTTTACTCGAGTAGCCGGACAGCAAAAAAAGACGCCAAAAACTCTTCTCATCCCCGTAAGCCAAAAATCAAAGAAAAGAAAAAGGAGTGTCGATCGTATGCCGCTCTAGCCTACCAATCGAGCAAGAGAAAGGGAATGACATCATAAATGAGAACATATAGCCTCGAGAAGGAGAAGGGTCGGTCAGGTGGAACTTCACAATTGGAGGGTTGCTCGGTCGAGTGGAGCTCGAAGAGACGAGTCACATGCTCAATCGGCGGTGGAATGCCACGTGTGAGGGAAGAGGAAGACGGTTTCAGCGGCCAAGGGTTCGATCGTCAAGCTCGAGTGCAGCCGATCGCGGGAGAGGAGACGCGTGCGGAAGCTCGGGCTCCGCCCGAGCGGCTCTCCGTCGAGGCAGAGGAATGTCCTGCGTGGGTAAAGATCAAAAATGACTTAGGTTTATAAATCCTGATATTATAAATGATAAATATATAAAATATTTGATATTTCTTAAAATAAAATTTGATTAGTACAATTTTTGTCCGTGCGTCACAATACAACAAAATGAATGTTCCCTTTAGGTAATTTTGATGCTCCGGACGCATTGACGCGATCTGTTTCGCCACTGGAAGTCGTTTTGACGAATTTATCGATTTGCGTATCAATTTTCTTGTGTCTAAAATATAGCAATATGGGTGGCTCTTCCTACCAAAATTGGTATCTCGGACGCGTTGGCGCAGTCCATTTTGCCGTCGGAGGTCATCCGAAGAAATTCGCATTTTCACTCGTCTTTTAGGCTTAATTTAAGTCTGATTTCGTGCAATTTTGTGAACTTTGTGTATTTGGTGTGTGTATGTGACGAAAAAGTCGTGACGATGTTTTCCTAAGGCTTGAAATCCTATTAGGAACTTTTCCCTTGAGTCTTCGCAAAATAACTCATAATTTCCTAAGGCTTGAAGTCCTATTTGGAACATTTTCCTTGAATCTTCACAAAATAGCCCATAACTAGACGATGGTCTTGTGCCAAAGATGCTAGACATCAAAGGAAAATAAGAATTGACTAGAATTTTATAAAAGTGTGGGTATCAATTCTAATTTTCTAAGACAATCAATAAGAACTCCTAGGCTCTAAGGAAGAGAAAAGAAGACCTCACAAAAATGAGGTCAACAAGGTCGATACCTAATTTCCTACTCTTCTTTTCAAAAATCAATATCTAAACTTCGATCCCCACCTTCGAATCAGTACCTAAATGCTAATTCCCATCCTCGACGAATGTTGGAATTTGGTGACTCCAAATCCACTCTCCAATCCACAGCGAGAGTTCCTGATCATCGATTTTAAAATCGGACGATCACTGGCTAATTCCCCCGGTGGAAACAATTAACACTCGATTCTATGCTTCTTTCTAGGCTTGTTGGCATGGAAATCTGTATTGGTCCTGTTGATCTTGTCGGTCAACGCCAATACGCGCGGTGTGCTCGCCCAACACACCACACCTATTGGGGGTCCGTTTGTTGACCTCACTTTCGGTCGAGGTGTAATTTTCCCCTCCTTAGTAGCCTAGGATCTAGCCGTAGGACTTTTCTGCCGACTTCTCCTAGAAAACTAGTGAAGGAGCCCTCCCCGTTAGCAATTATGGACTTCTCTTCGCTCGATTTGACGTTCCATGTAGTAGTCTTGACCGCTATTGCTTGGCAGGTAAGGCTACTCCGAAGGTGCTCAGGGAACATTTCTATAGGACTGGCTATCTTAGGATTGACTCTACTCGTTGCTTTGGCGCCGCTGCGCTCTTCGCCGTCCTGTTTAATCGAATTCGAGCCGAAATTTTCGTAGGATTCGGACCGCGACGCGTTTTTAGCCTGATCGGCGATGAGGTTACCCGGACAACTCAGGCTGACGAAACAGACTGCGCCGATGCGTCCGGAACGTAGATTTTGCTTAAGGTGGACGTTCGCTTTATTGCCACGGCGCGTCTTGGGGAAAATACCTATTTAAGTGTTTTATAATAATAAATAATATTTTATTATTATTAATATTATAATTAATAATTCACATTAAAATCCCTAACCTAAATCTATCTCCCTATGCCTCATTCTTTCGCGTCTGTGGGCTTACCTCTTCCCTAGCGTGGATCGTTCGATTGCATGGCCCGCTCCTTCGTGCCGTTATGAGATTTCGTTTCCTCGTTCGCCTCTCACACGCGCTCGCCTCTCGCAGTCACCCATCTCGTATCCTATCCTCTGCGGGTATCTTATCTCGTCTGCTCTCGATCCTCCCTGCCGCAGAGCGTGGTCTCTGCGAGGATCATATCCTCTGTCTCTCTCAATCCTTCGAAGATCCGCATGCGATCCTCTAATCATTCGCTCTCCTTCTCTTGGGTCTATATGAAACTTTGTTTTGGAGCGTAAAAAGAGGCCGAAAATCTTTCTAAGGGAGAAAACTCTGCTATTTTTCTTTCTCACTCACTTCTTTAGTTGTCTGGTGCTTGAATCGGTTTCCTCCTGCTGTTGGGAGAGGAAGTGAAGTTGTGGAGTGCTTTTAAAGTTTATGTATTACTTTCTTTTTGCTTCAAAGAGGTACCTTCTTCCCTCTCCCCCTGTGCGTTGTCTGTGTTCGGCCCTGCTCTTTACGGAGCCCCTGTGCTTTATTTGTGCTCGTCCCTGTTCTCTGTCGAGCCCTGTTAGCATGCTAGAATAGGGGGATTACTATTTGCCTCATTCTTAAACATGTTCTAACTTTATATACATTTGTTATGTGGGAATGACATTTAAAAGCTTGGGGGTGTGTATTTCCTTCTCCCTCCCTTTCTCTATGCTTTACTGGCTCTTGGTTTTAACCTTGCCGAGCCTCTGATGATGATTTCAGGGTATGGTTTAGCACTCTAGTCGCCACTATGCTTGTATTTGGAAATGTTTATCACTTAGAGCATGTGAAAGATAAAAATATATATATATATATATGCATATATGCTAGAAGTTAGATTTGACATGCTATTAGTCCTCTCTTTTACTTTGCTTATCTAAAGTGCTGAAGTCATGGCGTGTTTCCTATCTCCAAGGCATACATATGTTGGAAGTAATTAAGAGGGTGGTTTTGAAATAATTGGCCCTTCTCATGAGCATGTTAGTATGTGTATTGCGAAGCTTTCATACGCTTTCATTGAAAGCATGTGGTAGTTCTATTTTGAGATGTTNTCGTATGGTAACTCAAGAAAAATAATTCAATATACATGCTGGTCTTTCAGATCTCTATAAAAAAATCTTATATTTTGTAAAAAATCTTTTATATGTTAATGCATGTATCAATGACATTTTCTAAATGAAAATGCTCAAAATTTCTATATGCATTTACTTATCTTTACATGTACTTTATATTCTCTACATACACATCTGCCTCTGTGAGGATCACCATTAAAACAACTCATCACACCCATGGTCGATATTGCCCCGTCGACTTCTATCGGCACAGCGGTTTGCGATGTAAATATTACAATTGCTTTGAGTGGAAAGACCCTTGCTTCTTGGCCGATATTATTTTGTTGGCACAACGGTTAGCAATGTAAACATCATAATTATTTAAGAGGTAAGCTCTAGTCTACTCTCCCTGGCTGATATTATCTCGTCGGCATAACAGTTGGTGATCTAACCATTACAATTATCTTGGATGGTAGAAAAAGCTTTACGTATGCGGGTACACTGTCTTCCGCTTGTACCATTAGTGGGTGAATTCTGAACATACGCGTACAAACATTTATATATAAACTATTTCATTTTTCATAATATGTATTATTCAGAGACATCTTCATGCATCTACTAACTTACATATCTACTCTGTTTTGCAACTATTTATCATTCATATGTCTCATATTATATATATCTCTTATCTCATAACTATATTTTATATCATTCACATCTTTTCTATCATGCTATCTTGCATATCATGTTTATCATACATCTCATGTATATCTTTTATATATTTTTTATAATACATATTTTTTTCATCTAAATATATGAAGAATTCACTGTATTATAAATATAATNGACTTAGGGTTATAAATCCTGATATTATAAATGATAAATATATAAAATATTTGATATTTCTTAAAATAAAATATGATTAGTACCATTTTTGTCTGTGCGTCACAACGCAACAAAATAGATGCTTCTTTTAGATAATTCTGACATTCCGAACGTGCTGACACGGTCTGTTTTGCCGTCGGAAGTCGTTTTGACAAAATCATCGATTTGCGTGTCAAGTTTCTCGTGTCGAAAATATGACAATATGGGTGTTCTTTCCTACTAAAATTGGTATCTCAGACGCGTTGGTGCAGTCCAATTTGTCGTCGGAAGTCATCCGGAGAGATTCATATTTTTACCCGTTCTTTAGGCTTAATTGAAGTCTGATTTTGTTCAATTTTGTGAATTTTGTGCATCTGATGTGTGTATGTGACGAAAAAGTCATGTCGATGTTTTCCTAAAGCTTGACGTCCTAGTAAGAACTTTTTCCTTGAGTCTTCACAAAATAGCCCATAACAGCTCGTTCATAAAACGATGGTCTTGTGCCATAAATGTTAGACATCAAAGAAAAATAAGAAGTGGTTAGAATTTCTAAAAGGGTGGGTCATAATTTTAGTTTTCTAAAACGATCAATAAGAACTCCTAGAGCTAGATCCTACGATCCTAGAAAAAGAAATGACCTCAAAATTGAGGTCAACATCAGGTTGTCTGCATAAGTAATACACCTTCAACTTTATCTTTTTCACAATAGACTCTCCTCTTGAATGAATTGTTGGAGGTACTTCTTTCGAACTCTCCCTCTTGTTCAAATCTCTATGCTTTTGAGATTGTTGTAGATCAACTCCACCTTCCTAGCCCTCTCTACTAGTATTGAAATAGTCTTCAATTCCAAGTGATATTAGTGATTGCCTAATTAAATCCTTCAATCCAAAAAGAAATCTGTGACATTTCTCCTCTGCATTTAGAATGAGTTGTGATGCATATCTCGATAGCATAGTGAGCTCCGCTTTGCACTGCATAACTTATCGATTTCTTTGCACCAATATAATGAATTTATCTTGTATTTGTCTTCTAGCCGACAGTGGTACAAACCAATCTTTGATGGTTTTCACAAACTCCTCATACTGCATCAAGTGGTTGTTTCTGCCTCCAAACCTCTCCTGCACTTGTCCTTGTCATCATCTTTTGGCTTCTCCTCAAAAGCAAAGGTGGCAAGGGTAACTCTCATCTCCGATGGACTAGAGAACCTCTAAAATTTTCTCCACTCTCAATAGCCAGTTTTTCAGCTTTCATTAACCCTCCTGCTCCAGAAAACAAATGTGGTCTCATATCTTGAAAGAGCTTCAAATACTTATCTATTGGCGCTCTTTCACTGCTACTCACTTGAGATTGAGAATTCTTAATCAATTGAGTCACAACATTCATTATATCAACATTGACTGTGACATTCTCCCGTACATCATAGTCAACATTATAATCTTTAGATCTTTCTTCGGATTTTTCATAATACTAAAATAACAACTTAATTTACTTAGTAAAGTTTTTAATTTCTATTTTTTTTAACTTAATCCAATATTCTTATTAGTTCTTTCATTAAGATACATATTGTTTAATCTAAAGCTCTTGTTCTGATACCACTTTATATCATGACCTAATTTTGGGCTTAGAATTGATCAAGACGAGAACGAATGATTGGACGGTGAAATTCAATTCTCTATTATTCTATTTCTTTCACTAACAATCTATTTCTATCACTAACAATTAATATTCGAATATACAAGAAAGAGCCCTTAAGGAAACCAAAAATTAATAAGTAGAAATTTGTACCATGTTATTCTCGTCTCCTATACATATTTGCTCATCTTCTATAATCTCATTTAAATGTTTAAAACCTCAGAAAAATTAAATCAACATAATGATTTATCTAAAAATAACCCATAAGTAATCACTCACTTAAGTTATAACTTAAGGAAAAATTATTCAATTTGTATGCTGGTCCTTCGTATTCTTATAAGAAATCTTATAATATGCTAGTTTTTTATATTTTAATAAAAAATCTTATANGTTTATTTGATCGAGCCTTACCCTCAATTCTTGTATTTATCCTTCGAGATAGATACAGGATTTGAGATAAAAACGCTCCCATTTAAACTATGAAAATTATGGGGTCAGTTTGACTTCATCTTTTTCAAAATTAAAATTTTTAAACTATGAAAATTATGGGGTCAGTTTGACTTCATCTTTTTCAAAAATAAAAATTTTTAAAATAACTATGAAAATTATGGGGTCAGTTTGACTTCATCTTTTTCAAAAATAAAAATTTTTAAAACATCCTTCCGAAGCAGGCAGCGGGATTCCAATTCTGATAACCGACAGCTTCTTACGGGCAAACCCCACACCAAAAATAGTGCCGACAGCTTCTTCCTGCGACTATCTTAGAACCTTTGAAATGGAACCCGCCTCGTTTTAGTTCGACCTACTTCCGTCCTCCTGGAGTTTCGCGTGTGTGGTATCGACTTCTAGCACTTAGAAGGATGAAACCGACATGAGGAATCCCAAAATGGATTCCTATAGGACCTTTCCGAGCCTTAGGTTGGCCTTCTGCACAATTCACACTTNTTCTAGCACTTAGAAGGATGAAACCGACATGAGGAAACCCAAAAGGGATTCCTATAGGACTTTTCCGAGCCTAAGGGTGACCTTCTGCACAATTCGCACTCCCGCACGCACAAGTNGCTTTGCCTGCACTGTTACTTGTCGAATGCTCAATTAAACCTTTTGGGACGATCGATCGCGGATCGAAATTT
>JXCR01142935.1:172175-190907 GCA_002079205.1 Phalaenopsis hybrid cultivar | reverse complement strand
TAGTTTAAAAGTAGAAATCATTGTTAAACCAACAAGAAGTCTCCATTAAAATCAAAAGTAGTTCAAAAAAAAGATAAAAACTTATCTCAAATCCTCCACTGAACTCTTGAAGTTCTTTTGAATCTCTTCTCTTTTCCAACACTCTTGACTCTCACAATAAAACTAAAAATAAAAATGATAAAGTAAATTTGTGGTGCCTGAAAATCTCTCCAAAACTCTCTCATTTCCAACACTTTTCAGAACTTTCAAGCACAATTTAAAAAGTCTCAACTACCTTCTTTTATAAATCTCCAAGAGGTGCTTTGATAACTCTTCAAAAAGTTTTCCAATTCAATGTACTCTCCAAAGGATGCTTCCTTTCCTAAGTCTTTTAATAATATTTTCATTTCTAGTGGTCATAACCACCTTATTTAGCCAATATGTGCCTCAAGTATCCTTTCAAAATTTGGAAAAATGAAGTAAGCCGTCACATAACTGCCTCTAGTGCTTAAGCGCAGGGACTCTAGCGCTTAGGCGCGGCCTTCTCTGTTTCACCGGCGCTTAAGCGCCGAATCTGGTGTTTTGGCGCCAAAACACTTTGGCATAATTTTCACATTTTTGCTCCAAATTTGACCATTTTCACTCCTTTTAGAATTTTTCACCTTTTTATTTGTACCTAAAAGAAAAACACACAAATACCTTCCATTAAATCACAATATCTCAAAAATAGGTATAAAAATGTGTATAAGAATACTATATATTTTAGGTGTATCAGTACACCATATAATATTCCATTTCGTTAATAATATCTCGTTACCTATTCATTTTCACAAAATAAAGAAAATTACAAAGTGACTATACATAGACAACCCGTCATCATTTTCTCCATCCTCTTCACTACCAGAGTTGTTGTCCCCCCCTTGAATCCTAATACATTATCAGTTCAAGAAATTTTTGCATATCCATACATTTAAAGGAGATTATAAAAAATATCATATTGTATCTCTACACAATACCTCTTCTGGTATTCGGGAATGAGCTCTTCATCTCTTTGCACGATTAACATATGACCCACCAACCTCTGATTCTCCTCCTCAAGTGTTTTACAGGACGATGATCACCAGTTAATAGTCTATTCTAGCTCTTCCTTTAGTTCCCTCACACTCCTCTATAGATTGCTATGACCATGGTGCTCGTGTCAAAAAGAATTTGTCAGGGTATTAGAAACCTGCCAAAATAGCACAAGAAGACAGGCTGCTTCCAACACTAGCTCATTCAAGGCCATCCCTGAGAAGCTTTCAAACATTGATGGAGAATTCATAATAGAGCCTAATGTAGAAGCATATCAAATAGAGGAGGGGTCATGTGAAATCCAGTCCTTAACAAAATCTACATGAGAAAACTGCCCCCAAGGCTTGTCTTTACTTTTGTGTGATAACTTTGTAAAAGATTCCACTTAAGTCGATATGCCCCAAAATAAGGTGTGTTGTTTCTCTTTTGGGTGGAATCATCAACCAGATCTTTCCCCCTACAAAGATGATTGTTTTCCCATCGAGTCCCCTTAGGGAATTGTTCTTTCATTGGTTCACCCTTTCCTGACTCCCCAAGCTAGCTCTCTTCTCTTAGCTCGTCACCTTCTGACCTCTCAAGTTGAATTTCCTCCCATAGATCATTTTTTCTTGTCCTTACTAACGACGCCCTTGGGAAATCTCAAATAGAAATACTTTATCATGATAGAAATCTTGTGACACAACTTCTATGGAGCCAATCAACACATCCTAGGGGAGCCTTATCTTGGCGGCCAGAGCCTCACTTCTACTGGATGCTGCACCACTTTCTGACTCCTTATTACCTGGAACATCTATAGTGTGGGCATAAAAAATTTCTTCCTTATAAGTAGGTTCTTGAATAATGATTAGTTATTCTTCCCCTTTATTTTGGAAAATGATGGTTGAATGAGAGATTGAAAAGGTAAGATTATTAGTTGGAAAGTCCTGGGTTGATCTTTTGCTCTCTATAAAGTCAGGACTACATCTTTACTTCTTCTTTTTGCTTGCATAACAAAAAAAAATTGCCTCTTTGCCTTGGTCATCTTGCCTTAAGTATTAGGAGCCAACATCTTGTTAATTGTTGAAGCCTCTGAATATTGGAGAATATTTAAATCCTCTTGTGTGATATCATCATGCTCTCATTGTAGCTCAGGCAAAACCTTCGCCATGGCCTTTCGAAAAGAGACAACATTTAGAATTACCAGGATCGTCCAACTGTTCTTAAAGAAGACAAAATAGGACTTCAATTTCCAATCACCTTATTTTTGACATAACAAAAATGAAAGTAACCCACAAAAGAAATCTAGATATATTTTTCCGAGTACAGGAAGAAAGGAGAACAAATACTTGAAGAGTTGAATTGACAAAACGACCCCCCTTTAATGGATAAAGATCATGAACACCATTATTATGTAAATTGAAATTGGCATCCCATGAGCGAGTTTGAACCCATAATAATTAAAAAAGTCATGCAATTTCTCACACAACAGGAATTAGAGGTTGAATCAAAGCTGGTTACAATACATTGCCAGCATGTTATTCTTTATGATATTCACCCTCTCTCGTAGATTGACATGATATAGCCGGCTTGGAGTTGATGATCCAGCTGATCGAACTGATATGATCGATTGAAAAAATTGAGTAATAATAATCCTGAGGGTTAGCACTGTCGACCAACAATAGAAAATTTCAAGGACATTATCGGCATTTCACAATATGACTTCTATTTATTATAAATGTTTGAAGAGTAGCATGTAAAGATTTTTTTTTTGGGAGTGGAGTAGCTGAATATCACTCATATTATATTTTAGATGCTTTTTTTTTTCTCTTATCTTCAAAATTTGTATATTGTATTCAAATAGTCATTCTGTCTCTCTCATTATGGGTTACGAAAATATGTACATTCTCTCTAGTAAGCCTAAAAATATCAAAATGTAAGGGTTAGACATATAAATTTATAAAAATTATGTGGAATATGTATAAAATTAGGAAAAAATAAAATGAAATAAAATGCTTTCCCAACCTTCCCAAGCGATGCCTAACCTTTCCCAGCCTTCCTTTAGCGGTACCTCTGCGGGGCCGATTCTTTCCTGGCCTACAGCACAGCCGAAGCCAGGAACAAATAAAGACCGGGAGGGGCTGTATCCTCTTTAAATGACTTAAATACCCCTAATTTCTTCCCAAGCATCCTTTCTCGCTGTTGTAGTTTTCTTTAAAATTAAGGGTAAATTGTTCACATGCTTTTATCCTCTGCCGTGGGTCTGACGAGGTATCAGATCCACAAACCCTGAGCTTATAGTAGAGGAGCGCGCAGACGAAGAAGTCAAAGTACACGCCAGTTTTCTGCCGAAGTCCAAGTTTTTCTTCCGCATATTGGATACGAAGATGAGCATTCAGATCTGCAGATCGGCTTCGAGGGCTGCGAGGTCCCTCCTCTCGGCTTCCAAGAACTCGTCGATCCTCTTTCGTAAGTGCTCTGCGGCTCTGTTATGTTTTTTCTTTCATTGTAGTGAAAGCTTAATTCTTTTTTTCCATTTTCGGTAGAAATTGTATTATGCAAACTGAGTATTTTAAGGTTTATGTATTTGATTCATATTAGAGGGTGATCTTATTTATATTTATCGTACTTAGTTTTTCTACCACTGTTGGAACACGGTTATGGGTTTACAATGAAAGTGAAACGGTGGGGTATCGTAATTGATGAAGCGTACGAAACACCTTTTGTTATTTTGGGCTCTAATATGATTTGAGAAAGACAAATTATGTCCAAATTATTGGTTGAAAATGTAGTGCAAGGACTAAGGAGTGATAGAGCCTAGAAAATATCTAATTTTGGATTTATCGGGTATTTTTTTTTTTAAGAAGGGGTGCTCAGCTAATTCAGAGAATATTGCGTCTGGATTGCGAACTCCAAGTAAAATGATGGGATCGGATTTTTGTGAATTTAAAAACAAATATGAAAAAAAAATCTATTTTTTCATGTGACCTAGCCCGAAGACTGCCCGTTAGTATTTTGGTGATATTATTGTGGTATTTTGATGATATTATTGTGGTATTATTCTTATATTATAGTGTTATTTTTGTGGTATTATTGTGGTATTCTGGTAATATTCTGATGATATTTTGATAATATTCTTGTAGTATTTGTTGGTATTCTAGTAGTTTATGGTAGTATTCTTGGATATTCTTGTGATTTTTAGTAGTATTTTGTTTGTATTATGATGTTAATTTGGTAGTGTTTTGATGATATTCTGGTATACAGGCAAAATACCATCAGAATATCACAGAAAGACCATCTGGTGATATTATGGTGATATTATGGTGGTATTCTGATAATATTTTTGTGGTAATTTAGTGTATTCAGGTGATAGCATTATTGTGATATTCTGATAGTATTTTCTGGTATTTTGATGGTATTTTAGTAAATTTTTTATGGTATTTTGGTAGTATCCTTATAGTATTATGATAGATATTTTGATAGTATTTTGATATATTAGCAGAATACCACAAGAATAACAAAATATCACAATAATACCACAATAATACCATCATAATATCACAAGAATACCACGGGGCGGTATTTGTGGTGATGTTGTGCGACATTCTAGTGATATTATGGTGGTATTTTTGTGGCATTATTCTGACATTCTGATGATATTTTAGTGGTATTCTAGGATATTCTGTGGTATTTTTATATTATTCTTGTGATATTTTTATGGTTTTCGGGCATTATGATTATAATTGGTGGTATTCTATTAGTATTTTGGTATATTAGTAGAATACAACCAGAATACCATAAGAATAACTCCATAATATCACAGGAATACCATTGGAATATCATCATCATATCACCAGAATATCACAAGAATACTGCAAAAATACTATCAAAATATCACCATAATAATACCAGAATAACACCTGAATATCACTATAATATCACAAGAACACCACTAAAATACCACCAGGTCATAATGCCACCATAATATTGTCAGAATACCACCAGAATATCAATGGACGGCTTTCGGGATGGGTCGCTTGAAAAAAATAGTTTTTTCATGTTTTTTTTTAATTCGTTAAAAATTCGATCCCACCGCTTTACAAATAAAGCTGTATTATTAGAGTCTGCATGCTACGTACTCCGAACAAAATGTTTTCTCCAACCAATTAGTGTGGGTATAACACATGTCTATGCTACACTGACGAGCACGAAATCATATGCACCTGACTGGTGGACCTCTTTGACTAGGTACAATCATTCTATTCCACTTCTGCATTGTTTTGCGTTGGCGTGTCCAATAGTAATCATACGAGATTGGTCACTTAAACCTTCTTAAGGTTACAAGGTCTACCGCCCTATACTATACTTTTAGCCTAATATGTCACTCATTTTATTATAGTTAATCTGACTCTAACCTTTGATGTGATAACTAACCTAGTCTAAAGATAGGATTGGACCTACTTAACCTATTCACTTGGAGTGGGCTTTGAAATTTTGCATCCTGACCTCCCTTGAAAGGATGAGAGTTTTATGCTAAAAGTTTAGGTTATATTTTTATAAGATAGATGAAATTTTAGATAACACTACCCAGTGATTTTGTTTTCATTTTGTATAACTATAAGATTTGGAATTTAAGGTTTCCTAGAGGTGCAAGCCCCTATGATTAATTACTTCTTTTGATAACGAAATGATACTTTCAAGTAAGATTAGTTATTAGAGCGTTGATTGCTCAATGTATAGTAGCGAAAATTAGATTTTTTTTTTTTTTGTATAAATTTATTATTGTGAGCTTAAAAGCATATAGTGGTAGAATGGTGCTTCGCCTACCCTATAAAATGCTTCGCCTACCCTATAAAATTGTCATATTTCTATCACCTTGAGCTGTGGTGGTCCTTGGTCTACTTACTTAGAGGAGGTTGTTGACCCAATATGACAGAAGGATCCTTACAGTAGTTATGATTTGCTTTTCCTATGATAAACTTATAGACCTGGAATGGATGTTTTTCNTATGATTTGCTTTTTCTATGATAAACTTGTAGACCTGGAATGGAAGTTTTTTGAAATTGTATAAATTCAAGTCGATTTCAGCTAACGAAGTGCTTTGTGCCCCATCAAGTATACTCTATAATTCACTTTGGAGAATGAAGTCATTAGGGAATATATAGACCACAAATGTGATTGTAATATAAGTTGTGGTTTTTTAGCTTGACAAGTTGCTTGCATCTCGGTGCACTTGTGTGGCATATTTGTATGATTTTCAAGATTTTGTAAGATGCGAATGCACAAATTATGATAGATTAGAAAAAGTGCCCCATGATGTATGTGCGTATTTTAAAGTTATCTGCATTGGTCAATCATCCTTGCTTTTGAGAAGGATGCATGCTTTTCGAGGCCCTTGCATGAATTTCAAGTCTAAACATTTGATTTATAAAAAGATTCTGTAATTAATGTATATCCCAAAATTATTACAAAAAATTAAATGCTTGCATGTATCTTTGGGTCATTGTGATCAAGGAATTTGTTGTTCTTTACATCTTTCATCAATACTTCTGGGATTTCTTGAGCGAGAGTAAACGTACATAACAATTCCTATCTCTACCAGACCTACTTCTAATTCCTGATTATCTCATTTTGAAGTAGTGATGCTCATGCTTTACTTTTTCTTATTGAAATTTCCTTGGAAGCTGAATTTATTGAACTATTACTTGAGATTTCATCACTCTATGCCTATGGACTATCACAGAGATTTTTTTTCACTCTTTCTTAAACATTCAAGCGTACGAGTTATAAGTTCTGGATTTTGGTAAATTTTCTATTTTTTAATTATACTTTTTGATGTTATTGTGTTGTGTTTGGTAAGAAAGATATTTATCACTATTCTCATAAAGATAGACTAACTGCCTTTTGAGTATTGTGTCCATGATTCTGAAGCTATAAGTGGTGCAAACTTACTATACAGTAATTTTACTGGCATATTTTGTACAGAAATTTTAAGTTCGGTATGTTAGATTTTTGAAAAATAAGATGTACAACATCACTAATTTAGGCCCATATCTGATAGGTTCATTGCTACCATTTATTTGAAATACCTTTATGCCTTCCTGATGATACTGTGCTTGCTAATCTGAAAATTATAATTGTTGGCTCCATCATATCTTAATCTTATATTTATTTTCTATTTTTTGGGTGGTTTAGAAGGACGAGCGATTGCAGCAACTTCAGCAAACAAATCAAGAGGAATGTATTCCACTTTGTCCTTACTTTATGAGAGATCCAGTTACAAGAGTGCATCTATTGGATTGTTACCTGCTGCTCTGGCTCTTCCTGCTGCAGGTGGGTAGTTGAAATTTAAACTTTCCGAAAACCTTATTTTTTTCATGAATAAAGTACACTTGAAAAGAATTTCAATTCTTTTTGCCATTATGTCAATGGAATCAACACAATTTTATCTATCATCATATGAGATTTTCCCTCTTTTGAATTTCATATTCACTTTACATGAAAAAGGGACAATTCTTCAACCAATTCTGGTAAAATTGCCAAATCTTAACCTCAATGAGAAAAATTTTAGATTCTAATCTTTGCTTGGTTCTTTTTGATTTGTTTTGATACACTGTTTTGATGATTTGATCTGAGTTTCTTCATTTGTTGGAGACTGTTAATGCTCTCCATAATGTTTTTATTATTTTATCTTCACTTCATTTAAAAAATTATTCGGAGATGAATTTCATGTTAAGGAGGTGATCAATGAGATTAGTGATTCTGCTAAGAAGACATTGTCGGTGCTGTTATAATGGATAATGGAGAAAGAAGTGTTCTCTTCCTTGCAGCACCTATTTCTTTGTGACATTAAAAACTTGTTCAACTCTCCAGCCTTATCTGGCAATATTTTTGTCAATTCAGGTTAAGGAAATGATGATTGAGAGTAAAAAATTTTACTTAGAAAGCAGTTTTGGTCCTGATAAGTGGTAGTTGAGGAGGGAGAGTTTTTGTCTATGCCGAGGATACATCATTATGGCTTAAAAAACCCGTTTAAAAAGCATATGGGGTAGAATGGAAAGGTATGGACTGTTTTGAAGCATGTTGGCACAGCTTGGCTAATTTCAAAGCCAAACATGGTTCACATGGCCCCACCCATCATTATTGAAACCTTCGGTCCGCTGCTACATTTGAGGGGGAGAAATTATGCTTCCTTAATTATCCATNCTGTTTTTGAAGCATGTTGGCACAGCTTGGCTAATTTCAAAGCCAAACATGGTTCACATGGCCCCACCCATCGTTATTGAAACCTTCAGCCCGCTGCTATATTTGAGGGGGAGAAATTATGCTTCCTTAATTATCCAATATTACGTTTTTATTATTTTCCATATTATCATGATGATTTAAATTTCTCTCCAATTATATTATGGTTAGTCCAAGCTGTATATATTTGTTATTTGTTTGCATCAGTTGAATGAGAAAATTAGAGAGTTTTTTCCTATAAGAAAGTTCCCCCTAAATTCCACATGGTATTAGAGTCTGTAAGAAAATCCTAGCTCTTCTTTCTTAGTCGTAGTTTCTCCCTGTAGCCCTCCGATTAACTTTTTCTCTCCAGGCATCACTCCCTGCAAGCTTCCAGGCACAGGTGACCCTAATCACTTCCAACCATCATTATTCTGCTTCCCAAGTGTCAATCTTCTGTGAGAAATTCCAGTTTGGATTTTCTTTAGTGGAAATTCTAGACTTGCGACTAGAATTCTCCCATCTAGGCCTCGTACGATAATTCTACCTTAGGTGGCAGATGCTTCATCTTTCTCGTGCAAATCTTGTATCGACGATAGAGAATTTCACAGCCTGATTCATGACTTGGAATTAACCAAGACGAAATTGGATNCATCTAGGCCTCGTACGATAATTCTACCTTAGGTGGCAGATGCTTCATCTTTCTCGTGCAAATCTTGTATCGGCGATAGATAATTTCACAGCCTGATTCATGACTTGGAATTAACCAAGACGAAATTGGACGANTGATGCTCATGCTTTACTTTTTCTTATTGAAATTTCCTTGGAAGCTGAATTTATTGAACTATTACTTGAGATTTCATCACTCTATGCCTATGGACTATCACAGAGATTTTTTTTCACTCTTTCTTAAACATTCAAGCGTACGAGTTATAAGTTCTGGATTTTGGTAAATTTTCTATTTTTTAATTATACTTTTTGATGTTATTGTGTTGTGTTTGGTAAGAAAGATATTTATCACTATTCTCATAAAGATAGACTAACTGCCTTTTGAGTATTGTGTCCATGATTCTGAAGCTATAAGTGGTGCAAACTTACTATACAGTAATTTTACTGGCATATTTTGTACAGAAATTTTAAGTTCGGTATGTTAGATTTTTGAAAAATAAGATGTACAACATCACTAATTTAGGCCCATATCTGATAGGTTCATTGCTACCATTTATTTGAAATACCTTTATGCCTTCCTGATGATACTGTGCTTGCTAATCTGAAAATTATAATTGTTGGCTCCATCATATCTTAATCTTATATTTATTTTCTATTTTTTGGGTGGTTTAGAAGGACGAGCGATTGCAGCAACTTCAGCAAACAAATCAAGAGGAATGTATTCCACTTTGTCCTTACTTTATGAGAGATCCAGTTACAAGAGTGCATCTATTGGATTGTTACCTGCTGCTCTGGCTCTTCCTGCTGCAGGTGGGTAGTTGAAATTTAAACTTTCCGAAAACCTTATTTTTTTCATGAATAAAGTACACTTGAAAAGAATTTCAATTCTTTTTGCCATTATGTCAATGGAATCAACACAATTTTATCTATCATCATATGAGATTTTCCCTCTTTTGAATTTCATATTCACTTTACATGAAAAAGGGACAATTCTTCAACCAATTCTGGTAAAATTGCCAAATCTTAACCTCAATGAGAAAAATTTTAGATTCTAATCTTTGCTTGGTTCTTTTTGATTTGTTTTGATACACTGTTTTGATGATTTGATCTGAGTTTCTTCATTTGTTGGAGACTGTTAATGCTCTCCATAATGTTTTTATTATTTTATCTTCACTTCATTTAAAAAATTATTCGGAGATGAATTTCATGTTAAGGAGGTGATCAATGAGATTAGTGATTCTGCTAAGAAGACATTGTCGGTGCTGTTATAATGGATAATGGAGAAAGAAGTGTTCTCTTCCTTGCAGCACCTATTTCTTTGTGACATGAAAAACTTGTTCAACTCTCCAGCCTTATCTGGCAATATTTTTGTCAATTCAGGTTAAGGAAATGATGATTGAGAGTAAAAAATTTTACTTAGAAAGGAGTTTTGGTGCTGATAAGTGGTAGTTGAGGAGGGAGAGTTTTTGTCTATGCCGAGGATACATCATTATGGCTTAAACAACCCGTTTAAAAAGCATGTAGAGGGGTAGAATGGAAAGGTATGGACTGTTTTGAAGCATGTTGGCACAGCTTGGCTAATTTCAAAGCCAAACATGGTTCACATGGCCCCACCCATCATTATTGAAACCTTCGGTCCGCTGCTACATTTGAGGGGGAGAAATTATGCTTCCTTAATTATCCAATATTACGTTTTTATTATTTTCCATATTATCATGATGATTTAAATTTCTCTCCAATTATATTATGGTTAGTCCAAGCTGTATATATTTGTTATTTGTTTGCATCAGTTGAATGAGAAAATTAGAGAGTTTTTTCCTATAAGAAAGTTCCCCCTAAATTCCACATGGTATTAGAGTCTGTAAGAAAATCCTAGCTCTTCTTTCTTAGTCGTAGTTTCTCCCTGTAGCCCTCCGATTAACTTTTTCTCTCCAGGCATCACTCCCTGCAAGCTTCCAGGCACAGGTGACCCTAATCACTTCCAACCATCATTATTCTGCTTCCCAAGTGTCAATCTTCTGTGAGAAATTCCAGTTTGGATTTTCTTTAGTGGAAATTCTAGACTTGCGACTAGAATTCTCCCATCTAGGCCTCGTACGATAATTCTACCTTAGGTGGCAGATGCTTCATCTTTCTCGTGCAAATCTTGTATCGACGATAGAGAATTTCACAGCCTGATTCATGACTTGGAATTAACCAAGACGAAATTGGATGGTAGAACGGTGAAAATCAATTCTTTGTTATTTAATTTCTATCACTAATAAGTTAATATTCAAATATATAAGAAAGAACCACTAAAGAAAGTACTTAAAATAAAAAACTTGAAATTTATACCTTTTTGGGTATTATTCTTGCCTCCTATATACATTTGCCTATCTTTTATTCATCTTTTTAAATGTTTAAAATCTGAAAAGTATTAAAAGAACACATTGAGTTATCTAAAGATAAACCAGGATTTTTCACTCGTATGGTAACTCAAGAAAAATAATTCAATATACATGCTGGTCTTTCAGATCTCTATAAAAAAATCTTATAATATGCTAGTCTTTTATATTTTGTAAAAAATCTTTTATATGTTAATGCATGTATCAATGACATTTTCTAAATGAAAATGCTCAAATTTTCTATATGCATTTACTTTATCTTTACATGTACTTTATATTCTTTACATACACATCTGCCTCTGTGAGGATCACCATTAAAACAACTCATCACACTCATGGTCGATATTGCCCCGTCGACTTCTATCGGCACAGCGGTTTGCGATGTAAATATTACAATTGCTTTTGAGTGGAAAGACCCTTGCTTCTTGGCCGATATTATTTTGTCGGCACAACGGTTAGCAATGTAAACATCATAATTATTTAAGAGGTAAGCTCTAGTCTACTCTCCCTGGCTGATATTATCTCGTCGGCATAACAGTTGGTGATCTAACCATTACAATTATCTTGGATGGTAGAAAAAGCTTTACGCATGCCGATACACTGATCTTCCGCTTGTACCATTAGTGGGTGAATTCTGAACATGCGCGTACAAACATTTATATATAAACTATTTCATTTTTCATAATATGTATTATTCTGAGACATCTTCATGCATCTACTAACTTACATATCTACTCTGTTTTGCAACTATTTATCATTCATATGTCTCATATTATATATATCTCTTATCTCATAACTATATTTTATATCATTCACATCTTTTCTATGATGTTATCTTGCATATCATGTTTATCATACATCTCATGTATATTTTTTATATATTTTTTATAATACATATTTTTTCCGTCTAAATATATGAAGAATTCATTGTATTATAAATTTAGCCGAGCTTAAGCATATATATAAATTAATATACGTTTTGAAATAAAAATATTACTGAAATTTAAATATGTAATTACTCATCTTGGTTGCAATGCAAAATTCTTAATCTTTTTCAACTAACTGGATGTGCAATAACTTTTATGTTGATCTTAATAATCTATAAAACATAATGTTTATTTAATATTTATATAATTTCTGTTAATTGAATTATTCTTCTTAAATTAGCCTAGGATTATTTACCTGAAATTGACGGAATCGCTGTACGACAAGCTTCCATACATTTGCTTTGAACTCGCCGCCTTAAGTAACCAACCTAAAATCTTAAATGACTTGGGAATTCAAGATTTCTTAGCTCATAAAGTGATTTAACTTGAAATAGAATTGATTTGCCAAAACATACTTTAAATAGACTTCTCTGCAGCATGCCTTTCCCCAAAACTGTTAAAAATCTCTTTCCTCTTCTTCTTATCACCTTTTCTTCTATCTTCACTGATATCTTGCTAAGCACTTACAAAAGTTTACAAATTACTTTCAATACTTTCGACACAAGCACGGCGTCTCCNAAATGACTTGGGAATTCAAGATTTCTTAGCTCATAAAGTGATTTAACTTGAAATAGAATTGATTTGCCAAAAATACTTTAAATAGACTTCTCTGCAACATGCCTTTCTCCAAAGCTGTTAAAAATCTCTTTCCTCTTCTTCTTATCACCTTAACCCTTCTTCTATCTTCACTGATATCTTGCTAAGCACTTACAAAAGTTTACAAATCACTTTCAATACTTTCGACACAAGCACGGCGTCTCTGACGGTTACTAGAAAGGCAAAAGATGCATGATTTGTGGTAAACTCAAAATGAAACCAAGAGGAAGAGGAAGGAAATGAAAGTCTCAAATGTCGCTTTTATCAGTTTCGTACCTTTTGATTTCATCCTAGCATTCGGGTTAGTGGCCTGCGGTGCGGTATTCGGCGGGCTACTTGCATGCCTTTATTTGTATCTGGCTACAGTAGTCAGGCGCTGGAGCCCGTAGTAGGGGAAAATAGGAGAGAGAGAAGGGGAAATGCAGATGAAATTGAGAGATGGGAGAGGGGTTTGATGACTGGAGAGGATTCTCCCATTTGACACATCCAGAGCATTAAAAAAACTAGGGTAGGTCGACTGGGAATAGTAAGGTGTGGGAGAATTAAGGAATTATTTGGTTTAATTAAATTAATTATATTTATAACTTCCAATTTTTTTTATTTCCCAATTCGNGGTCGACTGGGAATAGTAAGGTGTGGGAGAATTAAGGAATTATTTGGTTTAATTAAATTAATTATATTTATATCTTCCAATTTTTTAATTTCCCAATTCATTCAAAATTTATATATAGCATTATATATCGAATTTATCGTCTTGACGCATAAAATTTTATAAAATTAATTCGATTAAAATCAGAGTTATCTGAAATTTGGGGTACATTTTAAAGTTTCCTAAATTTTTGCGTGATTTCGCAATAGTGGTTATTACAGTCTCACATTCTTATAAAATTTACTCGAAACTCATGAACACATTAATTATAAATACTATGAGAATGAAACATAAAGTGATTAGAAAAGTCTGTTTTTATGNTTATCGTCTTGACGCATAAAATTTTATAAAATTAATTCGATTAAAATCAGAGTTATCTGAAATTTGGGGTACGTTTTAAAGTTTCATAAATTTTTGCGTGATTTCACAATATTGGTTATTACAGTCTCACATTCTTATAAAATTTACTCGAAACTCATGAACACATTAATTATAAATACTATGAGAATGAAACATAAAGTGATTAGAAAAGTCTGTTTTTATGAATAAATCTAACATAACACTCAAAAATAATTCTTCCATCAAGCTCTATGCATTAGCATGAATGGCAACATGCTCTTCTTGTTCCTGATGAGTTAAGGAATAAATTCTTAGACGAATGTTGTGCTTTGGTTTTTCACTATGATTCACAGTGCTAGCTTCTGTTATGTTCTACTGACCACTTCTAAAAATAGGTTTCTCTGAGCTGAATCTTTTCCTTGGGTTAGCATCTGATGTGGCTATCTGAACAACATTTGGGTAGTTTCTCCTCTGGTAATACACCTTCAACTTTATCTTTTTCACAATAGACTCTCCTCTTGAATGAATTGTTGGAGGCACTTTTTCCGANCGAAACTCATGAACACATTAATTATAAATACTATGAGAATGAAACATAAAGTGATTAGAAAAGTCTGTTTTTGTGAAGTGGTAACTAAAACATATGTGATAAATTATACATCAAATAAATCTAACATAACACTCAAAAATAATTCTTCCATCAAGCTCTATGCATTAGCATGAATGGCAACATGCTCTTCTTGTTCCTGATGAGTTAAGGAATAAATTCTTAGACGAATGTTGTGCTTTGGTTTTTCACTATGATTCATAGTGCTAGCTTTTGTTATGTTCTACTGACCACTTCTAAAAGTAGGTTTCTCTGAGCTGAATCTTTTCCTTGGGTTAGCATCTGATGTGGATATCTGAACAACATTTGGGTAGTTTCTCCTCTGATGTTCAGACTGTCTGCATCTTTCTCACAATAGACTCTCCTCTTGAATGAATTGTTGGAGGCACTTTTTCCGTACTCTCCCTCTTGTTCAAATCTCTATGCTTTTGAGATTGTTGTAGATCAACTCCACCTTTCTAGCTTTCTCTACTAGTATTGAATAGTCTTCAATTCCAAGTGGTATTAGTGATTGCCTAATTAAATCCTTCAATCCAGAAAGAAATCTGTGACATTTCTCCTCTGAGTTGTGATGCATATCTCGATAGCATAGTGAGCTCCGCCTTGCACTGCATAACTTATCAATTTCCTTGCACCAATCTAATGAATTTATCTTCTATCTGTCTTCTAGCCGACAGTGGTACAAACCAATCTTTGATGGTTTTCACAAACTCCTGATACTGCATCAANAGTGGTACAAACCAATCTTTGATGGTTTTCACAAACTCCTCATACTGCATCAAGTGGTTGTTTCTGCCTCCAAACCTCTCCTGCACTTGTCCTTGCCATCATCTCTTGGCTTCTCCTCAAAAGCAAATGTGGCAAGGGTAACTCTCATCTCTGATGAACTAGAGAACCTCTAAAATTTTCTCCACTCTCAATAGCCAATTTTTCAGCTTTCACTGACCCTCCTGCTCCAGAAAACAAAAGTGGTCTCATATATTGAAAGAGCTTCATGTATTGGTGCTCTTTCACTGCTACTCACTTGAGATTGAGAATTCTTAATCAATTGAGTCACAACATTCATTATATCAACACTGACCGTGACATTCTCCCGTACATCATAGTCAACATTATAATCTCTTAGATATTTCTTCGGTTTATTCATAATACTGAAATAACACTTAATTTACTTAGCCTANCTTGCACTGCATAACTTATCAATTTCCTTGCACCAATCTAATGAATTTATCTTCTATCTGTCTTCTAGCCGATAGTGGTACAAACCAATCTTTGATGGTTTTCACAAACTCCTCATACTGCATCAAGTGGTTGTTTCTGCCTCCAAACCTCTCCTGCACTTGTCCTTGCCATCATCTCTTGGCTTCTCCTCAAAAGCAAATGTGGCAAGGGTAACTCTCATCTCTGATGGACTAGAGAACCTCTAAAATTTTCTCCACTCTCAATAGTCAATTTTTCAGCTTTCACTGACCCTCCTGCTCCAGAAAACAAAAGTGGTCTCATATATTGAAAGAGCTTCATGTATTGGTGCTCTTTCACTGTTACTCACTTGAGATTGAGAATTCTTAATCAATTGAGTCACAACATTCATTATATCAACAATGACTGTGACATTCTCCCATACATCATAGTCAACATTATAATCTCTTAGATATTTCTTCGGATTATTCATAATATTGAAATAACACTTAATTTACTTAGACTCAATTAAAGTTTTTAATTTCTATTTTTTATAACTTAATCCAATATTCTTATTAGTTCTTTCATTAAGATAAGTATTGTTTAATCTAAAGCTCTTGTTCCGATACCACTTTTTGTCATGACCTAATTTTGGGCTTAGAATTGATCAAGACGAGAACGAACGATTGGACGGTGAAATTCAATTCTCTATTATTTTATTTCTATCACTAACAATTAAGATTCAAATATACAAAAAAAAACCCTTAAGGAAATNTCAAGACGAGAACGAACGATTGGACGGTGAAATTCAATTCTCTATTATTTTATTTCTATCACTAACAATTAATATTCAAATATACAAAAAAAGCCCTTAAGGAAACCAAAAATTAATAAGTAGAAATTTGTGCCTTTCTGGATGTTATTCTCGTCTCTTATACATATTTGCTCATCTTCTATAATCTCATTTAAATGTTTAAAACCTNGTTATTCTCGTCTCTTATACATATTTGCTCATCTTCTATAATCTCATTTAAATGTTTAAAACCTAAAAAAAAATTAAATCAACATAATGATTTGTCTAAAAATAACCCATAAGTAATCACACACTTAAATTATAACTTAAGGAAAATAATTCAATTTGTATGTTGGTCCTTCATATTCTTATAAGAAATCTTATAATATGCTAGTTTTTTATATTTTTATAAAAAATCTTACATATGTTAATGCATGTATCAATGACATTTTTAAATGAAAATAATCAAATATTCTATATGCATTTACTTTAACTTTACTCCTACTTTATATTATTTACAGACACATCTCTTTATGAGGATCACCATCAACAAAACTAAATACACTGTTATCCCATTTTTCTTCGTCGGCTCCCATTAACACAACGGTTTGCAATATAAACATCACAATTATTTAAGGTGGAAAGATACTTACCTGTCTCTTGACTGATATTATCTTGTTGGCACAACAATTAGCAATGTAAACATCACAATTGTCTGGGAATGTAAGCTTTGGTCTACTCACACTTAATTTATATTGTCCCGTCGACACAATTGTTAGTGATCTAACTATCATAATTATTTTGGGGTGATAGAAAAATCTCTACATGCGTGGGTACACTGGCATCCACTGCTTTATTTAAAACTCTTAGGCATCCAAAGTCTATTTTCCATAACATTTATTTTATTGCTTAGTATTATAATTGCTTTTTCAATACTCTTAGGCATCCGTTGTTGTTTCATTTAGTATATCCGGAATTCTAAGTTCGCATGCTCACATTTGGCATGTAACCTTAGCTATCTTCATCTTTTGATTTATCTCTTTTTTTGCACATCTTTGCTGCAAATGGATCCCACTCTCATGTTTCTGAGATGTTGGTCCGTGTCTCCAATCTGCTCTTCAGTTCTTATTCCAATATTTTAAATTAATTTATTNATGATTTTTCATTGCATTTTTCCTATTTTTTCAGTTGGAAAGAACCTTTATCGCAATTAAGCCAGATGGAGTACAAAGGGGCCTGGTCAGATATCCAAATTTTATCTATAGTATTTTATTATTATTATTATTTTTGCTCAGTAGTAAGTGTATTCTTCGTTGCAGATTTTCTCAACGAAAGCAATTATGTATGNAGATGGAGTACAAAGGGGCCTGGTCAGATATCCAAATTTTATCTATAGTATTTTATTATTATTATTATTTTTGCTCAGTAGTAAGTGTATTCTTCGTTGCAGATTTTCTCAACGAAAGCAATTATGTATGTTTTNTCTTTATGAGGATCACCATCAACAAAACTAAATACACTGTTATCCTATATTTCTTCGTCGGCTCCCATTAACACAACGGTTAGCAATATAAACATCACAATTATTTAAGGTGGAAAGATACTTACCCGTCTCTTGACCGATATTATCTTGTTGGCACAACAATTAGCAATATAAACATCACAATTGTCTGGGAATGTAAGCTTTGGTCTACTCACACTTAATTTATATTGTTCCGTCGACACAATGGTTAGTGATCTAACTATCATAATTATTTTGGGGTGATAGAAAAATCTCTACATGCGTGGGTACACTGGCATCCACGGCTTTATTCAACACTCTTAGGCATCCAAAGTCTATTTTCCAAAACATTTATTTCATTGCTTAGTATTATAATTGCTTTTTCAATACTCTTAGGCATCCGTTGTTGTTTCATTTAGTACATCCGGAATTCTAAGTTCGCATGCTCACATTTGGCATGTAACCTTTAGTTATCTTCATCTTCTGATTTATCTCTTTTTTTGCACATCTTTGCTGCAAATGGATCCCACTCTCATGTTTCTGAGATGTTGTGTCCGTGTCTCCAATCTGCTCTTCAGTTCTTATTCCAATATTTTAAATTAATTTATCTTTCATTCATTGCATAACCAAAATCGTAAATATGTGGCAATCTCTAGCTGTCTCGTTGCATTTTTGAAGATCTTAATATGAGTTTATTACTTAACACATGCAGGCATTCATGATTTCTCTTCTAGTATCACTCCTTTCAGTGACATTATAATCTGGGTCATGTACCCCAAAT
>JXCR01142935.1:128587-171816 GCA_002079205.1 Phalaenopsis hybrid cultivar | reverse complement strand
ATATATATATATATATATATTATATGTATGTATGTATATTTATGTATATATTTTTGTACTTATGATGATGATATTTAGGATGATCAGTTTTATGCATTATGAAAATATTAAACTCGAATTTTTTTTTAATATTTTGAATTTTAAGTAATTGAGATGAACATTTGAACTTTAGGTATTATTATTATTATTTTTTTATTATCATGATATTTTGCTTTTCAATTTAAAGTCTTTCATATTTCGGTACATTTTAATTTATATTTTTTAAATGTTTTATCATGTTCAAAATGACTTGCATAAAAGAGATCTTTATGTTATGTGTCATTCGCCATTGATAAGTATGGATATTAAAATCAATGTTTTGATGGATCAAAATAACTGGACTATATTCAATGTTCTTAGGATTAAGTCTGTTGTGTCACTGGGTTTACATTATAATTTTTTTTTAATGCTCTATTGACCATTGTAAGGTAGTTGCCAGTGGCGTCTCCAAGGTTTATGGGTTTGAACGGAACTTGTGATACATTCTATTTTACTGTCAGACCTAACTCCTTCCAAGCTCTATCATTGATTACCATTACTTATGATTTTATATTTATAAAGATGAATTTAATGCTTTTAAATATCGAGGTATCATTGAAACTCTTTATATAGAACATCCACCGAGTTATCTATGTAGTTTAGTGGGATGTTAGAGTATGTAAACTCAACAATGCTTTTGTGTGTGTTTTGGTAAAATTTGAAAGGATCTTTATAATTTTGGCCTCTTAAGTTGTTTTAGACAACTCATCTGGTTTTATTATTTTGTTTGTTCATGTTGATGACGTTCTATTTATTAGGAAGAGATAAAAAGGGATGCTATTTGCAAAAGTATTTTATAACAAAAGATCTTGGTTTTCCTAAATAAATTTTGTTACAAAAAAATTAAGGTTTCTCAAACTCAAAGTAATATAATTTTATTGATTTTCTTGAATAAACTAGATTTTTTAGAATGCAATTATACTTGAAACTCTTANGGTTTTCCTAAATAAATTTTGTTACAAAAAAATTAAGGTTTCTCAAACTCAAAGTAATATAATTTTATTGATCTTCTTGAATAAACTTGATTTTTTAGAATGCAACTATACTTGAAACTCCTGTTGATATTTAAAGGCCACCAATGAAGAAGAAAATATATTCGAAGTGGCCTTCCATTATTGAATAATACTTGCGAAATTAATCTTACACTTACTTGAACACAACTTTATGTATTATACTATTTGTGAGTTAAAATATGTAATCTTCTAATTAAAAGTATTGAGAAGCTATTAATCTTTTCCATAGATATATGAAAAATTTTTTGGTGGTTAAAAAAAATTTAGCACAAAAATTAGGATTTCTCTAACTCGAGGAATATAATTTTATTGATCTTTTAGAATAAACTAGAATTTAGGATGCAATCAGGCTGAAACTCCTATTGATGTTTTAAGGCCACCAATAAAGAAGAAAATATATCTGAAGTGGTCTTCCACTATTGAAGACTACTTGGGAAATTAATCTTGACACTTGAACATNATGTATTATACTATTTGTGAGTTAAAATATGTAATCTTCTAATTAAAAGTATTGAGAAGCTATTAATCTTTTTCATAGATATATGAAAATTTTTTTGATGGTTAAAAAAAACTTGGCACAAAAATTAGGATTTCTCTAAATCGAAGGAATATAATTTTATTTATCTTTTAGAAATAAACTAGAATTTAGGATGCAATCAGGCTGAAACTCCTATTGATGTTTTAAGGCACCAATGAAGAAGAAAATATATCTGAAGTGGTCTTCCACTATTGAAGACTACTCGGGAAATTAATCTTGGCACTTGAACAGAAATTTTTTTTCTTGTGCTATTTGTGAGTTAAAATATGCAATCTTCTAAATAGAAGTATTGAGAAGCCATTCATCTTTGTCCATAGATATATAAAAAAGCTACTGGAAAAGACCTATTATACAAAAAAATGTGCACATTGACGTAGAAGCCTATGTTGAATTTGCTAGATTTTTTCTTTTTTATGATAGAAATTTTGTTATTGGATATTGAACCTTTGCATAAGCACATGTGAAGTGATGCAGATGATAATTTTATTGAGAGAACATGGTTTATCTACTACAGAATCTATGTTCTTAAATATTGTTAGTAATGTTGTCATGNCATTTTGCTTCTCATACAGTCACCATTTCTCCTCTCCCCTTGAGTTTTTGGATTTCATACTCTATTTATTTTCTTAGCAAAGGTAATAAACTCATCTCTCAGGCTTTTTAGTTCTTATTTTTGANCATTTTGCTTCTCATACAGTCACCATTTCTCCTCTCCCCTTGAGTTTTTGGATTTCATACTCTATTTATTTTTTTAGCAAAGGTAATAAACTCATCTCTCAGGCTTTTTAGTTCTTATTTTTGGACTTTCTCGTACTATAAAAGGCTTTCAACGCTTCGACCATTGGTTGCCACCATATTTTCCTACACCTTCTTGTGCTATACAATCATCGACATTCGTCCCTTTATTATCTGTTGCCTTCTTACCCTTGCATTCACTTTTACCGATAAACACCAGACAGCGTCATCTTCCTAATGTGGTGAAACCTTCATGAACATTGTCTTCACGGTTGAGAATCCACTTGTTGAAGAATTTTCTGACCTTCATTTGCTCATGGCTTTTTGAGGGGCAAAAATTCTATTACTTTAATATATANTATATATATATATATATATATATATATATATATTATGTATGTATGTGTATTTATCCCTAATCTTTTGCCTTCTTACCCCTGCATTCACTTTTACCGATAAACACCAGACAACCTCATCTTCCTAATGTGGTGAAACCTTCATGAGCATTGTCTTCACGGTTGAGAATCCACTTGTTGAAGAATTCTCTATCATTTGTCTGTTTAGTTTCAACATTTTGCATTAATATGATATATATATAATTTAGGATGCAATCAGGCTGAAACTCCTATTGATGTTTTAAGGCCACCAATGAAGAACATATATCTGAAGTGGTCCTATTGAAGACTACTTGGGAAATTAATCTTGACACTTGAACAGAAATCTTTTTTCTTGTGCTATTTGTGAGTTAAAATATGCAATCTTCTAAATAGAAGTATTGAGAAGCCATTCATCTTTGTCCATAGATATATAAAAAAGCTACTGGAAAAGACCTATTATACAAAAAAATGTGCACATTGACATAGAAGCCTATGTTGAATTTGCTAGATTTTTTTTTTTTTATGATAGAAATTTTGTTATTGGATATTGCACCTTTGCATAAGCACATGTGAAGTGATGCAGATAAAAATTTTGTTGAGAGAACTTGGTTTATCTACTACAGAATCTTTGTTCTTAAATATTGTTAGTAATGTTGTCATCTGCGTTATTGTACTAGCCATGTTATCATTTAACATTATTATCACTTCATACAAAAAAAAAAAGAAAAAAAAACATAATGAAGCTATCCAAAACATAATATCACTTCAAGCGTCATCTTTTGTTATCCAAAAAGACCACTACTCTTAATATTCTCAATCAAAAGAATTTGTTGATGTGTTTGCTCAGGCTTTTGGACCCTTTTCAGTTTCTTTTAGCTTTATAACAAGCTAAAATTTATTCATATCTATGCTTTAGCTTGAGAGGGAGAATTAATGTAGTAATAATATTATGTAGGACAATTACTTTACATGTAGCTTTATTTATAGTTTTAGTTTTTGGTTTCCTAGAACACTGTATACATCAGTCTATTATATAAAGGGGTTTCTCAATTGAAAAAGATATACCAATTCTCTCTTAACACCTGTCGTCAATAATATTCTTCCAATGCAATTCACCACAGATGCCGACATAGTTGGGCTTTCTTATTATTCAATGTGCTTTCTTAATTATCTTTTTTTAATAATTCCTATGTTAGCATCATCAGTCAACATTTATTTGCTTCCATGCATGCAACCACAAAGTTATGTTTTAAGTAGATACTGTTTTTATTTGTTGGTTGTTTTACCAGATTATTTCTACAAAAAACTTTTTAATTGGAGTATATACAATCCCCTATATGCCATTATTAAAATGTTGATTAACTTTTGCTATAATTTCAAAAAAAGTAGGATTTTTAATCTCGGTACTGTTATGTAGAAGGCATCCTTTTATGATAATATAATATTTTGCTCTATTTGGATAATTGCAAAGTTCTCACTCACTGAAAATTAAAATATTAGTTACTGCATTCTGAACCTTACCATTTTTGCTTTTTCTTTTTTTAGCGTACATGCTTCAGGAGGAAGTTCATGCAGCCGAGGTATTATCTTTTTGAACTACAAAGTGTCCAATTTCATTACTGCTAAAAGAATATGCTATCAGCTATATGATTTTTCATTGCATTTTTCCTATTTTTTCAGTTGGAAAGAACCTTTATCGCAATTAAGCCAGATGGAGTCCAAAGGGGCCTGGTCAGTTATCCAAATTTTATCTATAGTATTATTATTATTTTTGCTCAGTAGTAAGTGTATTCTTCGTTGCAGATTTTCTCAATGAAAGCAATTATGTATGTTTTTTTGTTTTTCCAATCCCTATCTTATATAAAATTGAACTCCACTTATAATACTCTATGCTGGAAAGTTGATTAATTACATCCATGGTTCCCCGTTTTGAAAAGCATGCAAGTCCTCCAATTATGATGTGGAATGTAAATCTCTATTATTAAGTTTCCTCTCTGATTGTGCTTTTTCTCATGGATTTTCTGCATAATCGGATTAAAATGGAGAAAAACACATTTTGTAATGAAAATTGTTGTATGTGGGAACTTCCTACTTTATATACTTCCACTATTATTTTGTTCAGATCGCAGAGATAATTTCACGTTTTGAACGCAAAGGGTATAAGCTGGTAGCTATTAAGTTGGTTATTCCCACTAATGAGTTTGCTCAGCAACATTACCATGATCTCAAGGAGAGGCCTTTCTTTAGTGGCTTATGCAACTTTTTGAGCTCCGGCCCTGTACTTGCCATGGTAATTAAGCTTATGGTGGCTTCTTGTGTCACAGATATGTTATATGTTATAGCTGAGTTTTGTTTATTTAGTAGGTTTGGGAAGGAGAGGGAGTTATAAAGTATGGCAGAAAACTTATTGGTGCAACAGACCCTCAAAAATCAGAGCCAGGGACTATTCGAGGTGATCTTGCAGTTGTTGTTGGAAGGTACTGCCTTTACACAATTTATTTTTGGAAAAATTATATACAATACCACTCAGTTCCTATGTATTTACATGTCTGATTCCGAAAATTCAATATTTACATGCATGCCACCTTCCGTATGCATGAAAATGTATATTTTACTATGTAAAATTTAGGGGCGGTTTGGTTGCAAGTAGGATTTAGTTTAAATGGGGTTTAACAAATTATTAGAAGGTGTGAATGTTTTAGATATCTCGGGTCTATTGTTCAAAGTGATGGTGATATAGATGGGGATGTTAATAGTAGAACTCAAATTGGTTGGCTGAAGTGGAGGAATGCTTTGGGCCTATTTTGTGATAGAAAAATACTGCTTAGACTGAAAAGAAAATTTTATAAGATGATGGTGAGACCTACAATGCTCTATGCCACAGACTGTTGGCCTTTAAAAGAGAAGCATAAAACTAAGTTAAATTTTATCGAGATGACAATGCTTAGGTGGATGAGTGGCTTTACACTTAGAGACAAATTGTGAAATGAATATATCCTTGATAGGGTTGGTGTTCTAGTGACGGACAAAATTAGAGAGAATCGTGTTAGATGGTTTGGTCACATTAAACATCGATCGTTTGATGATCCGGTTAGGAGAGTTGATGTTTTAGGTTTGACTTATATTAAGAAAAACAGAGGTTAAAAAGACTTGGGCATATTGTATAAAAATTATCTTAATTTATTAGAATTAAATGAAAATATGACACTCAATAGGATGGATTGGAGAAAAAAGGATTCATGTAGTCGACCCCACTTAGTGGGATAAAGACTTGTTGTTGTTGTTGTTGTTGTTGTTGTTAACAAATCTTGTAAATCCGGATTCATCAAATTTTAAGGGGGTTAAATCTTAAAAGTTGTGGCATGTTAATAAATCCTACAAATCCTAAGAAATTGTTTGACAGCTTAGAAAGATTTAGCAAAATTTACCAGAATAAACATCTAAAGATAAATATTAAATAAGAAAAAATAATTAGTATCTAAAGCCTCAATGTGCATAAAAAAAATATGAATTTACATTAATTAATAATTAATTATATCAATTAATAAATAATAAGTTTTTTTGTGAAATAGTTATTTATTAAATAATAATTGAATATGAATCAATTATAATTATATAAATTTAATAATTACTTAGAATTTCACTAAATAATTTAAAATTTAAAATATATTTTATTCATTAATTAACTATTAAATAATTACATTTAAATTTATCTAATTATAATTAATTTGTTAATATTCAAATTAATTATTAATTGTTAATCAATTAATATATTGAAATTAACTTGAATAAAAATAAATTAAAACCACAAACTCATCCCCCTCCCCCTCTCTGCCATATCCCTCGCCTAAATCGTCCCCCTCCCAAAACTCTCATTAATGTCCCTCTCCCTCCTGGTTTTGCTCAAAACCATCACCTTCATGAATGAACCTTTGCAATACAGTTGCCATTAGAGCCAAGCTAGGAAGGAATTGAAGGGATTGTGGTTTATAGAGAACACTGAAACTCCCATCTTTCTCTTCCTTTCGCTCCGCTCCTACCAAAAATTATTGACGAAGGTAAGCCTATTTGCACCATTCGTCCTCACCACTTGTTGCNGATTGTGGTTTATAGAGAACACTGAAACTCCCATCTTTCTCTTCCTTTCGCTCCGCTCCTACCAAAAATTATCGATGAAGGTAAGCCTATTTGCACCATTCCTCCTCACCACTTGTTGTGGATTTCCTAAATCCGCCGATTCACAGGATTTAGTAAATCCTGGATTTATCACAAATCGGTTTCTTTTTGAGATTTAGGGGAGCGGAGGATTTGACGAGTTTTTTTTTTTTGCTGTTGGCAGGATTTAGGTTAAATCCTGTGAAAATTCAATTTAAAACCGGCTACCAAACAGCTCCTTAAGCTGGTGGTATTTTTGTATATGATATGAAAGATTAGGGTGGTCTAAACTTAGAAAGTAATGTTTAGGCGNGATTCACAGGATTTAGTAAATCCTGGATTTATCACAAATCGGTTTCTTTTTGAGATTTAGGGGAGCGGAGGACTTGCCGAGATGTTTTTTTTTTCCGTTGGCAGGATTTAGGTTAAATCCTGTGAAAATTCAAATTTAAAACCGGCTACCAAATAGCTCCTTAAGCTGGTGGTATTTTTTTATATGATATGAAAGATTAGGGTGGTCTAAACTTAGAAAGTAATGTTTAGGCATTAGATATGTAAATGCATAGGGATTGAGTGGTATGGTATGTATGTAAATACCCCTTTTAATTTTTATAAGTGGAATATATTTTTTCATATAGGTAAGTTAGCGTGTATATGTAAAAGTTGAAGTTTAGGCACTAGATATGCAAATACATAAGAATCGAGTTTNTGCATAGGGATTGAGTGGTATGGTATGTATGTAAATACCCCTTTTAATTTTTATAAGTGGAATATATTTTTTTCATATAGATAAGTTGTCGTGTATATGTAAAAGTTGAAGTTTAGGCGTTAGATAC
This sequence comes from Phalaenopsis hybrid cultivar, assembly GCA_002079205.1. Taxonomy (NCBI): domain Eukaryota; kingdom Viridiplantae; phylum Streptophyta; class Magnoliopsida; order Asparagales; family Orchidaceae; genus Phalaenopsis; species Phalaenopsis hybrid cultivar. Next base: position 164,084 of record JXCR01142935.1, on the reverse strand, counting down.
GCAAATACATAAAAATCGAGTTGTCTGTATGTAAATCTTTTTTCTTTTATTATTTGATGAATTTTTTGAGGTTAGATGCAAACTTGGTTGCAGGAACATAATCCATGGAAGCGACGGACCTGAAACCGCTACAGATGAGATTGCCCTCTGGTTTTCACCCAGCGAGCTAATTTCCTACGCCAGCAATGCGGAGAAGTGGATCTATGGAGAGAATTGATTAGTATTTCAAGTTTTTTTTTTTATTTAAAATTTTTCCGCACTAATTGATAAGCTAAAATATGCGAATTATGCATTCCTAATTTTAAATAATTGAGCTAAGGGGCAGTGAGGATTATTATGCCCTGTATTTCCGAGAAGCTGCTGCCAAAATGATACTTGTTCTTAGTGGCAGATGGCTTACATAAACCTTTGCTTTTATAAGCTTTGAATGATCAGTTGTTCTTATCAAATCAAGAATATATTTAGTTGTTTAGCACTTCAATGGCAGATTCAAAATATGGCCAGGTTTATAATTTTTTTATTGTGGAACACCATTTTGGAAGAAGGTGTTGATGCTGTGATTAGTAGTTGTAATCGTCGGAATGCGTGGATTACGATAAAAAAAATTGGGTGAGGATATCTCGGTTTAGCTTTTATTAGAATGGGTTTCAAAATTGTTGAATTTAGTTTGAATTGAGTGCAATATAAAGTCTGTTTCATTGTTTGTTTTTAGCAGATTTGAGTATTTCAAACTTGATTTTGATCCACTTTTTGTTTTCTCAACTAATTAACATGAAGGGAGAATCAGTATTGTTTCTCAGGGCATATACATCCATCCATATGTATATATATATGGCTCATTGGTTCCGACCTTTGGTGTAAGTCTCTCTGGCCGGGGGTCGATCCCTTCATAGGATCGAATTACACATTTGTTTGGAAGGATAGTCCACCCCTCGGTCAATATATATATATATGAGTGTGTTCTGTGGCCTTTTGGTAGAGCATTCTCTCGAAGGTCGTAAGTCCCCTTAGGTCTCGAGTTCGGATCATCTTGTGTAGGGAGTTCACAGGNCATATATAGAGTTGTGTCCGGACTCCAATAGTGTTAAGACACACAGTCGACCAATTGGACCTATTTTTGATACCATAAATAGGTAATGTTTAGTGGTGCCTGAACTTGACCTGAAACGAGCCNATATATATATATATATATGGCTCATTGGTTCCGGCATTTGGTGTAAGTCTCTCTGGTCGGGGGTTCGATCCTTTCATAGGATCGAATTACACATTTGTTTGGAAGGATAGTCCATCCCTCGGTCAATATATATATATGAGTGTGTTTTGTGGCCTATTGGTAGAGCATCCTCTCGAAGGTCGATATAGATAGTTCGATAGATACATACATACATACATATCCGATGGTGGATATGTAGATGCATGTGTACTATTAATGTAAAATACTCCTATTTTTTAAAGATAATGTTTAAAAAATTAGCATATAATGGTAGGATAATAGACTTGCATAATTATTTGATAGTATAATACATTTTTGTTAATGCATAACGCTTCAGTTTGAGTATTGAGATCCATCAGATTTTAAATATATATTGCTAAAAATTGCCAATTTAATTAAATCTAATTATTTATTTATTTTTTATACTTATTTAAAATTGATGCGGTGCAATAATTTAATTTCCTGCTCTTTTGCCTGATTTTATTTTTCAAGGCATAATTTTCAAAGACCAATTTTTTTAGGTATAAAAATTACTTAATATGCTTTTTTCAGTAAAATTTATGTCAATACTCATAATAATCAAAATATTTTAACTCAATAATAATTAATTAAACCATACAAACACTCTCCTTTAGACAGAAATATTTTGTACGAATGTTGTAGATGTGAATTTGATGATATAGTGATTGTATTATAATAGTATTCATTATAATATCACCATAATATCATCACAATACTACAAATCCAAATCCATATTATCTGTAAGTAATAACGGCCCCTCATTTTGAGTTGGTTTTAATGTGCTGGTTAATGGGTCGGTCAACTTGTCGAGCTAGCTTATTGTAACAGGAGCCATTTAGGGATCTCATAGCTTAAATTAATTAAGGGAAATTTACATGCATACCACAAAATTATTATTTATTTTCTTGTCTTGTACCTAAACTCTAATATTTACAATTATAAGACATTAGTGTTCTAAAGATACGCATGGAAAGATGCATCTCAAATTTAAAAGCCAGTAATAGTCATAAATGTGATCCAATATTAACTATTTTAGTGATATGAATGTAAACTTACAAATTTGTGTATTAGATATGCAAACATATAAGAATTGTGTGGTATCAATGAAAATGCCCCAAAAATTAAATAATCAAAGTGAAAAAGGGCTGACATGAAAGAGTCGTTACAATTATTAGTAAAATATAAAAGGGGTAGTTTTGTAATTAATTATCTTAAAAATCATGTGAAGTGAAGATACATGCTTTATGTAAGGCATTTATAAAAGTTAATAAGAAAATGATAGATTTAATAAATAAGCAAAGAAAACATAAAGAATTAGAAAATCATACTTCAAATTGTAATATTTTGTGCAAAATCTTAAGAGTCAACATATAAAGCCCAATTTTTTAAATTTGGTGTAGGCATTTAGGACGAGTTTAGGGAAGGCTTTTTTACTATTTTATTTGCTNAAAGGGGTAGTTTTGTAATTAATTATCTTAAAAATCATGTGAAGTGAAGCTACATGCTTTATGTTAAGGCATTTATAAAAGTTATTAAGAAAATGATAGAAATAATAAATAAGCAAAGAAAACATAAGGAATTAGAATAAGAGATTTGCGAAAATCATACTTCAAATTGTAATATTTGTGCAAAATTAAGAGTCAACATATAAAGCCCAATTTTTTAAAGTCGCCAATTGATTTATAAGCATAGGATCTTCTTGAAAAGGTTTTCGGTGTAAAAAATAAATTTGATGTAGGCATTTAGGACGAGTTTAGGGAAGGCTTTTTTACTATTTTATTTGCGAGAATATTGACATAATTTTATTTGACTATAATTTTCTTATTGTTCTCCAAAGATTTTGTGACAAGAAATAAGTTTTTTCGGCTCAATTTTTTTGCAATAAAAAAGTGCAATATTTATCATAATTTTTTGTTCTAATACACACACAACAACAACAACAACAACAAAAAATAACAATTTTGATAAACAGTCGTAGTTATAACAATTAGACCCATAATTTCAAAGCATTATGATACTTAGAAACGCATGATTCATAACACATAAGCATTATAATCTGTACTCTTAACCGTAAAAATGATGAATTATTTTGATGACTTCATTAATAGCTCAAAGTAATATTACGGCTAGAGTCANCAGTCGTAGTTATAACAATTAGACCCATAATTTCAAAGCATTATGATACTTAGAAACGCATGATTCATAACAATTAACACATAAGCATTATAATCTGTACTCTTAACCGTAAAAATGATGTATTATTTTGATGACTTCATTAATAGCTCAAAGTAATATTACGGCTAGAGTCCGGACATATATAGAGTTGTGTCCGGACTCCAATAGTGTTAAGACACACAGTCGACCAATTGGACCTATTTTTGATAACTTAAATAGGTAATGTTTAGTGGTGCCAGAACTTGACCCGAAACGAGCCCAAAATTTAGGAAAAGTGTTCTATTCAAGTACCCACGCACGCTCGCGCACGCTTTTATTTCCTTTTTATGGCCTAGAGTTTTTGACAAGCCTAGTGTTTTCCGATTATGTTATCTGAGTTTTTGAAAGAGCTTAGGGTTTCGAAACGAGATTCACGAAACGCAGTACTCAACAAAGCAATCATTAATGTAATTTGGTCAATATTTAGTAAATGAATTTCAAACAAGCTTATCTTTTTCTACTAAACTTATGAGTTGTTTATTTCACATGGTTTAGGGTTTTTTAGGGACATTTTAAGGGTCATTCGAGAAGCAAGCAATCTAGAAAGAGAAAATGAAGATAAAAAGCAAAATTACTTCAATATAAATAGGCAAAAAGAAAAATTTGTACAAATGAGTATATTGGTTGATTTGCCATGTTTAAACCAAAAGTAGTCTTATTTTATTGTTTGAATCAATGTATTTTGATATTAGAAGCTTAATTTGTTTAATTTATTACTATTTTATTCAATTCTTTATGCCATAATAAAACAAGNAATGAAGATAAAAAGCAAAATTACTTCAATATAAATAGGCAAAAAGAAAAATTTGTACAAATGAGTATATTGATTGATTTACCATGTTTAAACAAAAAGTAGTCTTATTTTATTGTTTGAATCAATGTATTTTGATATAAGAAGCTTAATTTGTTTAATTTATTACTGTTTTAATCAATTCTTTATGCCATAATAGAACAAGTGTACAACTTGGTGTACAGATTCATGTATTGTAAGATTTATGATATTTAAATCATATGTAATCATGTTTTATTATTTAAAATAGTGTATATTAATGCGCCAGACTTTATTTGTTCAATATTTTGTTATTTTTCCGATTCTTCTAGACAAAGTAGAATGTGTGTGCAAATATTTGCATTGCATAATTACTCATGTTGAAAAGAATATATAATCATATTTTATTATTGGAAAATATGTATGTTGATGTGATAAGTTTCATTTGTTTCATATTGTTGTTCCCTACAATCTCTCTCGGCAAAATAGATTGAGTGTACAGATGAGTGTATGATCTATGTTTTTTATTTATATAGTATGTATTTATACTTTATTATTGAAAAATAATATATTTTGATGTGATAAGCTTCATTTGTCCATATTTCACTATTTATTTAATTTTTCTTGGTAAAGTAGAATGAGTGTACAGATGAGTGTATTCGTCATATCTCCCATTTAAACAGTATGCCGTAATATTTTATCATTGAAAATAATATATGTGATNAATGTACAACTTGGTGTACAGATTCATGTATTGTAAGATTTATGATATTTAAATCATATGTAATCATGTTTTGTTATTTAAAATAATGTATAACTCATGTTAAAAAGAATATATAATCATATTTTATTATTGGAAAATATGTATGTTGATGTGATAATTTTCATTTGTTTCATATTGTTGTTCCCTACAATTTCTCTTGGCAAAATAGATTGAGTGTACAGATGAGTGTATGATCTATGTTTTTTATTTGTATAGTATGTATTTATACTTCNTATGTAGATGCATGTGTACTATTAATGTAAAATACTCCTATTTTTTAAAGATAATGTTTAAAAAATTAGCATTTAATGGTAGGATAATAGACTTGCATAATGATTTGATGGTATAATACGTTTATGTTAATGCATAACGTTTCAGTTTGAGTATTGAGATCCATCAGATTTTAAATATATATTGCTAAAAGTTGCCAATTTAATTAAATCTAATTATTTTTTTTTATATTTATTTAAAATTGATGCGGTGCAATATTTAATTTCTTGCTCTTTTGTCTGATTTTATATTTGAAGGCATAATTTTCAAAGATCAATTTTTTTAGGTATAAAAATTACTTAATATGCTTTTTTCAGTAAAATTTATGTCAATACTCATAATAATCAAAATATTTTAACTCAATAATTTAACTCAATAATAATTATTTAAACCATACAAACACTCTACTTTAGAAAGAAATATTTTGCATGAATATGTGGATTTGATGACACAGTGATTGTATTATAATAGTATTCATTATAATATCACCACACTATCATCACAATACTACAAATCCAAACCCATATTATCTGTACGTAATAACGGCCCCTCATTTTGAGTTGGTTTTAATGTGTNTTTGTTTCCAACATATCTAATGTAAGGTCTCATATGATGAGGTGGTCAAAAGATGGAAGATTGATTACAAAATCATGCCTTAATTTATTTTCTAAATTCTAAGAAGAACATGTAAAAATATATCAGTAATTACATTACATAGAACATACTATTATGTGCTAATTTCTTTTATAAATTAAATGATTGATTTACCATTCTTATGTTTACAATAAATTTAAGGGCATAACATATCAAGAGCTACTTCTACTTGCTCTTACAACTCACAATCCACCAAGCCCATCAAGTAGTCCTTGTACTCTCTAGTCTATTATCAACCCCCCTCGACAATCTCCTCTTGCATATTATAGTGAACCATCTATTCCAGCACATCTTTCGTCAACAAGAACTTTTTAAGCGTACAAAAGCGTTGAACAAATTATTCATTTCATCAAAATCTTTGAGAAGAAATTTTTTTAATTTGAGACCTCAATGCAANTGTATGTGTAGATAGATGTAGTGATTCATATCTCGTATTTATACAATATTCAATCATAGTTTATTATTAAAAATAATAAACTTTGATATGATAAGCATCTTTGAATCCATATTTTACTATTTATTTAATTCTTCTTAGCAAAATAGAATGAGTGTATTACCTCATATCTCATGTTTAACGAATATGAAATTATGTTTTATTGTTGGAAACAATGTATTTTGATGTGATAAGCTTAATTTATTCTATGATTTACTGCTGATTCAATTCCTCTTAGCAAAGTAGTGTATATATATACGGGTGTATAGACGAGTATTTTGGTCCATATCTAATGTTTAAACAATATATAAGCATGTTTTATTATTGAGCAATACATTTTGNTGTATGTGTAGATAGATGTAGTGATTCATATCTCGTATTTATACAATATTCAATCATAGTTTATTATTAAAATAATAAACTTTGATATGATAAGCTTCTTTGAATCCATATTTTACTATTTATTTAATTCTTCTTAGCAAAATAGAATAAGTGCATTACCTCATATCTCATGTTTAACGAATATGCAATTATGTTTTATTGTTGGAAACAATGTATTTTGATGTGATAAGCTTAATTTATTCTATGATTTACTGCTGATTCAATTCCTTTTAGCAAAGTAGTGTATATATATACGGGTTTATAGACGAGTATTTTGGTCCATATCTAATGTTTAAATAATATATAAGCATGTTTTATTATTGAGCAATACATTTTAATGTGATAAACTTCATTTGTTACATGTATTGTTTTAATATTTAATTTTTATTGGTAAAGTAGAGTGGCTGTACAAATGAGTGTATTTCTCCATATGTTCTTTTTAAATAATATACNTTTTGATGTGATAAACTTCATTTGTTACATGTATTGTTTTAATATTTAATTTTTATTGGTAAAGTAGAGTGGGTGTACAAATGAGTGTATTTCTCCATATGTTCTATTTAAATAATATATAATCTTGATTTATTATTGGAAACAATATATTTTGATTTGATAAGCTTCTTTTGTTCCATGTGTTGTTGTTTTATTCAATACCAAAAGTTATTCTCTTAAGTCAAATTTTGCCTAGTTTTATTTACAGGTATATTCACTTAAATTTTGCTTTTTTGTAGGAAAATAACTCCAAGGTTGATTGATTTTAGATGCACACTTTCAGTAGCAAGAGTTGTATGTGATTCTATNGTCAAATTTTGCCTAGTTTTATTTACAGGTATATTCACTTAAATTTTGCTTTTTTGTAGGAAAATAACTCCATGGTTGATTGATTTTAGATGCACACTTTCAGTAGCAAGAGTTGTACATGATTCTACTTTTTAGAACTTAAAGGAAGAAACCATAAAACTTATGATGAAGTTAAACATAGACTAATTTTTTAAGATGTCTACATACCAAAAACAAAATGCTTTTACAATATAAATTCTAAGTTGTTGGGACATTGATAGAACGACTTTATTGATGCNTTTTAGAACTTAAAGGAAGAAACCATAAAACTTATGATGAAGTTAAACATAGACTAATTTTTTAAGATGTCTGCATACCAATAAGAAAATGCTTTTACAATATAAATTCTAAGTTGTTGGGACTTTGATAGAATGACTTTATTGATGGAAAATACATGAGCTTCACTTCCTACTCATTTACCTTGATTATAGATGTACTTAATAGATGTGAAACTTTTATATGAGATAAGTCTCTCTTGTTAGGCATTACTTCAATATAACCAAAGAATGAAATGATAAAGGTAGATTCTATGGAGTCTGCTACCACATTTGTCAAACTATACATAAAGTTTTTGTTGTCAAAATTGTTATTCCCATCTAGCAATTACACCGTGCCAAGTGTTTTATGAGACTATGCTAAAAATGTACATAATGTCACTTCATACAATTGTTTTAGTGTCATGTGTCATTTGCTTGTTGACCAAATGGATGTAGTNTTGGGTTGGTGTTCTAGTGGCGGACAAAATTAGAGAGAATCGTCTTAGATGGTTTGGTCACATTAAACCTCGATCGTTTGATGATCCGGTTTGGAGAGTTGATGTTATAGGTTTGACTTATATTAAGAAAAGCAGATGTNTTGGGTTGGTGTTCTAGTGGCGGACAAAATTAGAGAGAATCGTCTTAGATGGTTTGGTCACATTAAACCTCGCGATCGTTTGATGATCCGGTTAGGAGAGTTGATGTTTTAGGTTTGACTTATATTAAGAAAAGCAGATGTTAAAAAGACTTCGGCATATTGTATAAAAATGATCTTAATTTATTAGAATTAAATGAAAATATGACACTTAATAGGACAGATTAGAGAAAAAAGGATTCATGTAGTTGACCCCACTTAGTGGGATAAAGACTTGTTGTTGTTGTTGTTGTTAACAAATCTTGTAAATCCGAATTTATCAAATTTTAAGGGGGTTAAATCTTAAAGTTGTGGCATGTTAATAAATCCTAAGAAATTGTTTGGCAGCTTTAGAAAGATTTAGCAAAATTTACCAGAATAAACTTCTAAAGATAAATATTAAATAAGAAAAAATAATTAGTATCTAAAGCCTCAATTTGCATAAAAAAAATATGAGTTTACATTAATTAATAATTAATTATATCAATTAATAAATAATAAGNTGGAGAAAAAAGGATTCATGTAGTCGACCCCACTTAGTGGGATAAAGACTTGTTGTTGTTGTTGTTGTTGTTGTTGTTAACAAATCTTGTAAATCCGGATTCATCAAATTTTAAGGGGGTTAAATCTTAAAAGTTGTGGCATGTTAATAAATCCTACAAATCCTAAGAAATTGTTTGACAGCTTAGAAAGATTTAGCAAAATTTACCAGAATAAACATCTAAAGATAAATATTAAATAAGAAAAAATAATTAGTATCTAAAGCCTCAATGTGCATAAAAAAAATATGAATTTACATTAATTAATAATTAATTATATCAATTAATAAATAATAAGTTTTTTTGTGAAATAGTTATTTATTAAATAATAATTGAATATGAATCAATTATAATTATATAAATTTAATAATTACTTAGAATTTCACTAAATAATTTAAAATTTAAAATANTAGAGAAAAAAGGATTCATGTAGTCGACCCCACTTAGTGGGATAAAGACTTGTTGTTGTTGTTGTTGTTGTTAACAAATCTTGTAAATCCGGATTTATCAAATTTTAAGGGGGTTAAATCTTAAAAGTTGTGGCATGTTAATAAATCCTACTAAATCTTAAGAAATTGTTTGGCAGCTTTAGGAAGATTTAGCAAAATTTACCAGAATAAACTTCTAAAGATACATATTAAATAAGAAAAAATAATTAGTATCTAAAGCCTCAATCTGCATAAAAAAATATGAATTTACATTAATTAATAATTAATTATATCAATTAATAAATAATAAGTTTTTTGTGAAATAGTTATTTATTAAATAATAATTGAATATTAATCAATTATAATCATATAAATTTAATAATTACTTAGAATTTCACTAAATAATTTAAAATTTAAAATGTATTTTATTCATTAATTAACTATTAAATAATTACATTTAAATTTATCTAATTATAATTAATTTGTTAATATTCAAATTAATTATTAATTGTTAATCAATTAATATATTGAAATTAACTTGAATAAAAATAAATTAAAACCACAAACTCATCCCCCTCCCCCTCTCTGCCCATAACCCTCGCCTAAATCGTCCCCCTCCCAAAACTCTCGTTAATGTCCCTCTCCCTCCTGGTTTTGCTCAAAACCATCACCTTCATGAACGAACCTTTACAATACAGTTGTCATTAGAGCCAAGCTAGGAAGGCATTGAAGGGATTGTTGTTTATAGAGAATACCGAAACTCCCGTCTTTCTCTTCCTTTCACTCCGCTCCTATCAAAAACCTTTGACGAAGGTAAGCCTATTTGCCCCATTCCTCCTCACCGCCTGTTGTGGATTTCCTAAATCCGCCGATTCATAGGATTTAGTAAATCCTGGATTTATCACAAATCGGTTTCTTTTTGAGATTTAGGGGAGCGGAGGATTTACGGAGGTGTTTTTTGCCATTGGCAGGATTTAGCTGGGTAAATTCTGTTTAAAACCGCCTAATAAACAGCTCCTTAAGCTGGTGGTATTTTTTTTATGTGATATGAAAGACTAGGGTGGTCTAAACTTAGAAACCAATGTTTAGGCGTTAGATATGTAAAGGCATAGGAATTGAGTGGTATGGTATGTATGTAAATACCCCTTCTAATTTTTTATAAGTGAAATATATTTTTTCATATAGGTAAGTTAGCATGTATACGTAAAAGTTGAAGTTTAGGCGTTAGATATGCAAATACGTAAGAATCGAGTGGCGTGCATGTAAATCTTTTTTCTTTTATTATTTGATGAATTTTTTGAGGTTAGATGCAAACTTGGTTGCAGGAACATAATCCATGGAAGCGACGGACCTGAAACCGCTACAGATGAGATTGCCCTCTGGTTTTCACCCAGCGAGCTAATTTCCTACGCCAGCAATGCGGAGAAGTGGATCTATGGAGAGAATTGATTAGTATTTCAAGTTTTTTTTTTATTTAAAATTTTTCCTTACTAATTGATAAGCTATGATATGCGAATTATGCATTCCTAATTTTAAATAATTGAGCTAAGGGGCAGTCAGGATTATTATGCCCTGTATTTCCGAGAAGCTGCTGCCAAAGTGATGCCTGTTCTTAGTGGCAGATGGCTTACATAAACCTTTGCTTTAATAAGCTTTGAATGATCAGTTGTTCTTATCAAATCAAGAATATATTTAGCTGTTTAACTCTTTAATGGCAGATTCAAAATATGGCCAGGTTTATAAATGTAAGCTTACAAATTTGTGTATTAGATATGCAACNTAATGTGTTGGTTAATGGGTCGGTCAACTTGTCGAGCTAGCTTATTGTAACAGGAGCCATTTAGGGATCTCACAGCTTAAATTAATTAAGGGTTATTTACATGCATACCACAAAATTAATATTTATTTTCATGTTTTGTACATAAACTCTAATATTTACAATTATAAGACATTAGTGTTCTAAAGCTATGCATGGAAAGATGCATCTCAAATTTAAAAGCCAGTAATAGTCATAAATGTGATCCAATATCAACTATTTTAGTGATATGAATGTAAACTTACAAATTTGTGTATTAGATATGCAAACATATAAGAATTGTGTGGTATCAATGAAAATGCCCCAAAAATTAAATAATCAAAGTGAAAAAGGGCTCACATGAAAGAGTCGTTATAATTAGTTGTAAAATATAAAAGGGGTAGTTTTGTAATTAATTATCTTAAAAATCATGTGAAGTGAAGCTACATGCTTTATGTTAAGGCATCTATAAAAGTTAATAAGAAAATGATAGAATTAATAAATAAGCAAAGAAAACATAGAGAATTAGAATAAGGAGCTGCAAAAATCATACTTTAAATTGTAATATTTGTGCAAAATCTTAAGAGTCAACATATAAAGCCCAATTTTTTAAAGTCGCCAATTGATTTATAAGCATGGGATCTTCTTGAAAAGGTTTTCGGTGTAAGAAAGAAATTTGATGTAGGCATTTAGGACGAGTTTAGGGAAGGCTTTTTTACTATTTTGTTTGCTAGAATATTGACATAATTATATTTGACTGTAATTTTCTTATTGGTTCCCCCAAAGATTTTGTGACAAGAAATAAGTTTTTTCGGCTCAATTTTTTGGCAATAAAAAGTGCAATATTTATCATAATTTTTTGTTCTAATACACACAACAACAACAACAACAACAAAAAATAACAATTTTTATAAACAGTCGTAGTTATAACAATTAGACCCATAATTTCAAAGCATTATGATACTTAGAAATGCATGATTCATAACCCATAAGCAATCCCTATCAAACAAATCAAAGCCTAGTGTTTATGAATGCCCGTACTCTTAAACATAAAAATGATGTATTATTTTGATGACTTCATTGATGGCTCAAAGTAATATTACAGCTAGAGTCTGGACATATATAGAGTTGTGTATGAACTCCAATGGTGTTAAGACACACAGTCGACCAATTGGACCTATTTTAGATATCATAAATAGGTAATATTTAGTGGTGCCTGAACTTGACCCGGAACGAGCCCAAAATTTAGGAAAAGTGTTATATTCAAGTACCCACGCACGCTTGCGCATGCCTTAATTTGCCTTTTTATAGCCTAGAGTTTTTGACAAGCCTAGTGTTTTCCGATTACGTTATCTGAGTTTTTGAAAGAGCTTAGGTTTCCAAACGAGATTCACGAAGCGCAGTACTCAACAGAGCAATCATTAATGTAATTTGGCCAATCTTTAGTAAATGAATTTCAAACAAGCTTAACTTTTTCTACTAAACTTATGAGTTGTTTATTTCACATGGTTTAGGGTTTTTTAGCGTCATTTTAAGGGTCATTCGAGAAGCAAACAATCTAAAAAGAGAAAATGAAGATAAAAAGCAAAATTACTTCAATATAAATAGGCAAAAAGAAAATTTGTACAAATGAGTATTTTGGTTGGTTTGCCATGTTTAAACCAAAAGTAGTCTTATTTTATTGTTTGAATCAATGTATTTTGATATTAGAAGCTTAATTTGTTTAATTTATTACTGTTTTATTCAATTCTTTATGCCATAATAAAACGAGTGTACAACTCAATGTACAGATTCGTGTATTGTAAGATTTATGATATTTAAATCATATGTAATCATGTTTTATTATTTAAAATAATGTATATTAATGTTTTAGGCTTCATTTGTTCCATATTTTATTGTTTTTCCAATTCTTCTAGACAAAGTAGAATGTGTGTTCAAATATGTGCATTGCATAATTACTCATGTTAAAAAGAATATGTAATCATATTTTATTATTGGAAAATATGTATGTTGATGCGATAAGTTTCATTTGTTTCATGTTGTTGTTTCCTACAATTTCTCTTGGCAAAATAGATTGAGTGCACAGATGAGTGTATGATCCATGTTTTTTATTTATATAGTATGTATTTATACTTTATTATTGAAAAATAATATATTTTGATGTGATAAGCTTCATTTGTCCATATTTCACTATTTATTTAATTTTTCTTGGTAAAGTAGAATGAGTGTACAGATGAGTGCATTCATCATATCTCCCATTTAAACAGTATGTCATAATATTTTATCATTGAAAATAATATATGTGATAATCTTTATTTTCTCCATATTTTGATGTATATTTAATTCCTCTTGACAAGGTAGAATGTGGGTATAAATAAGTGTGCATAGGGGTGTATCGGTTCATATCTAATGTTTGAACAATATGTAAACATATTTTATTGTTAGAACTAATACATTTTGATGTGCTAAACTTAATTTGTTCCAAATTTTGTTGTTTATTTAATTTTCCTCGACAAATTATAATTATTGTACGNTAATTTTTCTTGGTAAAGTAGAATGAGTGTACAGATGAGTGTATTCGTCATATCTCCCATTTAAACAGTATGTCATAATATTTTATCATTGAAAGTAATATATGTGACAATCTTTATTTTCTCCATATTTTGATGTTTATTTAATTCCTCTTGACAAAGTAGAATGTGGGTATAAATAAGTGTGCATAGGTGTGTATTGGTTCATATCTAATGTTTGAACCATATGTAAACATATTTTATTGTTAGAAATAATACATTTTGATGTGATAAACTTAATTTGTTCCAAATTTTGCTGTTTATTTAATTTTCCTTGACAAATTATAAATGGTTGTACGGATGAGTGTAAAGATAGTTGCTTTGCTTCATATCTTATGTTTAAACAATATGCATTATATTTTATTGTTATAACTAATTTATTTTGATGTGATAAGTTTCAATTGCTTTATACTTTTCTTTTATTAAATTCATATTGACAAAGTAGAATAAGTGTACAAATAGATGTGTTGCTTTATATCTCATGTTTAAATAATATGCAATATTTTTTTTTTATTATTGAAAATAATATATTTTTATGTCATAAGCTTCATTCATTCCACATTTTACTGTTTATTCAATTCCTCATGGAAGTAGTCTAAAGATGGGTGTGCAGATGTGTGTATTGCTCATATCTTATATTTAAACAATATCTAATCATGTTTTATTATTAGAAATATTATATTTTGATGTGATACATTTCATTCNTTTTCTCCATATTTTGATGTTTATTTAATTCCTCTTGACAAAGTAGAATGTGGGTATAAATAAGTGTGCATAAGTGTGTATCGGTTCATATCTAATGTTTGAACCATATGTAAACATATTTTATTGTTAGAAATAATTCATTTTGATGCGATAAACTTAATTTGTTCCAAATTTTGTTGTCTATTTAATTTTCCTCGACAAATTATAATGGTTGTACAGATGAGTGTATAGATAGGTGCTTTGCTTCATATCTTATGTTTAAACAATATGCATTATATTTTATTGTTATAACTAATTTATTTTGATGTGATAAGTTTCAATTGCTTTATACTTTTCTTTTATTAAATTCATATTGACAAAGTAGAATAAGTGTACAAATAGATGTGTTGCTTTATATCTCATGTTTAAATAATATGCAATATTTTTTTTATTATNTTCTTTTATTAAATTCATATTGACAAAGTAGAATAAGTGTACAAATAGATGTGTTGCTTTATATCTCATGTTGACATAATATGCAATAAATTTTTTATTACTGAAAATAATATATTTTTATGTGATAAGCTTCATTTATTCCACATTTTACTGTTTATTCAATTCCTCATGGCAAAGTAGTCTAAAGATGGGTGTGCAGATGTGTGTATTGCTCATATCTTATATTTAAACAATATATAATCATGTTTTATTATTAGAAATAATATATTTTGATGTGATACATTTCATTTATTCCATATTTAGTATTCATTTAAGTTTTCTTGGCAAATTAGAATCGATGTATGGATGTATGTGTANGTGTATTGCTCATATCTTATATTTAAACAATATATAATCATGTTTTATTATTAGAAATAATATATTTTGATGCGATACATTTCATTCATTCCATATTTAGTATTCTTTTAAGTTTTCTTGGCAAATTAGAATCGATGTATGGATGTATGTGCAGATAGATGTAGTGATTTATATCTCATATTTATACAATATTCAATCATAGTTTATTATTAAAAATAGTAAACTTTGATATGATAAGCTTATTTGAATCCATACTTTACTATTTATTCAGTTCTTCTTAGCAAAATAGAATGAGTGTATTATCTCATATCTCATGTTTAAAGAATATGCAAGTATGTTTTATTGTTGGAAACAATGTATTTTGATGTGATAAGCTTAATTTATTCTATGATTTACTATTGATCCAATTCCTCTTGGCAAAGTAGTGTATACATATATGGGTGTATAAATGTGTATTTTGGTCCATATCTAATGTTTAAATAACATATAATCATGTTTTATTATTGAGCAATACATTTTGATGTGATAAACTTCATTTGTTACATGTATTGTTGTAATATTTAATTTTTATTGGTAAAATAGAGTGGGTGTACAAATGAGTGTATTTCTCCATATGTTCTATTTAAATAATATATAATTTTGATTTATTATTGGAAACAATATATTTTGATGTGATAAGCTTCTTTTGTTCCACGTGTTGTTGTTTTATTCAATACCAAACGTTATTCATTTAAGTCAAATTTTGCCTAGTTTTATTTAGAGCTATATTCACTTAAATTTTGCTTTTTTGTAGGAAAATAACTCCAAGGTTGATTGGCTGTAGATGCACACTTTCAGTAGTAAGAGTTGTACGTGATTCTATTTTTTAGAACTTAAAGGAAGAAACCATAAAACTTATGATGGGGTTAAACATAGACTAATCTTTTAAAATGTCTGCATACCAACAAGAAAATGCTTTTACAATATAAATTTTAAGTTGTTGGGACATTGATAGAACGACTTTATTGATGGAAAATACATGAGCTTCACTTCCAACTCATTTACCTTGATTATAGATGTACTTAATAGATGTGAAACTGTTATATGAGAGAAGTCTCTCTTGTTAGGCATTACTTCAATATAACCAAAGAATGAAATGATAAAGGTAGATTCTATGGAGTCTGCTACCACATTTGTCAAACTATACATAAAGTTTTTGTTGTCAAAATTGTTCCCATCTAGCAATTACACCATGCCAAGTGTTTTATGAGACTATGCTAAAAATTTACATAATGTCACTTCATACAATTGTTTTAGTGTCATAAGTCATTTGCTTGTTGACCAAACTGATGTAGTCTCTTGAAAATTAAAGTAGAAACTACCACTTGGATATATGAGCGGTTCTGTCGCTCTGTTATAGGTCAGTAAGTGATATTTATCATATAACTTATATTTTTTAGACATCTAACCTAACAAATCTTTTTCTTTTTTACATATATGATTTTATGAGCTTATCTCTTATTCTATTTCCAACATATCTAATGTAAGGTCTCATATGATGAGGTGGTTGAAAGATGGAAGATTGATTACAAAATCATGCCTTAATTTATTTTCTAAAGTCTAAGAAGAACATGTAAAAATATATCAGTAATTACATTACATAGAACATAATATTATGTGTTAATTTATATTATAAATTAAATGATTGATTTATTATTATATGTTTACAATAAATTTAAGGGCATAACATATTAGGAGCTACTTCTACTTGCTCTTACAACTCGCAATCCACAAAGCCCATCAAGTAGTCCTTGTACTAGCTAGTCTATTATCAGCCCCCTTTGACAACCTCGTCTTACATATTGTAGTGAACCATCTATTCCAGCAAATCTTTCGTCAACAAGAACTTTTGAAGCATACAAAAGCATTGCATAAATTATTCATTCATCAAAAGCTTTAAGAAGAAATTTTTTTAATTTGAAACCTCAATGCAGAGTAAAATAAGTAAGTTAGATGCAATATTAAACATTGTTGAGGGAAGGAGAAAAGAAAAACTAATATATAAATCTTTATGAAAAAAACATTAAAAGGGGGGTGAAGGTAAAGCAAACTAGAAAAAAAAAACATTTATGCTCCCAATATAATGTTTATGAATTTAAAAAAATGAGAAAAATAGAGTACACTGATGTTAAAACTGTGGAGGAGAAGAATGTAAGGGCTAAATCTAAAAATTATGAGGAGAGGATAGTGCTTGCAACTGAAGGTGGTGAGGAGGAGAAGAAAAATGATGTTGCTCATACAGGTGAGGATGATGAGGTAGGTGTTCCATTGAAGCCCATTCTAAAGAAGCATTACTTAAGGAAGGAGGCCTCCTAAGGATTGTTATTATTGATGTCGAATAATTCAAAGAGAATATATGTTTATAATATATTTTTTTAGTGTTTATCATAACATCACATTGTTTTCTAACTTATTTTGTTACTTGATTATGAAGCATCACGATGTTTTACAGATTACTGACTTTCTAGAGAGTGATAAAATTATACATTATATGTTGGAATTGTTTGACCAATATTGCACCCAATTAAAGGATAAATAAGTCTTTAGTAAAATATTTTATTATTTATCTATGAAGCATCAACGTTTAAATTGAGTTCTCAATTCTTGTCTTATTATGTTGACGTTACATGAACGATATAATTACAACCGTTAGTCATATTATATATGCAGAGCATTTTTTGATGAAATACTTATAAAAGAACACTTACCGCTTGAACATGTTGATGTCTTGCTTGTATTCTGGAAGATATAAAATAGAATCTCATATGCTGGAATTGATCGACCAATACTGCAACTGATTAAAGGATAAGTAAGTCTTTAGTAATATATTTTATTATTTAACTATGAAGAGTCAACATTTAAATTGAGTTCTCAAATCTTGTCTTATTATGTTGACATTACATGATTGATATAATGGCAGCCGTTAGTCATATTACAATAAGTAGAGTGTATATTCATGAAATACTTATAAATGAATACCTATCACATTAATATGTTTATGTTTTTGCTTGTCTTCTGGAAGATAAAAAGAAAATATTCCCAGAGATATACATACTATATTTGTACGTATCATGCTTGCGCTTCGTAAATCTACATGTGGCCACATTAAATATATTATTCTTACATAATTTATTTTTTTTATTGGACATAATTATTTTATTTTTAAAAAGAACAATAAGATGATTGGGCAACATATAACTAAGGAAAATGTTCAGAAGGCTAAACTTTTATTGATTCTCATTATGCATAACCAACACTAAATTTTGTTGTTTGGGGAAATGAAATTGAGAAAATGATGTTTATATGATTCAATCCCAAGAAAATCACATATAAATGTAGTACCTAAACTTGTAACGACATTCTGTAATACAAACTTCACTATTTCATTATCATCTTTTTAGTAGTTATTAAATTTAAAGTGTTTGACTTAATTTTCCTCATCTATTCAATTCACTGGTCAAACTGATTGCTGAAGATGTTAGTGCTGCATTTGAATCAAAATCTTCTGAATGACCAGTTATTTGGTGTAAAAAACCACTTACACAAAAAATGTGTTGCTTGTGGAATATTTGTTTTCAAATATATGGAAGCAATTGTGGCTGAAAATCCCATAAAATGGACTTAGCATAGTAACAAATAGAATTTAGGGATGAGTTTTTTTTTCATATATGTTTATGATTCATGCCACTTCAAGCATAAACATATTTTCCACTATATGCTGTTTGAAACAATTTATTATTAATATATAAATGAGTTTGTTCATGATCTACTGTTATCTCCAGCATAAACATAAAATGTAATGTTGTGATATCTGAAATACTTATTATGAATTTAGAGTTGAGTTTGTTTGATGTTGTGTTGTTGAAAATATTTTAGGGCATTTACATATGTAACATAAATTTCACATGTATTTATCCTTTATCTCATATATAAACCATATGATCTACTCTTATGATAGGGGAAATAATATATTATTTTATTATAGAGTTTTCTTATTTGAAAACTTGATGTNGGATAAATAAGTCTTTAGTAATATATTTTATTATTTAACTATGAAGCATCAACATTTAAATTGAGTTCTCAATTCTTGTCTTATTATGTAGAAATTACATGAACGATATAATTACAACTGTTAGTCATATTATATATGCAGAGCGTTTGTTAATGAAATACTTATAAAAGAACACTTACCGCTTGAACATGTTGATGTCTTGCTTGTATTCTGAAGATATAAAATATAATCTCATATGCTGGAATTGATCGACCAATTCTGCAACTTATTAAAGGATAAGTAAGTCTTTAGTAATATATTTTATTATTTAACTATGAAGCATCAACATTTAAATTGAGTTCTCAAGTCTTGTCTTATTATGTTGACATTACATGATTGATATAATGGCAGTCGTTAGTCATATTACAATAAGTAGAGTGTCTATTCATGAAATACTTATAAATGAATATCTATCACATTAACATGATGTTTTTGCTTGTCTTCTAGAGGATAAAAAGAAAATATTCTCAGAGTTATACATACTATATTTGTATGTATCATGCTTGCACTTCGTAAATCTACAAGTGGCCTCATTAAATAAATTATTCTTACATAATTTATTTTATTATTGGACATAATTATTTTATTTTTAAAAAGAACAATAAGATGATTGTGCAACATATAACTAAGAAAAATGTTCAGAAGGCTAAACTCTTATTGATTCCCATTATACATAACCAACACTGAATTTTGTTGTTTGGGGAAATGAAATTGAGAAAATGATGTTTATACGATTCAATCCCAAGAAAATCACATATAAATGTAGTACCTGAACTTGTAACGACATTCTGTAATACAAACTTCACTATTTCATTATCATCCTTTTAGTAGTTATTAAATTTAAAGTGTTTAACTTAATTTTGCTCATCTATTCAATTCACTGGTCAAACTAATTGCTGAAGATGTTGGTGCTGCATTTGAATCTGAATCTTCTGAATGACTAGTTATTTGGTGTTACACAAAAAAGTGTTGATTGTGGAATATTTGTTTTCAAATATATGGAAGCAATTATGGCTGAAAATCCCATAAAATGGACTGAGTATAGTACCAAATAGAATTTAGGGATGAGTTTTTTTTTCATATATGTTTATGATTCATGTCACTTCAAGCATAAACACATTTTCCACTGTATGATGTTTGAAACAATTTATTGTTAATATATAGATGGGTTTGTTCATGATCTACTGTTATCTCATGTAAAAACATAAAATGTAATGTTGTGATATCTGAAATACTTATTATGAATTTAGAGCTCAGTTTGTTCGATGTTTTGTTGTTGAAAATATTTTAGGGAATTTACGTATATAACATAAATTTCACATGTATTTACCCTTTATCTCATATATAAACCATATGATCTACTCTTATGATAGGGGAAATAATATATTATTTTATTATAGAGTTTTCTTATTTGAAAACTTGATGTTATAGATATTATATCATATTTTAGATAAAACAGGTGTACATATGGGTATATAAATGGGTGTAGTATTGCATATTTTTCTCATATATAAAGCATATGTTCTGCTATTGTGATGTGAGATACAATATATAATGATAATTACGACTTTTCTTATGATATAATTGAAGTTCTAGATTGTTATCAAAATTTAGACAAATAGGCTTATAGATTGGTATATTGCATTTTTTCTCATGTATAAATCATATGTTTTGCTCTTATGATGTGAGAAAAAATATAATATGATATTTTAGATTTTTTTATTTGAAAATTGATGTACCAAAATTTTTACTTTATTTTAAGAAAATGAATGTATAAGTATGTATATTGCCCCCTTTTCTCATTAATAGATCAAATATTCTGGTCTTATGATGTGAGAAGTAATTTCTTATGACAATTAAGACTTTTCTATTTGAAAATTAATGTTTCAAATTTGTTATCATATTTTAGACAAATGAGTTTACATATGGGTATATTGCAACTTTTTTCTTATGTATTAACCATTTGTTATGCTCTTGTGACTTTGGGAATAAATATATTATGATATTTTAGTTTTTTTTATTTGAAAATGATTTTTTTAGAATTTTTATCATAGTTTTTTTTATAAATGGTTGTTCAAATGAGTATATTGCACATTTTTATCATGTATAAACCATTTGTTTTGCTCTTATGATATGAGAAATAATACATTATGGTATTTTATATTTTTTTATGGTATAATTGATAATCCAAACTTATCATATTTTAGACAATAGGTGTATAGATGGTTGTATAGATGGGTATATTATACATTTTTTTTATATATAAAACATAACTTATGCTCTTGTGATGCAGAAAACAATATATTATGATATTAAAGACTTTTTTATGATCAAATTGATCTTCCAAACTTATTATCTTATTTTACAAAAATGGGTTTACAAATGGGTATGTTACACCTTTTTTTCATATTGAAATCATATGTTCTACTCATGTGATGTGAAAACTTGTATATTATGATATTTAAAACTTTCTTATGATATATTTGATGTTCTAGACTTGTTACCATATTTTAGATAAATGGATGTATATATGGGCATATTGTACTTTTTTCATTTATAAACCTATGTTTTGTTCTTTTATGATGAGAAACAATATATTATAATTATATAAAGATTATTTCTATGATATAATTGACGTACTGGACTTATTACTATATTTTAGACTAATGAGTGTACATATAAGTATATTGCACTTTTTTTAAGGTATAGACCATTGGTTTTGCTCTTGTGATGTGAGAAATAATTTTTTTTTATGTTTTAGACTTTTTTTTTTATTCAGAAATTGATGTTATAAACTAGTTATCATATTTAGAAAAATAGTGTATAGATAGGTATATTACCCCATTTTTTTATGTATAAAAAATTTGTTCTATTCTTGTGATGTGGAAAATAATATATTATGATATTCTAGATTATTATTGTTTGAAAATTTAATGTTTGAGATACTATACATATTTTAGAAAAAACGAGTTTACAGATGGGCAAAACAAAATGGTGTAAAATTCGTTATATTTTTCTATTTCAGATGTATAAACTTGCAACAGTCTTTCATAATAAGATTTAGTCTGGGCAATAAAACACATCATTATATTTGTATACATTTGTGTTGGTTGTCCTACACTGGAAAATGTGTAGGATTTATGATATTTTAAAATAATCATGAGCGAACATTTAAAAAAAATGTATAAAATGGAGAAAAAATGAGTTTAAAAATTGGTGGCGACATTATACCTCCATGAAATCCTAGAACAATGCACAGAGAGGGGTAGCATATGGGATACAATTTATAATTCAACTAATAAATATTCTTTCACCTTTTCTGTGATTTGAAATAGGTAATAAGTTAAAACAATATCATAGATGATGATCTAATATGTACAATATATTCTTAAGAATGATTTAATAGCAAGAATAATATTTACTTTTAACTCTCTTTTTTTTCTCCCGGTGCCAATTCACCTGGTCATTATAAATACCATTTGGAAGCATCTTTATTGGATCATTTATTGTCATAGTGCAAACTCTCTTATCGGGCTTCTTTTTGTTAGGCATGTGATTGAATGAAGGTGATTTCCCACACAATATTGAGTCAACATCGTCGAATATAGTTTTTAATGACTCCAACAAATATTTTTCAAATTCTTTATTACATTTGGCTTTCATGCTTATTTGATATGAATATTTATTGATATTGATTTGAAATATGACATCAATCAAACAACTAATCTTTATTTATAATTCCTTAAATTACTTGTAACCATTATTTATATAAATATTTCTTTTATCTCCTAAATACCATCACATGAAGAGATAGTTTTTTTGGTAAATTCATTATATTTTCTCTACTGAAAAACCTTTAATGCAGTCAGAACATGTAATAATCCCCATCATTTAAATTTTTTTTACAACTACGACTTATATCATAAGCTTATCTTGTCAAATTTTAAAATCCAATAATTTATTTTTCCTTTATTATCCAAAATTTTTATGTAATAATTTAAAAGATTATTAAAAAATACCTCTACAGCAAGTTGTCAATCCTATGTAGAAAATCTTCTTTAAAAAATGAGTATAACTTTCTGGAGCAGAACGCAGCAGCTTCCTTCAGCACATGACTGTTTGTAATAATGAGAACAAATACAAACTAAGCATATTTTCTCATCATGTTCATTTTATCTCCATGTCAAGATTACCTTCTCTAATCCCAAAAAGCAATCAAAGATAGAGCTTGCAGGCTTGAAGATATCATATTATACATTATGTACTGACTCACTTCATTGTATGAATAAGATTATCAAGCAAATAAATCTTTATTAAAGAATATTGACCACTTATTTCTAATTATATATAACTCATCTAGCCAAGCATTATCATTGAGGTTCTTTTCTTCTAGCATTTCCGCCCAATTTTGCTTAAACTCCTCTTTTGAATTGCATGTACTCATACATGTATAAAATGCATTCTTTATTATCTTATTATCAGTAGAATAATATATTTTTGAAGGAATTTTCCTAAATATATATCACTAACATATTCTATGAGGTGTGTCTGGCAATGAGTCTTTTATAGCTCTTGCAAATACTTGATTCTGATAAGTGAATAATGTTTAATGATGCATGTCATCTATTATACAAATAAATATTTTGAATAACATCTATTATACGAATAAATATTTTGAATAACCATTTGAAAGAGTCAATTATCTCGTTTGATATAAAAACTATTTCAAAAAGAACATTTTGCTAGTAAGGATTAACTTTAAAAAAATGATCATAAATTAAGTTGTATTTAATCAGACAATAACTTTTGTAACAATTAAGGCATCACCAAAGCAATCATTGCAACCCTTACATAGATAATCAACCTACCCAACTCATCAATCTAAAAATCCCATGCAAACATACTTTATGCAGCTTATCTCTTTGTTGAGCAGTTGTATTAAAGTATTAGTGCCACCATTTTCAATCACCGCTCTTCTGTCATTTTGAATAAATTGAATGCATCTTTATTTGAAAATTATAAATTCTCTTCTGCATCAAATGCAACAGTTGCTTCAATCCCTACATATCTTCTTGATGTCATTCATGCCCTAAGTACCTCAATTAGGTGGGTTTTGGTACCTTTTACCCGGTTTTGTACCTTTTCTTTGTGACAATAAATGAGAAGCCGTATAATGCTATTTTATTAAAAAAAGATGTTGATTATCTATCTTTTCTAAAGAATGATTATGATTTTTAATCTTTCAATTACCATCAACATTAACACCACATCGAATTATGACTGGATAACCAGTCATAGTGTTTGCCTTTTTAAACTCCACTATACTTTTGAGATTATCCATTTTTTAAAATTAGCTTTACCCCATAAAAAGTTATTTAATATTTTGTTCTTCGAGTTTGGCCAATAAATGACATAGCCCTTTGGAACAATGTGATGTACATAACTATAATATCAATAATATGCCTCCTTTTCATTTTGAACAATGATGCTAAGCAATTTGTCCACAACTAGTTTCTTGCCCACATTCTTTCATTTTTGAAAATTGTACATATTTACATATATATGATTTAAATATGAGAAATCAAGGAATACAACTATTTGTACGCCTATTTTTTTTTACAAAAAAGAAATTGCATAAAACAATAATATTTGAAACAAATGAANCTATCTCGTTTCCGCTTATCGATTTAAAAATTAATTTTGTAAATCGAATATGGTATTTAGAATCTTTTACATGAGGTTCCTTTTTTCTAGCATTTCCGCCCAATTTTGCTTAAACTCCTCTTTTGAATTGCATGTACTCATAAATGTATAAAATGCATTATTTGTTATCTTATTATCAGTGGAATAATATATTTTTGAAGGAATTTTCTTAAATAAATATCACTGACATATTCTATGAGGTGCGTCTCGCAATGAGTCTTTTATAACTCTTGCAAATACTTGATTCTGATAAGTGAATAATGTTTAATGATGTATTTCATCTATTATACAAAGAAATATTTTGAATAACCATTTCAAAGAGTCAATTATCTCGTTCGATATAAAAACTATTTCCAAAAGAATATTTTGCTAGTAAGGATTAACTTTAAGAAAATGAGCATAAATTAAATTGTATTTAATCAAACAATAACTTGTATAACAATTAAGGCATAACCAAAGCAATCATTGCTACCCTTACATAGATAATCAACCTACCCAACTCATCAATCTAAAAATCCCATGCAAACATACTTTATGCAGCTTATCTCTTTGTTGAGCAGTTGTATTAAAGTATTAGTGCCACCATTTTCAATCACCGCTCTTCTGTCATTTTAAATAAATTGAATGCATCTTTATTTGAAAATCGTAAATTCTCTTTTGCGTCAACTTTCATTGCGAGAAAGCTGAATGAAAGAATTGCTTCAATCCCCACATATCTTCCTTGATGTCATTCATGCCCTAAGTACCTCAATTAGGTGGGTTTTGGTCCCTTTTACCTGGTTTTGTACCTTTTCTTTGTGGCAATAAATAAGGAGTTGTATAATGTTATTTTATTAAAAAAAGATGTTGATTATCTATCTTTTCTAAAGAATGATTATGATTTTTTATAGATTTTTTAATCTTTCAATTACCATCAACATTAATGCCATATTGAATTATGACTAGATAACCAGTCATAGTGTTTGCCTTTTTAAACTCCACTATACTTTTGAGATTATCCATTTTTTAAAATTAGCTTTACCCCATAAAAAGTTATTTGATATTTTGTTCTTCGAGTTTGGCCAATAACTGACATAGCCCTTTGGAACAATGTGATGTACATAGCTGTAATATCAATAATATGCCTCCTTTTCATTTTGAACAATGATTTTAAGCAATTTCTCCACAACCTGTTTCTTGCCCACATTCCTTCATTTTTGAAAATTGTACATATTCACATACATATGATTTAAATATGGGAAATCAAGGAATACAACTATTTGTACACCTATTTTGTTTTACAAAAAAGAAATTGCATAAAACAATAATATTTGGAACAAATGAGGCTTATCATATCAAAATATACTGCTTCCAATAATAAAACTTGATTACATATGATTTAAATATAAGATGCAAAACAATACACACATCTGTTCACCCATCCTAGTTTGTCAAAAGAAGTTTAATAAAACAAAAATACGTGGAATAAATGAAGCTTATCATATTAAACAATATTATTTTCATTACCAAAAACTTGATTAAATATGATTTAAACATGAGATATAAAACAATACACCGATATATACACCCATATGTATACCTATTTTATCTTACCAAAAGGAATTGAATAAAATAGTAATCCTCGGAAGAAATGAAGCTTATAATATCAAAATATATTATTTCCAAATATAAAACATGATTACATATCATTTAAACATGGGACATAAAACAATACACCCATCTGTACACTAATTATTTTATATTAAGAAAAAATGAATAAAAAAATAATACATAGAAGAAATGAAGTTCATAATATCAAAATACATTGTTTTCATTAACAAAATNAAGAAGGAACTCTTAGAAAAATATGCCATTAATGACTCTGTTGTTGAACCAGCTTCTCTTCAGATTCCAGTGTTGCCACCAGAGGAAACTCTTGGTCTGGAAAACAGTAGGATAGTTGCAGAAGGACCTCTAAATAAAAGTTTTAGTGCTGGGTCTCTAAACTTTCCAGACTGGAGTAATGGTGGAGGAAAACCGAATTTTCTTGAGTTCAAGGACTTGGATTTTGAAGCTGCGTATGGAATGAGGAGGGCTTACAGTGAAGGTGACATTCAGGTCAGTCAATTCCTTCTGCTTTATCCTATTAGCATCAAATTGCCAAGTACGGAATATTGAGTGAGAAAAGGGAATTCTGATTTTGTAGTTTTGTTTATTTTTAGAGATTAGAGCGCTTGAGTTGTTTTTTTGGTTTCTGAAGATGATTTTCATTTTTTTTTTTTTATGAAACAGTATGTTTGGAAATAGTTTTTGGTAAGAATCAATTGTTCAACAGTTTGCATCGTTCCACTTCATTGAAATTAAATCTGGCCAATTTGAGAAATTTTCATTAGNATAAATCAAATATTCTGGTTTTATGATGTGAGAAGTAATTTCTTATGATAATTAAGACTTTTCTATTTTAAATTTAATGTTTCAAATTTGTTATCATAATTTAGACAAAGTGTACATATGTGTATATTGCAATTTTTGTCTTATGTATTAACCATTTGTTCTGCTCTTGTGACTTTGGGAATAAATATATTATGATATTTTAGTTTTTTTTTATTTGAAAATGATTTTTTTAGAATTTTTATCATAGTTTTTTTTATATAAATGGTTGTTCAAATTAGTATATTGTACATTTTTATCACGTATAAACCATTTGTTTTGCTCTTATGATATGAGAAATAACACATTATGATATTTTATATTTTTTTATGGTATAATTGATATTCCAAACTTATCATATTTTAGACAAATAGGTGTATATGATGGGTATATTAGACATTTTTCTTATATATAAAACATATGTTATGCTCTTGTGATGCAGAAAACAATATATTATGATATTAAAGACTTTTTTATGATCAAATTGATCTTCCAAACTTTTTATCATATTTTAGAAAAATGGGTTTACAATGGGTTTGTTACAACCTTTTCTCATATTGAAATCATATGCTCTACTCATGTGATGTGAAAACTTATATATTATGATATTTAAGACTTTCTTATGATATATTTGATGTTCTAGACTTGTTACCATATTTTAGATAAATGGATGTATATATGGGCATATTGTACTGCTTTCATTTATAAACCTATGTTGTTCTTTTAAGATGAGAAACAATGTATTATAATTATATAAAAGTTATTTCTATGATATAATTGATGTACTGGACTTATTACCATGATTTAGATTAATGAGTGTACATATGAGTATTTTGCACTTTTTTTAATGTATAAACCATTGGTTTTGCTCTTGTGATGTGATAAATAATATTTTTTTATGTTTTAAACTTTTTTTTTATTCAAAAATTGATGTTCTAGATTAGTTATCATATTTAGACAAATGGTGTATAGATGGGTATATTACCCCATTTTGTTATGTATAAATAATTTGTTCTATTCTTGTGATGTGGAAAATAATATATTATGATATTCTAGAT
The DNA here is from genome assembly GCA_002079205.1 of Phalaenopsis hybrid cultivar. Lineage (NCBI taxonomy): Eukaryota > Viridiplantae > Streptophyta > Magnoliopsida > Asparagales > Orchidaceae > Phalaenopsis > Phalaenopsis hybrid cultivar. Next base: position 135,546 of record JXCR01142935.1, on the reverse strand, counting down.
TATTACTGTTTGAAATTTTAATGTTTCAAATATTATACATATTTTAGAAAACACGAGTTTACAGATGTGCAAAACAAAATGGTGTAAAAATTGTTGTATTGCCCTATTTCAGAGGTATAAACTTGCAACAACCTTTCATAATAAGATTTAACATGGGCAAGAAAACACANATATATATATATATATATATATATATACATATATATATTCAGACTAAGTAATAATTTAAACCGCTCACATGAGAGTAGCATGCATATGCTTCTCATCGATAATCAAATATGAAACTGCAATTTATTAGATTAAATAAATAAAAGGGCATTTACATACAACTCACAAATTCTTACGTATATACATACTTGAAACTTAAACATTCATATTTACATGCATACCACTCAAATCTTAAACATTACATCAAAAATATCACAATTATTATTTTTTTAAGTGAAATATACTTTTTCATGTAGGCTTATGATACCAAGGTGTTATAAGTGTCAATATCTTTGGGCATTAGATATGTAAATATAGAAGAATTATGTAGATATATACATGTAATTTCCTCGGATNTGAAATATACTTTTTCATGTAGGCTTATGACACCAAGGTGTTATAAGTGTCAATATCTTTGGGCATTAGATACGTAAATATAGAAGAATTATGTAGATATATACATGTAATTTCCTCGGAAAAAAAGGGAGCATGAGAAGCACAACATTGGATGGAAAATCTCATTTTATTTGAACATTTTTACAACAGGACTCTAAATAGAGAGATTTATTACACACAAACAGATAAAATAAGTCAGCAAAGAACCAGAGCTACCAACCTTGGTCTTCTTGAGCAGCGAGCATTCCTTCAAAGGAAACTCCAGGCTCTTTCTCCTTCTAATTTCATCCTCTCTATCGGCTGCTGGCATCCACCANTAAATAGAGAGATTTATTACACACAAACAGATAAAATAAGTCAGCAAAGAACCAGAGCTACCAACCTTGGTCCCTTCAAAGGAAACTTCAGGTTCTTTCTCCTTCTAATTTCATCCTCTCTATCGGCTGCTGGCATCCACCTTCTTCATTTCTGCTGCTTAGAAATCCCATATGTTTCAGTCCTTGCAAATCTCCCGCGCACCCGCGGCTGACAGTCCGCTAATGCCTTCCTGCAAGCATACTGCCCAATATACACAATCTTCATTAATTTTCTCTAACGTTACTATGTAGATCAACTGCCACACAGTAGATTTATATATATATATAGTGCTGGGAAAATATTATTATGATTCTCTGGAAATGAATTGAAAGTTCCATAACATAATCATGACACGGCTCTATTAAAGCTTGTTCATCTTAGCAATTGTATTAAAACTTTCATGTTGAATAAACAAACTTAATATAAAACTTATTTGAAACTTGATATAAAGATANCAACCTTCATTAATTTTCTCTAACGTTACTATGTAGATCAACTGCCACACAGTAGATTTATATATATATATATAGTGCTGGGAAAATATTATTATGATTCTCTGAAAATGAATTGAAAGTTCCATAACATAATCATGACACGACTCTATTAGGGCTTGTTCATCTTAGCAATTGTATTAAAACTTTCTTGTTGAATAAACAAACTTAATATAAAACTTATTTGAAACTTGATATAAAGATCAATTAAAATTCATTTACAACAGGCTCAATTTCATCTTATAATTGGAAATTTAATCCAGCATGATTAGGATGTATTAAAGTAGGTAAGTTAAATTATTGAGCTTCTAATCCATGTGCCTTCCGGAAGGTTATAGGAAATTGTGTTAAAANTATAGTGCTGGGAAAATATTATTATGATTCTCTGGAAATGAATTGAAAGTTCCATAACATAATCATGACACGCCTCTATTAGGGCTTGTTCATCTTAGCAATTGTATTAAGACTTTCTTGTTGAATAAACAAACTTAATATAAAACTTATTTGAAACTTGATATAAGGATCAATTAAAATTCATTTATAACAGGCTCAATTTCATCTTATAATTGGAAATTTAATCCAGCATGATTAGGATGTATTAAAGTAGGTAAGTTAAATTATTAAGCTTCTAATCCATGTACCCTCCGGAAGGTTATAGGAAATTGTGTTAAAACAAAATGATAAATTTGTAAAAAAATTAAACCTTGATAAATTATTATTATTTTTTAGCTCAACAGGATTGGCTCATTAAGTCTCAAAAGGCTTGATTGAATAAGGCTTATGCATGTTTCCAAAGGAACTATTTATTTAAAACTCCACGAAAAAATTTATCAAAAAGAGAATCATCCATATGCAAAACAAAGGTGGTGGTCCTCAATCGGATGTGAAAAGGTTGATGCAGATTTTTGCTATAGCGACAGGTATTGATAGCAGCTGCTACGGAGTGATTTGGGACGGTTAGGAAATACATGCCCAAGTGCGTTACAGCTAATTAGGTGCAATTTGTGCTCTTTCATTGATTTAGTTGCCACTTTTGGCTTTTTCTGATTCTGTTAAGAGGATGTTTCTTTTTTGGGCTTCAGCTATAAGATATTTTGATATTTAATTTCTATTTTATATTATATTTTCTCCCATTTGAAAGGTGAGATTTTTTCTTAAGATTTAATTTAGCTTATGCTTTCCTCGATAAAGGAACAATTAATCCTCATTTGTAATTTAGTGAAAAATAAATATAAAACTATTTAAAGTTCGAATTTTTAGGAAAAGGGACTAAATAAAAAGGTTTACAAAAAAAAAATAAATAAACAAAACTTTAGCATATTTCTGCAATTATTAAAATCCTGATGTAGTGGCTAGTAATCACTGTTGCATAATAAACACCACAAGTTTATCGGGTCGGGCATACAACCAAGGTTTTTAAAACTATAATGCGTATGGTAGAGTAGTCCTCATTGGTAAAATAACGTACACTACTATCCTTGCTTGCTAAATTTTAGTAATATTGCATCAATAAGGCCAAAGTATATAGAGTTTTTTATAAGCAACTTTCCTGTTTTTTAATATATTGTCCCGTGCGATAAAAAATACCCATATAAGGAAGATTTACATAAATACTACACAATTCTTATGTATTTACACAGCTAACAACTAAAATTTGATTTTTACCTTTATACCAGTTTATCTAAGCTTTAAAGGACATAATTCTCTTTAAAAGTTAGTGATAGTGATATTTTTGATGTTATATGAAATATTTGACTTGCAAATGTAAAAATTAAACTTCAACTGTATTGTTTTAGAGTAAATTGCGCCCATGTTCTTTTCATTTTTACGAAGAAAAACTTCCATTTATACACCTAACTTATCATCAGTGCCTTGCCTTAACTCAAGCTTTCTTGCACCAGAAGCTCAGTGTCTGTACAGATCTCCCCAAATTATCTTTAGAGATTGGGGCCTTTACTTACCACCCAGTTTTTATGTATTTACATATCTAACAACTAAACTTTGTTTTCTACATTTATAACACCCAATTCTTTCATATCATATTAAAAAACCACTTTTTGAACTTATAAAAAGTGAAATTCATATTTTCATGCACAAATAAGGTGGCATATATCTAAAAAGTTAAGTTTAAGCGTTAGATCTCTAAACAGATAAGAATTGAGTGGCATGCATGTACATCTGCCTAAAAAAATTCTAGCCAACTCCTCATCAATTTATTTCAAATTTAAAAAAAATTTGGATACCAAGCTTAATGAACATAAGGTTAAAACTGTTTTCATACGAAAAAGGTAACCAATGAAGAGTACGTGAAATACCTTAATTGTCCTACCAAAATTTCTTCTTGTTTTTTTCTTCATGTATCTCGAGAGTTTCTGCCTGCGATCCTCCGACTTAAAGTCACCCATGGCTACTAGCTGTTCCAGGGAAGAACGGACAGCAACTGTGCCTCCAAAGCTTGTAGTAGAATTTCCAAGTTTCTGTCCAAAAAGCACACAATAAAACAAATTTGTACTTCAAAATATATTTTATATGTATTCGATATCTATAGAAGTAATAATTTGCCTCTTTTAATATTCATACTCTTTCAAACAAACTATTTATAAAAGTAGAAAGCAATTTAGATCACAATCGCAACAGTTCAGTAATCAAATACATAGCATAGAACAATATGGCTTCAAGCTCCACAGTTATCTTTCTTAGAAAAACACGGGGAAAAAAGAGAAACTTTCAGAATTACACAAACCAGAAATTATGATACAAAGTCAATTATGTTGAAAGTTATTCCTTTTCATCCCATAAATTCTTNGACCAAAGAAAAATATGTTGAGATTTTCATACATATTTTACACTGATTTTGATGATATTGCATTTTAAAGAAAGGTATTTTTTATGTTTTGTTGCAGGTATGTTGAATTATGGTCATTGTAGCAAAAAGATGCAAAAAGGAGCGAATTTGGAGTAAAAAGGACCAAAATATGAAGATTTAATCTTGGGTGCCGACGGCGGGCTCGACGCCGCCGATAGTGGGTTTTTCTCAAGAGTTTAGAATTAAATTTTCTAGAAGGCCGCTGACGGTGCCATCGAGGCCACCGAAGGCGAGAACATTAGTTCTTTCAACAGATGCATTGAATGTGGATGATTTTTGAAGGGACGCTTGGGAAACTCTTGAAAACTCTTCTACAACTTTAAAAGAAACATTTGGAAGCCAAAAAAGTGTGTCCACTGGGGTTCCTGGGGAGGTCTACTGAGTCTTTGTTGTTTGTGGTGCCCATTAGAGTGTAGAGAGTGGTTAGTATTGTGAGGAATTCTTCGAGAGATTGTAAGAGTGGAAGGGAAGTGAGAGATTTCTTCCTCCTTGCCGCTTCGAAGGAGAATTTTGTGTGTTGTAAAGAAAGGAAGAGATTCAGAGGAACTTCAAGCAGTTTGCTTAGGGATAAATTAGAGATAAGTTGTATTTACTTATTGAAATTTGTATGACTTTGCTTTTATATACAAATTCCAAGTTTTGTTGTATCTTCTCCATGAAATCTAATTAGTTTTCGCTTTCTTCTTGTTGTGAGATTTTGTGAAATGGTGATTTGAATTGGTTGTGCCAGGAAAATGTTAAAGAAGTCGTTATGATCTTTTCACTTCAATTTTAATTTACTTTTAGTCTGGAATTGATTTGTTTAAAATATGTTGAGTTTTACAACTAAAGTGAAGATTATATCCAAGATTTAGGGAGGTCAAAGCCAATTGATTTGTTAAAATATGTTGAGTTTTACAACTAAAGTGAAGATTACATCTAAGATTCATGGAGGTCAAAAAAATGTTTAAGAAATTGTGATGATCTTTTCACTTTGATCTTAATTTATTTTCAATCTGGTCATAAATGTTAAAGAAGTTGTGATGATCTTTTCACTTTGATCTTAATTTACCTTCAATCTGGCCAATAATGTTTAAGAAATTGTGATGATCTTTTCACTTTGATCTTAATTTGCTTTCAATTTGACCAATTATTTGTTAAAATATGTTGAGTTTTACAACTAAAGTGAAGATTACATCCAAGATTGAGGGAGGTTTTAAAATATGTTGAGTTTTACAACTAAAGTGAAGATTACATCCAAGATTTATGGAGGTCAAAATAAAATATGTTGAGTTTTACAACTAAAGTGAAGATTACATCCAAGATTTAGGGAGGTCAAAGCCATTGGAAGTATGTTGAGTTTTACAACTAAAGTGAAGATTACATCCAAGATTCAGGGAGATCAAAGCCCTTAGAAATTGGGTGCAAATAAATAGGGAAATGGTTGAGTTTTACAACTAAAGTGAAGATTACATCCAAGATTCAAGGAGGTCAAAGCCCTTGGAAATTGGGTGCAAATAAATATAGTTTTACAACTAAGGTGAAGATTACATCCAAGATTTAGGGAGGTCAAAGTCCTTGAAAGTTAGTTGTGATGATATTTTAACTTCCTTTTTACTTTGATCTTAATTTACTTTCAATCTGTACAACTAAAGTGAAGATTACATCCAAGATTTAGGGAGGTCAAAGTCCTTGAAATTTGGGTGAAAATAGAAAGGGAAATAAAAATTATCGGGCGTAGAATTGGAGATTCTAGAGTGATAGACTAAAATCCTCAATTCGGTTCTATCATTTGGTTGCTGAAGTGTAGATGTTTTCCCTCAAGCGAGGGGAACGTAGGAGCTCCAAAGTGAGAGTTGGTATCCTCCCAGTCTAGCCGCAGATTCAGTAACTAATGATAAGATTAATCAATGTTCTTTATGCCTGGTCCAAAGGGTAAAGAATAGGTATTCTCCTATTTGGTACAATACAATTTCAACTGATTCAATTTATCCATTCACTTAAACTTCTTGACAAGGAGAATGATGCTTTCTTATATATTGAACTTCATATTAGAAACTTTATTAGTAGAATTAGTTAATTAAGAGCTTATTAAAATTATATTTTTATTTCAATTGCCTATTAGTGAAAAATATGCAATTTGAACTATATTGTTGTAATTAAGTATTGATTTTTTAAATCTTAGTTCATACTAATATTACTCCCTATGGGATAGTTATCCAGGACTCCATTAGAGCCCTGTATTACTTGAGCTATACATATATTTACGTTGATAAGTTTGACTTTGTAATTATTGGATATTTTATACACATCTTTATCAAATCTATAATCGCTGTCAAGTTTTTGGCGTCGTTGTCGGGGATTTAAATCTTCTAGCAGCAGTTTCAAATTCTTATATTTTTAAGCATATATAAAGTCGCTATCAGACACGACCTTGAACAGCTTTTAAAATCCCTTAAAATGTTCCGAGTTCATTTTAAACTTATTATATTGTTTCATTAATCACCTTAAAATTAAATTATCTCATTATTCAGTGAACCTGGACATTTCAACTATCCCAAGAAAGAAAGGAGGTTAGCTAGTCACTTAGCATTTCATTTGAAAGTTATATGAATGGGTACCCCAAAGGGCAAGTCCAAAGTCATTAAGGATTCTAATTCCTA
>JXCR01142935.1:67797-127232 GCA_002079205.1 Phalaenopsis hybrid cultivar | reverse complement strand
TTTAAGTGTTATACCTGAGTCTGAGAGGGGAGGCCTCAATCAGATGCTTGTGGAAGCTTCAGTGGAGTCCAACAAGCCTCCAGATGAGTTGTTGGGCTTGGTGAATCATCTAGGTATGATTTTGATTAAAGTGATTTCTAGGTGTTGTCTTTAGCTATGCTAGAGGCTCTCTATGATGGGGCTTTTGTGGGGGATCTACTCGTCTCAATATTAGTATGGTGTAGGCAAGTTTAATTAGACTTTGGTGCAGTGTAGTGGAGTGGGGAATTATTTCATGGTTTCTACAAAGAATTGGCCTGAGAAATTGGCTCAGGATAGTGGGTTAGGGTGGCTGGAAACATTGGGTTTACACTCAGGAAGGTCTAGAGGAGCTCGGGTAAGATTTTGGCAGAGTTTTGTTTAGTTTTTGGTTATCCTCTCCTTTGGATGTGGAGGAGGTTGGTTTAAATAACCATGGAAGGGGAGGAGCTCAGGGCTTCAATTCAGAAGCACTTGGCTGCCTATGTGTAGGGTTAAAGAGTGCCAAAGACCAATGGGGATGAGTTGCATTTGTTGGGTTAATTTGAGTGTATTTGGGTGGGAGGGCTCTCTTGGTTAGGGGTTTTCCGGCCACTAGGCTGGCCGATAGGGCTAGTGGTGGTGGTCAGAGAAGTCAAGGGAGCTAAGAGAGCTTTAATGATTATTAACTCTGAATGGTTAAGGTTGATGGCAAAGATATCTTGGTTAAGACAAATATGGAAAGAGATCCCCTAAATCAAGGGACCATTAGTTCATGGCTCATATAGGGTGGGCTAAGTGGGTCTAACCTGGTCATTATAGTCAAAATAGTAGCTATGGTGGTTTTGGTTTGATCAATTTGGTTTGGTTTGGTTAACTTTGGTGCATGGGTTCACTTTTCGGCATTTTGGGTTCAAGTTAGACTAGACTTGGCTTGAGCTTGGATTCGACCAATCGATTAAGCAACTTGACTTAGATGATTGTCATGAATATTTTATGNCTATGGTGGTTTTGGTTTGATCAATTTGGTTTGGTTTGGTTAACTTTGGTGCATGGGTTCAATTTTCGGCATGTTGGGTTCAAGTTAGACTAGACTTGAGCTTGAGCTTGGATTGGATCAATCGATTAAGCAACTTGACTTAGATGATTGTCATGAATATTTTATAAAAGGTTTGGAGTGGTTTTTGATTGATTTGGAAGCTCAATTTGAAGGATTTTAGCTCATGGCCAATTTTGGTGCATTTGGGTTAGTCTTAGGTTGGGATTAAGCTAGAGCATTTGGTTAAACCCAATTAATGGTTCAATTTTGGTCCAAGGGATTTCCATGAAGAGTTTTGAATATCAATTGAGTGAAATTTTTGGGGGTTATGATGTTCAATTTGGTGGAATTTAGAGTTTGAGCCAAAATTGGGGGTTTTGGTCCAAATTAAATTTGAGTTAAATTTGGCCTTGACCAAGGCTAATTGAGTATTCAATTTGAAGTGGCTGAGTTTTGAAAGGAGTTTAGGATTTAAAATATGGGTAATTTAAGCTAATAAATTACCTTTCAAATTTGGGTAATTTGAAAGGTAATTTATGTAAGATGAAAATGACAAACTTATGACAAATGCAAGGTGACACAATCAAGTGGGCACACATTGTGCACTCAATGGATTTAGTAGCTTTAGAGCATGACCCAAATTGAGTACACCGAATGAAGTGCTTATGACTTTCAAATGTGATATTGTAAGAAGTGAGGTGGTGTGTCTCCATTTAGGAGGCTTATACACCGGTGGTCTAGCCTTACAAGGCTCCACAATGATGCGACATAATCTTGGTTTAGGAGTACCATGCCTAGGTGGGCTAGCCTTACTAGCAGCCACTCACCATGGATACACAAATATCAAGCCACACACATATGGTGGCATACGTGTGTGGTGATACCACAAATTCTAGTGCTCGACGAGACACAATGTGCAAGCAAATGCCAAAGGCATAGATAGATTTTTCATGCAATAGTCCTTAACATAGCACATAACATTTGAACATATTTTTTTTATGTACACAAACATGAATTCAAGAGATTAACAACATCATACAAGCAAAGTAAAAGCACCTACAAGAAATGTGATATGCAAGTGGGGTTGGTCAATTTTCCTGTTGGATCAACTAGGTATTATGACAATTAGGCTCAGTTAGGTATAAGCGGATGACCATACCAAAGTGATCAGTCAATTGGGTCAGGGTGACAGATCAAACCAACATGATTGGTCGATAAAATCAAAGTGATTGATTGAACCAAAGGGTGGTTGATTGGGTCAGGGTGGTCGATCGAACCAAAGTGTTCAGTCAATCAAGTCAGGGTGACTAATCAAGCTGAGACATGCAAAATGCCACATGCAAGACATCATGAATGATGTGCAAGCAAATGCCAACCCACATATCTAATAGCAAATTAAACTCATCTTAGTTTTCTCACATATGATCCTAGGCTTTGATTTATGGATGTATAAAGAAGCTACCTCCAAATTTAGCAAATGAAGTGAGGAGTTTTCCTTAACTTCTTGAAGAAAGTTCCTTCACAATTTGGAGAAAGAGATAACTAAGGGGCTTTTTCATCCTCTGAGTCCAAGTGCTCCAATCATTCCATAGAATATTTGAGTCACCAAAATCATGAGAAATTTGAATTCCTATAGTTGGGATCAATGATCAAAGGGTTTGGAGTGATCACTCAAGGATTCATAGGGATTTGAAAAGAAAAGCTAATAACCTAAGGGGGCTTACTAAAGCACAAAATCCTAAACCTTAAATCTCTAGCAGCAGAACTAGGGTGCTTACTAGGAATGAAATTACAATAGTTTTAGAAGCTTTATATCTTTGTGGTGATTGGACTAGTGTGCTCTTGGCTTCATCCAAGCTCCTACATTGCACTGGTTAAGATAACTTTGATGCTTCTCCAAAGAGGGAAGATGCTTTCCTCTATAAGGAAATTTCAAGGAAGCTCCAAGGAAATCCCCGCGCTACTCTGTTCTCTCTAGGAAATGAAAAGCCCGTTCAAGGAAATAGTGAGGAATAAGAAGGGGATGAAGAGGATGAAGAATATGAAGAAATTGGAAGAAATCCTTCAAAAGCCTCTCATAACTCTCCAAAATGCTCCCTTTGCTTCTCTCCTGAAATAAGTTCAAATGAACGATCATCGATTTGATGCCACTTGCTCACTCTATCCATAGCATCTCTTATGTTATGGATTCGCCATTTTTTCAACAAGTTTCCATGAAAAAAGGACAACATTCCCTTTCATTCTTTGGTTTCCTCCCAAAAAAGGTAAATGAAATGGGTTAAATGAGATTTATTACCTTGCAGGGAGGCATGTCAGTTTAAAGCCACCGTGTTTTCAATGTCTAGTGCTCGAGCACTGAAGCAGGTGAAAAACCACCTCCCACTTAGTTTAAAACATTTTCAATTTAGGTGTCAAAGCACCTACAAGGATGCTCGAGTGGAGTACTCTCGGCTTGACAAAAATTGCAAGCACAAAGTTGGGTGTTTAGGCATCTATAGAGCAAATGAAGCCTCTTTGGGGGATGCTAAATAAGGCGAAGAGCACCCAAGTGCCCATAGGCCAAGTGGCACCTCTTTAGGAGGCACCAAAGCATGGTATGGTCACTTGGGTGCCCATTTTGGGTGCTTGAGCGCTCAATCCCCCAATTGGACTTGCCTCTTTGCTTCTTTTCTTTTCACATGCGCACAACTTTGTCTAGATGACCATTTGTGGATCACTGGACCCCGAAAGTGAAAATAGGTTCTCCAACATTGATATAAACACCAAAAATGTGTTGTAACTTTGACAAATTTTCCTTACTGCTTGGTTAGTGAATTATCTCTCATTGTCGGAGATCTATACCAAGGGCAAGTCATATTGAAAGATGATATCAATCTAGAAAAAAACTTTTGGAAGATCTCCATCATGATGAGAATGAGCGATTTCGCCTTAATCCATTTTGAAAAGTAATCTAAGACAACTAAGAGGAATTTGTGTTTACATTTTGAATGAGGAAAAGACCCTAGGATGTCAAGCCCCTAAATGGAGAAAGGTTAGGGATAGACATTAGGCTGAAGTTTGTTGGTCAGCCAATGATGCAACAGAGCATACTTCTAGAATTGCTCACATATTTTGGAAAACTCCTCTGCATTCTTCACGAGGGCTGGTCAGATATAACATTGTGGCTGAACTCAATGCGCCATTACATGCTTGCCCCTATTTTAATAAAGGGGCTACAAGTTGACTTCAAACATTTTCATATTCATAACTGATTTTGGGCATCCTTTCATATTCAAAACTGTTTTTGGCACCTTTTCAAATTCTTAACTACTTGAATAAAGGCATCAAATGACTCGGCAACCTTATCGTTCAATCGAATGGAAGCCTCTAGTTGGTTGATAGACATTTGGTCGANGTTTGAAAGTATTTATCAATTAATTAAATCCATCTTCTCTAATATCAATTAAGACAATTCATACATATCAAACATAGTTCACTATTAGGCTCTCTTAATTTTAATATTTCCTTTTGAAGTAATTTTATAATAATTAAATATTAACTAAAATGAAGTCTTAATTCTCATTAATATCAGACTTAGTATAAATCACCAATTGGTTGACCTTAAATGAGTGAATTATTATCTTCACAGCTTAAGCCAATCAGTTTAGGATCATCCTAAAGAATTATCTTCCAAATCATGGCAATTATCAAAATTATAATCTTACCCTTATTACGAAATGGATAACAAATTGGTTTCTACCTTTTAACTCGNAATTAATGGTTCAATTTTGGTCCAAGGGATTTCCATGAAGAGTTTTGAATATCAATTGAGTGAAATTTTTGGTGGTTATGATGTTCAATTTGGTGGAATTTAGAGTTTGAGCCAAAATTGGGGGTTTTGGTCCAACTTAAATTTGAGTGAAATTCGGCCTTGACCAAGGCAAATTGAGTATTCAATTTGAAGTGGGTGAGTTTTGAAAGGAGTTTAGGATTTAAAATATGGGTAATTTGAGCTAATAAATTACCTTTCAAATTTGGGTAATTTGAAAGGTAATTTATGTAAGATGAAAATGACAAACTTATGACAAATGCAAGGTGACACAATCAAGTGGGCACACATTGTGCACTCAATGGATTTAGTAGCTTTAGAGCATGACCCAAATTGAGTACACCGAATGAAGTGCTTATGACTTTCAAATGAGATATTGTAAGAAGTGAGGTGGTGTGTCTCCATTTAGGAGGCTTACACACCGGTGGTCTAGCCTTACAAGGCTCCACAATGATGCGACATAATCTTGGTTTAGGAGTACCATGCCTCGGTGGGCTAGCCTTACTAGCATCCACTCACCATGGATACACAAATATCAAGCCACACACATATGGTAGCATACGTGTGTGGTGATACCACAAATTCTAGTGCTCGAGGAGACAAAATGTGCAAGCAAATGCCAAAGGCAAAGATAGATTTTTCATGCAATAGTCCTTAACATAGCACATAACATTTGAAAATATTTTTTTTTATGTACACAAACATGAATTCAAGAGATTAACAACATCATACAAGCAGAGTAAAAGCACCTACAAGAAATGTGATATGCAAGTGGGGTTGGTCAATTGTCCTGTTGGATCAACCAGGTATTATGACAATTAGGCTCAGTTAGGTCTAAGCGGCTGACCATACCAAAGTGATCAGTCAATTGGGTCAGGGTGACAGATCAAACCAACATGATTGGTCGGTAAAATCAAAGTGATCGATTGAACCAAAGGGTGCTTGATTGGGTCAGGGTGGTTGATCAAACCAAAGTGTTCAGTCAATCAAGTCAGGGTGACTAATCAAGCTGACACATGCAAAATGCCACATGCAAGACATCATGAATGATGTGCAAGCAAATGCCAACCCACATATCTAATAGTGAATTAAAATCATCTTAGCTTTCTCACATATGATTCTAGGCTTTGATTTATGAATGTATAAAGAAGCTGNTAAGCGGATGACCATACCAAAGTGATCAGTCAATTGGGTCAGGGTGACAGATCAAACCAACATGATTGGTCGATAAAATCAAAGTGATTGATTGAACCAAAGGGTGGTTGATTGGGTCAGGGTGGTCGATCGAACCAAAGTGTTCAGTCAATCAAGTCAGGGTGACTAATCAAGCTGAGACATGCAAAATGCCACATGCAAGACATCATGAATGATGTGCAAGCAAATGCCAACCCACATATCTAATAGCAAATTAAACTCATCTTAGTTTTCTCACATATGATCCTAGGCTTTGATTTATGGATGTATAAAGAAGCTACCTCCAAATTTAGCAAATGAAGTGAGGAGTTTTCCTTAACTTCTTGAAGAAAGTTCCTTCACAATTTGGAGAAAGAGATAACTAAGGGGCTTTTTCATCCTCTGAGTCCAAGTGCTCCAATCATTCCATAGAATATTTGAGTCACCAAAATCATGAGAAATTTGAATTCCTATAGTTGGGATCAATGATCAAAGGGTTTGGAGTGATCACTCAAGGATTCATAGGGATTTGAAAAGAAAATCTCATAACCTAAGGGGGCTTACTAAAGCACAAAATCCTAAACCTTAAATCTCTAGTAGCAGAACTGGGGTGCTTACTAGGAATGAAATTACAAAAGTTTTAAAGCTTTATATCTTTGTGGTGATTGGACTAGTGTGCTCTTGGCTTCCTCCAAGCTCCTACATCGCACTGGTTAAGATAACTTTGATGCTTCTCCAAAGAGGGAAGATGATTTCCTCTATAAGGAAATTTCAAGGAAGCTCCAAGAAAATCCCCGCACTACTCTGTTCTCTCTAGGAAATGAAAAGCCCGTTCAAGGAAATAGTGAGGAATAAGAAGGGGATGAAGAGGATGAAGAATATGAAGAAATTGGAAGAAATCCTTCAAAAGCCTCTCATAACTCTCCAAAATGCTCCCTTTGCTTCTCTCCTGAAATAAGTTCAAATGAACGATCATCGATTTGATGCCACTTTCTCACTCTATCCATAGCATCTCTTATGCTATGGATTCGCCATATTTTCGACAAGTTTCCATGAAAAAAGGACAACATTCCCTTTCATTCTTTGGTTTCCTCCCAAAAAAGGTAAATGAAATGGGTTAAATGAGATTTATTACCTTGCAGGGAGGCATGTCAGTTTAAAGCCACCGTGTTTTCAATGTCTAGTGCTCGAGCACTGAAGCAGGTGAAAAACCACCTCCCAGTTAGTTTACAACATTTTCAATGTAGGTGTCAAAGCACCTATAAGGATGCTCGAGTGGAGTACTCTCGATGGCAAAAATTGCAAGCACAAAGTTGGGTGCTTAGGCATCTATAGAGAAAATGAAGCCTCTTTGGGGGATGCTAAATAAGGCGAAGAGCACCCAAGTGCCCATAGGCCAAGTGGCACCTCTTTAGGAGGCACCAAAGCATGGTATGGTCACTTGGGTGCCCATTTTGGGTGCTTGAGCGCTCAATCCCCCAATTGGACTTGCCTCTTTGCTTCTTTTCTTTTCACATGCGCACAACTTTGTCTAGATGACCATTTGTGGATCACTGGACCCCGAAAGTGAAAATAGGTTCTCCAACATTGATATAAACACCAAAAATGTGTTGCAACTTTGACAAATTTTCCTTACTGCTTGGTCAGTGAATTATCTCTCATTGTCAGAGATTTGTACCAAGGGTAAGTCATATTGAAAGATGATATCAATCTAGAAAAAACTTTTGGAAGATCTCCATCATGATGAGAATGAGCGATTTTGCCTTAATCCATTTTGAAAAGTAATCTAAGACAACTAAGAGGAATTTGTGTTTACATTTTGAATGAGGAAAAGACTCTAGGATATCAAGCCCCTAAATGGAGAAAGGTTAGGGATAGACATTAGGCTGAACTTTGTTGGTAAGCCAATGATGCAACAGAGCATACTTCTAGAATTGCTCACATATTTTGGAAAACTCCTCTGCATTCTTCACGAGGGCTGGTCAGATATAACATTGTGGCTGAACTCAATGCGCCATTACATGCTTGCCCCTATTTTAATAAAGGGGCTACAAGTTGACTTCAAACATTTTCATATTCATAACTGATTTTGTGCATCCTTTCATATTCAAAACTGTTTTTGGCACCTTTTCAAATTCTTAACTACTTGAATAAATGCATCAAATGACTCGGCAACCTTATCGTTCAATCGAATGGAAGCCTGTAGTTGGTTGATAGACATTTGGTCGGCTGGATGGCCGTGTTGGAATAATTCCAAGAACTGTCATCAAGATAAATTAAACCGTCAATTAGAGGGTGTGTCACATTAATCTGACAGGCATCTCTCTTTAAACAAGGAGCATTCTTAGAAGAGCTAAGACATTTCATAAAGGTTCTTTGACCATTTTTTGAGGAGCTCCAAAATCTTCTAAGAGATCTGGTCAAGAACGACCACCCCAAGGATTGGACTCCTTTTTCTCCATTCATCAGCCCTTCAGTTTAATTAACTCATAATTCTGACCAAAGGAATCGATGCTTGCTTCTTCCGTGTTTTGACTATCCTGATACAATATTTTTGTGTTTGTTGGTGGAACCCATGGGGCCCGTTAGATTGTGTGGTTTGGTCTTCCAGTCCGTTGGATTTTCTCGAGATTCATGTCAACATATTTTACGTACATACACTANGTGTCACATTAATCTGACAGGCATCTCTCTTTAAACAAGGAGCATTCTTAGAAGAGCTAAGACATTTCATAAGGGTTCTTTGACCATTTTTTGAGGAGCTCCAAAATCTTCTAAGAGAAATGGTCAAGAACGACTACCCCAAGGATTGGACTCCTTTTTCTCCATTCATCTGCCCTTCAGTTTAATTGACTCAGCATTCTGACCAAAGGAATCGACGCTTGCTTCTTCCGTGTTTTGACTATCCTAATACAATATTTTTGTGTTTGTTGGTAGAACCCATGGGGCCCGTTAGATTGTGTCGTTTGGTCTTCCAGTTTGTTGGATTTTCTCGAAATTCATGTCAACATATTTTATGTACATACACTCATGCATATGCATAAATGTATATATATATATATATATATATATTCTCTTTCTCTCTCACAAACCCACATTCTTCCGCAATAAATAGACTAGCAGCGCCACTTTCATCTTTTCTTTCTATGATTACTTTCACCCCCTTAACTTCATAGTTCCAATTACGAAGGAAGAGAGAGGGGGGAAGGGAGAGGGAGAGGGATGTATGCAGAGCCCAACTTTCTGCTACCCTTCTTAGNATATATATATATATATATAGTGTGTGTGTGTGTGTGTGTGTTCCATGACTTGTTGGTAGAGCAGTCTCGCCGAAATTCATTAAGTCACCTCAAGTCAAGGGTTCGAATCCCCCGTGTCTACTATGTGGTACTCGAATATTTAGCATAGCAAGAGATGATCGGGACACGTTTAATAGCATCTGATCATTCATTTTTGAATATATATATATTCTCTTTCTCACAAACCCTCATTCTTCCACAATAAATACACTAGCGGCGCCACTTTCATCTCTTCTTTCTATGGTTACTTTCACCCCCTTAACTTCATAGTTCCAATTACGAAGGAAGAGAGAGGGGGGACGGGAGAGCGAGGGAGAGGGAGAGAGATGTATGCAGAGCCCAACTTTCTACTGCCCTTCTTAGAAGGGTTCTCGCTGATGCCTTCGCCGCCTGCGCCAGTTGCTCAGCTACAGGAGCACCAGCTAAGTATATCGCTAACCGGCGATCTACTGGGAGTTTCTACTCCAATGGTATGCTTTTTTCCTCAAGAATCTCCAAATTTGCACCCAAGGGTGGTTGTGATCATCTACTTTCTCTACTTCCTCTGTTTCCTCTGTTTCTGTTGTTCTTTCCAGTAGGGTTAGCATGTGATAATTGGGACAATGTTGAGGGCAGCCATAAATGGTGTTAGAGTGTGCTGTGAAGCTGGATGGGTACTTTGGTTTGGCCGGTCCCATGAATCGGTCTTCTCAGTTTTTTTGCAAGGTCAAAATGACTGAATTGTTCATATTCTTGCTTAATTTTATAGAAATGACCCTTCTGTTTCTCGTGTATCTTCCTTCTTATGCGATTTACGATTTTCTTTTTTATTTGCTCTTCTTATTGAGATTGTTGAGGATTTTTTTTTTGTTTTTGTCTTCTAAAACTCTGTAAGCTTGAGAGTTCTGATTCTTTTTTTTTTTTTGAAAAAATTAATATCTTACTTATATTGCTAAAGGCAAATTGAAATCATTTTGAGTTGGCATGTTTTTTTTCTTCCCAAATATTTGAACTGGTAGCCAGATTTTTTTTTCATTTCATTTTTTTGATGGTGCTCGGGACATTCGGCCTGATTTGTTCTAGTCGTCCTTGATTTTACTTGGGAAAATTTAACTTATTTAACCTATTTGCTCACTGGGCTACAAGCCGATACAGCCCTTCAGTTGAGTGATAGTGTTGCCCTCTTGCTATCGTTCAAATGAAGGGTTTAGAGGTATAAATCTCACTAAGAAAATAATGTGTTCAATGGACGCTTATGTTCTCCTTTGTTGAAAATAATCTTCCAAGGATATGCTCAAAATGATTTACATTAGCAGGTTCTTCTTCTTCTTCTTCTTCTTCCTCTTCCTTGTCAACCATATGAGAGATATAAAGATGGAGAAAATGTCGTGTACAGTTAACATGAAATTTTAATTCTACTCATAACAGCATCCTCGGGACATCCGTAGGGAATATTTATTCATCGTTTCCGAGAATGATCAATTACGATGTGTAAATGTTACGGGGAACTTCTGGAATCTGGATATTTGAGTAATAGAAAAACTAATTGGAGCCAAAAATATAACATTTCGATCTTCCACTTATGCAAACCCATGAAAATCTATTATTGGAAGCCGCAGATCTGGACTCTCTTGTTTTATTAGGAATGATTAACCGAATAATGTCTTCAAAATCTAAAGTGCATGTGTTTATGATTGCTTAAGTGGTTAGATTTGAAATCACAGCATGCTAATTAGCACAATTCCATCCAAAAAATTGAGGGTAGTTCATAGAAAATGTCCTAGATTAGTTGATAAATATCTTGGGNTTTTTTTTTTTTTGAAAAAATTAATATCTCACTTATATTGCTGAAGGCAAATTGAAATCAATTTGAGTTGGCATGTCTTTTTTCTTCCCAAATATTTGAACTGGTAGCCAGATTTTTTTTTTCATTTCATTTTTTTGATGGTGCTCGGGACATCCGGCCTGATTTGTTCTAGTCGTCCTTGATTTTACTTGGGAAAACTTAACTTATTTAACCTATTTGCTCACTGGGCTAGAAGCCGATACAGCCCTTCAGTTGAGTGATAGTGTTGCCCTCTTGCTCNAGAGGTAAATTATTACTTCTATAGATATCAAATACATATAAAATATATTTTGAAGTACAAATTTGTTTTATTTTGTGTGCTTTTTGGACAGAAACTTGGAAATTCTACTACAAGCTTTGGAGGCACAGTCGCTGTCCGTTCTTCCCTGGAACAGCTAGTAGCCATGGGTGACTTTAAGTCGGAGGATCGCAGGCAGAAACTCTCAAGATACATGAAGAAAAAAACAAGAAGAAATTTTGGTAGGACAATTAAGGTATTTCACATACTCTTCATTGGTTATCTTTTTCTTATGAAAACAGTTTTAACCTTATGTTCATTAAGCTTGGTATCCAAATCTTTTTAAATTTGAAATAAATCGATGAGGAGTTGGCTATAATTTTTTTAGGCAGATGTACATGCATGCCACTCAATTCTTATCTGTTTAGAGATCTAACGCTTAAACTTAACTTTTTAGATATATGCCACCTTATTTGTGCATGAAAATATGAATTTCACTTTTTATAAGTTCAAAAAGTGGTCTTTTAATATGATATGAAAGAATTGGGTGTTATAAATGTAGAAAACAAAGTTTAGTTGTTAGATATGTAAATACATAAGAACTGGGTGGTAAGTAAAGGCCCCAATCTCTAAAGATAATTTGGTGAGCTCTGTACAGNTAAATACATAAGAACTGGGTGGTAAGTAAAGGCCCCAATCTCTAAAGATAATTTGGTGAGCTCTGTACAGACACTGAGCTTCTGGTGCAAGAAAGCTTGAGTTAAGGTAAGGCACTGATGATAAGTTAGGTGTATA
This sequence comes from Phalaenopsis hybrid cultivar, assembly GCA_002079205.1. Lineage (NCBI taxonomy): Eukaryota > Viridiplantae > Streptophyta > Magnoliopsida > Asparagales > Orchidaceae > Phalaenopsis > Phalaenopsis hybrid cultivar. Next base: position 115,058 of record JXCR01142935.1, on the reverse strand, counting down.
AATGGAAGTTTTTCTTCGTAAAAATGAAAAGAACATGGGCGCAATTTATTCTAAAACAATACAGTTAAAGTTTAATTTTTACATTTGCAAGAGTCAAATATTTCATCTACCGTCAAAAATATCACTATCACTAACTTTTAAACAGAATTATGTCCTTTAAAGCTTAGATAAACTGGTATAAAGGTAAAAATCAAAGTTTAGTTGTTAGCTGTGTAAATACATAAGAATTGTGTAGTATTTATGGAAATCTTCCTTATATGGGTATTTTTTTATCGCACGGGACAATATATTAAAAACAGGAAACTTGCTTATAAAAAACTCCATATACTTTGGCCTGATTGATGCAATTTTACTAAAATTTACAGGCAAGGATAGTAGTTTACGTTATTTTACCAATGAGGACTACTCTACCATACGCTTTATAGTTTTAAAAACCTTGGTTGTATGCCCTACCCGATAAACTTGTGGTGTTTATTATGCAACAATGATTACTAGCCACTACATCAGGATTTTAATAATCGCAGAAATATGCTTAGGGTTTTAAGAAGCCTGGATCTGAAAATATGATAAAGTATTTTTATTTTTATTTTTTTTGTAAACCTTTTTATTTAGTCGCTTTTCCTAAAAATTCAAACTTTAAATAGTTTTATATTTTTTTCACTAAATTAGAAATGAGGATTAATTGTTCCTTTATGGAGGAAAGAATAAGCTAAATTAAATCTTAAGAAAAAATCTCACCTTTCAAATGGAAGAAAATATAATATAAAATAGAAATTAAATATCAAAATATCTTATAGCTGAAGCCCAAAAAAGAAACATCCTCTTAACAGAATCAGAAAAGCCCAAAAGTGGCAACTAAATCAATGAAAGAGCACAAATGGCACCTAATTAGCTGTAACGCACTTGGGCATGTATTTCCTAACCGTCCCAATCACTCCGTAGCAGCTGCTATCAATACCTGTCGCTATAGCAAAAATCTGCATCAACCTTTCNACCTAATTAGCTGTAACGCACTTGGGCATGTATTTCCTAACCGTCCCAATCACTCCGTAGCAGCTGCTATCACTACCTGTCGCTATAGCAAAAATCTGCATCAACCTTTTCACATCCGATTGAGGACCACCACCTTTGTTTTGCATATAGATGATTCTCGTTTTGATAATTNGGCGCAATTTATTCTAAAACAATACAGTTAAAGTTTAATTTTTACATTTGCAAGAGTCAAATATTTCATCTAACATCAAAAATATCACTATTACCAACTTTTAAAGAGAATTATGTCCTTTAAAGCTTAGATAAACTGGTATAAAGGTAAAAATCAAAGTTTAGTTGTTAGCTGTGTAAATACATAAGAATTGTGTAGTATTTATGTAAATCTTCCTTATATGGGTATTTTTTTATCGCACGGGACAATATATTAAAAAAAAGGAAAGTTGCTTATAAAAAACTCCATATACTTTGGCCTGATTGATGCAATATTACTAAAATTTACAGGCAAGGATAGTAGTTTACGTTATTTTACCAATGAGGACTACTCTGCCATACGCATTATAGTCTTAAAAACCTTGGTTGTATGCCCTACCCGATGAACTTGTGGTGTTTATTATGCAACAGNTTTTTTTTGTAAACCTTTTTATTTAGTCGCTTTTCCTAAAAATTCAAACTTTAAATAGTTTTATATTTTTTTTCACTAAATTAGAAATGAGGATTAATTGTTCCTTTATGGAGGAAAGAATAAGCTAAATTAAATCTTAAGAAAAAATCTCACCTTTCAAATGGAAGCAAATATNTATATATATATTATATATTCTAATTTAATATTTAGGTGGGACTATAAAATTTTATATAGATTTAGGGCCCATTTCAGTTATTCGTTGTTTTATTTTCTGGACGATTATTATAGTTTTGTTTGGTGGTATTGTGCGCTATTTTGGATTGAATAAATACTAATTCGATAAAAGTCTGATAAATCAGGTATGGTTTGAAACAAATTATTTATTAGAATTTTTTTTTGGTGCAATGGAAAGATGGCTATTTAGATTATTTAGCTTTTTCAGTTTTTTGCTGTTGCCTTGAGAAATTTGTAATGTCCAACTCATTAGTCATTTTGTAGTTGCAGAAAAGCTTACAGACTGAAATGTATTTGAACAATTCTATGTTCTAATGGCATGCAGATAACCAATAGGAACTAAAGATACTAAAATATAGATTTTATTATTTAAGTTGAGTGAATCAAGAGAATATCAAACATGGAATTTCGAATTTAAGGAAAAATTAGTTTAGTGCTGAAGCACAAATTATGTCAGGAGCACAAATCCACTACTAATTAGAAGGGAAATCGCGTCCTTATCGAGCACGAAGAAAGCAGCAGCGAAGAATCAGCTGTTCCAATGGTTGTGTCGGTAAAATGATGAGATAATTGAGGTAATTTTTCTAAAGCTCTTTTAAAAAAATAAAGAAAGAAAAAAAATGGAAATTGTAAATATAGGCTAAAAATTCCGTCCAAGAAAATAATTTTTATAAAATTTTGATTTAGTGAAAGCATATCACAATTTTTTTTTTTAAAATAAGCCCTTAGACTCTCAAGAAAATATTACACTCAGAGTCGTGAAGTGCTCGAACTCCATCAAGACACATGGCCAACATATTGGATCTAGATTTGATCTCGAAAAAATGATCTATTAAAATACATGAACATGCCCATATTAGTGTTTATTTCCTCTTTTACCACCTAGGGTTTTTGACTAGCTTAGAGTTTTCTATGGTATTTTGAGGAGTTTTGAGCGACATTCGTGAAGCACAACTACGATAAATTTGTGTAGCCCTCAGCCGAGTAAAAAATATTGAAAATGAAAAGTGAATGAAGTACTGATCACATGAATGAAATGAAGTTCATTAAAACTATAAGACTGTTTTGTTCCATATATTATAATTTTCTTGTTCTTTTTGAAAAAATATAATGGGAGTACATGTAGGTGTATGGCTTGATTTCTCATGTTTAATCATATGTAATCATATTTTGTTAATGAAAACAATGTATTTTTATATTATAAGCTTCATTTCTTCTATGTATTATTATTTTATTCATTTTTTCTTAATATAAAATAATTGGTGTACAGATTGGTGTATTGTTTTATGTTCTATGTTTAAATTATACGTAATCATGTTTTATATTTGGAATTAATATATTTTGATATTTTAAGCTTCATTTCTTCCAAGGATTACTATTTTATTCAATTCCTTTTGGTAAAATAGNTTTTGAAAAAACAGAATGGGCGTACATGTAGGTGTATTGCTTGATTTCTCATGTTTAATCATATGTAATCATGTTTTGTTAATGAAAACAATGTATTTTGATATTATGAGCTTCATTTCTTCTATGCATTATTTTTTTATTCATTTTTTCTTAATATAAAATAATTGGTGTACAGATGGGTGTATTGTTTTATGTCCCATGTTTAAATTATATGTAATCATGTTTTATATTTGGAAATAATATATTTTGATATTATAAGCTTCATTTCTTCCAAGGATTACTATTTTCTTCAATTTCATTTGGTAAGATAGAATAGGTATACATATGGGTGTATATATCGGTGTATTATTTTATATCTCATGTTTAAATCATATGTAATCAAGTTTTGTTAATGNATAGAATAGGTATACATATGGGTGTATATATCGGTGTATTGTTTTATATCTCATGTTTAAATCATATGTAATCAAGTTTTGTTAATGAAAAGAATATTGTTTAATATGATAAGCTTCATTTATTCCACGTATTTTTGTTTTACTCAACTTCTTTTGACAAACTAGGATGGGTGAACAGATGTGTATATTGTTTTGCATCTTATATTTAAATCATATGTAATCAAGTTTTATTATTGGAAGCAATATATTTTGATATGATAAGCCTCATTTGTTTCAAATATTATTTTTTTATGCAATTTCTTTTTTGTAAAACAAAATAGGTGTACAAATAGTTGTATTCCTTGATTTCCCATACAATTTTCAAAAATGAAGGAATGTGGGAAAGAAACTAGTTGTGGAGAAATTGCTTACCATCATTGTTCAAAATGAAAAGAAGGCATATTATTGATATTACAGCTATGTACATCACATTGTTCCAAAGGGCTATGTTAGTTATTGGCCAAACTCGAAGAACAAAATATAAAATAACTTTTTATGGGGTAAAGCTAATTTTAAAAAATGGATAATCTCAAAAGTATAGTGGAGTTTAAAAAGGCAAACACTATGACTGGTTATCTAGTCATAATTCAATATGGCGTTAATGTTGATGGTAATTGAAAGATTAAAAGATCTATAAAAAATCATAATCATTCTTTAGAAAAGATAGATAATCAACATCTTTTTTTAATAAAATAGCATTATATAGCTCCTTATTTATTGCCACAAAGAAAAGGTACAAAACTGGGTAAGAGGGACCAAAACCCACCTAATTGAGGTACTTAGGGCATGAATGACATCAAGGAAGATATGTAGGGATTGAAGCAACTGTTGCATTCAACTTTCTTGCAATGAAAGTTAATGCAAAAGAGAATTTATGATTTTCAAATAAAGATGCATTCAATTTATTCAAAATGACAGAAGAGCAGTGATTGAAAATGGTGGCACTAATACTTTAATACAACTGCTCAACAAAGAGACAAGCTGCATAAAGTATGTTTGCATGGGATTTTTAGATTGATGAGTTGAGTAGGTTGATTATCTATGTAAGGGTTGCAATGATTGCTTTGGTGATGCCTTAATTGTTATACAAGTTATTGTCTGATTAAATACAATTTAATTTATGCTTATTTTCTTAAAGTTAATCCTTACTAGCAAAATTTTCTTTTTGAAATAGCTTTTATATCAAACGAGATAATTGACTCTTTCAAATTGTTATTCAAAATATTTCTTTGTATAATAGATGAAATACATCATTAAACATTATTCACTTATCAAAGTCAAGTATTTGTAAGAGCTATAAAAGACTCATTGCCAGACGCACCTCATAGAATGTGTCAGTGAAATATATTTAAGAAAATTCCTTTAAAAGTATATTATTTTACTGATAATAAGGTAATAAATAATGCATTTTGTACATTTATGAGCACATGCAATTCAAAGAGGAGTTTAAGCAAAATTGGGCGGAAATGCTAGAAAAAAGGAGCCTCAATGATAATGCTTGGCTAAATGAGTTATATATAATTAGAAAGAAGTGGTCAATATTCTTTAATAAAGATTTATTTTGCATGGTAATCTTATCCATACAATGAAGTGAGTCAGTACATAATGTATAATATGATATCTTCAAGCCTGCAAGCTCTATCTTTGATTGTTTTTTGGGATTAGAGAAGGTAATCTTTACGCGGAGACAAAATGAACATGATGAGAAAATACACTTAGTTTGTATTTGTTCTCATTATTACAAACAATCATGTGCTGAAGAAAGCTGTTGCGTTCTGTTCCAGAAAGTTATACTCATTTTTTGAAGAAGATTTCTACATACGATCGACGACTTGCTGTAGAGGTATTTTTTAATAATATTTCAAATTATTACATAAAAAGTTTGGATAATAAAGGAAAAATAAATTATTGGATTTTAAAATTTGACAAAATAAGCTTATGATATAGGTCGTAGTTCTAAAAAAAATTGAAATGACGGGGATTATTACATGTTCTGACTGCATTATAGGTTTTTCAGTAGAGAAAATATAATGAATATACCAGAAGACTATCTCTTCATGTGATGGTATTTAGGAGATAAAAGAAATATTTATATTAATAATGGTTACAGATAATTTAAGGAATTACAAATAAAGATTAGTTGTTTGATTGATGTCATATTTCAAATCAATATGAATAAATATTCATATCAAATAAGAATGAAAGCCAAATGTAATAAAAAATTTGAAAAATATTTGTTGGAGTCATTAAAAACTATATTCGACGATGTTGACTCAATATTGTGTGGGAAATCACTTTCATTCAATCACATGCCTAACAAAAAGAAGCCCGAGAAGAGAGTCTGCACTATGACAATAAATGACCCAATAAAGATGCGTCCAAATGGTATTTATAATGAACAGGTGAATTGGCACCGGGAGAAAAAAAGAGTGTTAAAAGTAAATATTATTCTTGCTATTAAATCATTCTTAAGAATATATTGTATTTGTTAGATCATCATCTATGATATTGCTTTAACTTATTACCTATTTCATATCACAGAAAATGTGAAAGAATATATATCAGTTGAATTATAAATTGTATCCCATATGCTATCCCTCTATGTGCATTGTTGTAGGATTTCATGGAGGTATAATCTCGCCACCAATTTTTAAACTAATTTTTTCTCCATTTTTATACATTTTTCTAAAATGTACGCTCATGATTATTTTAAAATATCATAAATCCTACACATTTTCAAGTGTAGGATAACCAACACAAATGTATATGAATCTAATGATGTGTTTTCTTGCCCATGTTAAATCTTATTATGAAAGGTTGTTGCAAGTTTATACCTCTGAAATAGGGCAATACAACAATTTTTACACCATTTTGTTTTGCCCATCTATAAACTCGTTTTTTCTAAAATATGTATAATATTTCAAACATTAAATTTTCAAACAGTAATAATCTAGAATATCATAATACATTATTTTCCACATCACAAGAATAGAAGAAACTATTTATACATAACAAAATGGGGTAATATACCCATTTTATACTCCATTTGTCTAAATATGATAACTAGTCTAGAACATCAATTTTTGAATAAAAAAAAAGTCTAAAACATAAAAAAAATATTATTTCTCACATCACAAGAGCAAAACCAATGGTTTATACATTAAAAAAAGTGCAAAATACTCATATGTACACTCATTAATCTAAAATATGGTAATAAGTCCACTACATCAATTATATCATAGAAATAATTTTTATATAATTATAATATATTGTTTCTCGTCTTAAAATAACAAAACATAGGTTTATAAATGAAAAAAGTACAATATGCCCATATATACATCCATTTATCTAAAATATGGTAACAAGTCTAGAATATCAAATATATCATAAGAAAGTCTTAAATATCATAATATAGAAGTTTTCACATCACATGAGTAGAACATATGATTTCAATATGAGAAAAAGGTGTAACATACCCATTTGTAAACCCATTTTTCTAAAATATGATAATAAGTTTGGAAGATCAATTTGATCATAAAAAAGTCTTTAATATCATAATATATTGTTTTTTGCATCACAAGAGCATAACATATGTTTTATATATAAGAAAAATGTATAATACACCCATCTTATACACCTATTTGTCTAAAATAGGATAAGTTTGGAATATCAATTATACCATAAAAAATATAAAATACCATAATGTATTATTTCTCATATCATAAGAGCAAAACAAATGGTTTATACATGATAAAAATGTACAATATACTAATTTGAACAACCATTTATAAAAAAAACTATGATAAAAATTCTAAAAAATCATTTTCAAATAAAATAACTAAAATATCATAATATATTTATTCCTAAAGTCACAAGAGCAGAACAAATGGTTAATACATAAGAAAAAAGTTGCAATGTACACATATGTACACTTTGTCTAAAATATGATAACAAATTTGAAACATTAATTTTAAAATAGNTTTTAAAGTTGTAGAAGAGTTTTCAAATATATATATATATATATATATACACACACACATTTATGCATATGCATGAGTGTATGTACATAAAATATGTTGGCATGAATCTCGAGAAAATCCAACGGACTGGAAGACCAAACGACACAATCTAACAGGCCCCATGGGTTCCACCAACAAACACAAAAATATTGTATCAGGATAGTCAAAACACGGAAGAAGCAAGCGTCAATTCCTTTGGTCAGAATTGTGAGTCAATTGAATGGAAGGGCATATGAATGGAGAAAAAGGAGTCCAATCCTTGGGGCGGTCGTTCTTGACCAGATCTCTTAGAAGATTTCAGAGCTCCTCAAAAAATGGTCAAAGAACCCTTATGAAATGTCTTAGCTCTTCTAAGAATGTTCCTTGTTTAAAGAGAGATGCCTATTAGATTAATGTGACACACCCTCTACTTGACGGTTTAATTTATCTTGATGACAGGAGTACCCCTTCTTGGAATTATTCCAACACGGCCATCCAGCCAACCAAATGTCTATCAACCAACTAGAGGCTTCCATTCGATTGAACGATAAGGTTGCTGAGTCATTTGATGCCTTTATTCAAGTAGTTAAGAATTTGAAAAGGTGCCAAAAACAGTTATGAATATGAAAGGATGTCCAAAATCAGTTATGAATATGAAAATGTTTGAAGTCAACTTGTAGTCCCTTTATTAAAATAGGGGCAAGCATGTAATAGCGCATTGAGTTCAGCCACAAAGTTATATCTGACCGGCCCTTGTGAAGAATGCAGAAGAGTTTTCCAAAATATGCGAGCAATTCTAGAAGTATGCTCTATTGCATCGTTGGTTGGCCAACAAACTCTAGACTAATGTCTGTCTCTAACCTTTCTCCATTTAGGGGCTTGACATCCTAGGGTCTTTTCCTCATTCAAAATGTAAACACAAATTCCTCTTAGTTGTCTTAGATTACTTTTCAAAATGGATGAAGGCGAAATCGCTCATTCTGATCATGATGGAGATCATCCAAAAGTTTTTCTAGATTGATATCATCTTTCAATATGACTTACCCTTGGTACAGATCTCCGAAAATGAGAGATAATTCGCTGACCAAGCAGTAAGGAAAATTTGTCAAAGTTGCAACACATTTTTGGTGTTTATATCAATGTTGGAGAACCTATTTTAACTTTCGGGGTCAAGTGATCAACAAATGGTCATCTGGACAAAGTTGTGCGCATGTGAAAAGAAAAGAAGCAAAGAGGCAAGTCCCATTGGGGGATTGAGCGCTCAAGCACCCAAAATGGATACCCAAGTGACCATACCATGCTTTGGTGCCTCCTAAAAAGGTGCCACTTGTTCTATGAGCACTTGGGTGCTCATCACCTTATTTAGCTTCCCCCCAAAGAGGCATCATTTGCTCTATAGATGCCTAAGCACCCAACTTTCTGCTTTCAATTTTTGCCAAGCCGAGAGTGCTCCACTCGAGCATCCTTATAAGTGCTTTGACACCCAAATTGAAATTGTTGTAAACTAAGTGGGAGGTGGTTTTTCACCTGCTTTAGTGCTCGAGCACTAGACATTGAAAAGACGGTGGCTTTAAACTGACATGCCTGCCTGCAGGGTAATAAATCTCATTTAACCCATTTCATTTACCATTTTTGGGAGGAAACTAAAGAATGAAAGGGAATGTTGTCCTTTTTTCATGCAAACTTGTCGAAAAAATGGCTAATCCATAGCATAAGAGATGCGATGGATAGAGTGAGCAAGTGGCAGCGAATCGATGATCCTTCATTTGAACTCGTTTCAGGAGAGAAGCAAAGGGTGCATTTTGGAGAGTTATGAGAGGCTTTTGAAGGATTTCTTCCAATTTCTTCATCTTCATCTTCTTCATCCCCTTCTTCTTCCTCACTATTTCCTTGAACGGGCTTTTCATTTCGTAGAGAGAACAGAGTAGCGCGAGGATTTCCTTGTAGAGGAAAGCATTTTCCCTAAGCATCAAAGTTATCTTAACCAGTGCGATGTAGGAGCTTGGGGGAAGCCAAGAGCACACTAGTACAATCACCACAAAGATATAAAGCTTCTAAAACAATTGTAATTTCATTCCTAGTAAGCACCCTAGTTTTGCTGCTAGAGATTTAAGGTTTAGGATTTTGTGCTTGAGTAAGCCCCCTTAGGTTATGAGCTTTTCTTTTCAAGTCCCTATGAATCCTTGAGTGATCACTCCAAACCCTTTGATCATTGATCCCAACTATAGGAATTCAAATTTCTCACGATTTTTGGTGGCTAAAATATTCTATGGAATGATTGGAGCACTTGGACTCAGAGGATGAAAAAGCCCCTTCAAGTTGTGAAGGAACTTTCTTCAAGAAGTTAAAGAAAACTCCTCACTTCATTTGCTAAATTTGGAGGTAGCTTCTTTATACATCCATAAATCAAAGCCTATGATCATATGTGAGAAAGCTAAGATGAGTTTAATTCGTTATTAGATATGTGGGTTTGCATTTGCTTGCACATCATTCATGATGTCTTGCATGTGGCATTTTGCATGTGTCAGCTTGATTAGTCACCCCGACTTGATTGACTGAACACTTTGGCTCAATCGGCCACCCTGACCCAATCAACCAACCCTTTGGTTCAATCGATCACCTTGATTTGATCGACCAATCACATTGGTTTGATCGATCACCCAAACTCAATTGACTGATCACTTTGGTATGGTCAGCCGCTTAGACCTAACTGAGCTTAATTGTCATAATACCTGGTTGATCCAACGGGACAATTGACCAACCCCACTTGCATATCACATTTCTTATAGGTGCTTTTACTCTGCTTGTATGATGTTGTTAATCTCTTGAATTCATGTTTGTGTGCATAAAAAGAATATTTTCAAATGTTATTTGCTATGTTAAGGACTATTGCATGAAAAATCTAATTTTGCCTTTGGCATTTGCTTGCACATTGTGTCTCCTAGAGCACAAGAATTTGTGGTATCAGCACACATGTATGCCACCATATGTGTGTGGCTTGATATTTGTGTATCCATGGTGAGTGGCTGCTAGTAAGGCTAGCCCATCTAGGCATGGTACTCCTAAACAAAGATTATGTCGCATCATTGTGGAGCCTTATAAGGCTAGACCACCGGTGTGTAAGCCTCCTAAATGGAGAACACACCACCTCACTTCTTACAACATTGCATTTGGAAGTCATAAGCACTTCATTCGGTGTACTCAATTTGGGTCATGCTCTAAAGCTACTAAATCCATTGAGTGCACAATGTGTGCCCACTTGATTGTGTCACCTTGCATTTGTCATAAGTTTGTCATTTTCATCTTACATAAATTACCTTTCAAATTACCCAAATTTGAAAGGTAACTTATTAGCTCAAATTACCCAAATTTTAAATCCTAAAGTCCTTACAAAACTCGCCCACTTCAAATTAAATCCTCAATTAGCCTTGGTCAAGGCTCAATTTCACTCAAATTTAATTTGGACCAAAACCCCCAATTTTGGCTCAAACTCTAAATTCCACCAAATTGAACGTCATAACCCCCAAAAATTTCACTCAATTGTTATTCAAAACTCTTCATGGAAATCCCTTGTACCAAAATTGAACCATTAATTGGGTTTAACCAAAGCTCTAGCTTAATCCCAACCTAAGGCTAACCCAAATGCACCAAAATTGGCCATGAGCTCAAATCCTTCAAATTGAGCTTCCAAATCAATTCAAAACCACTCCAAACCTTTTATAAAATATTCATGGCAATCATCTAAGTCAAGTTGCTCAATCGATTGATCCAATCAAAGCTCAAGCCCAAGTCTAGTCTAACTTTAACCCAAAATGCCGAAAATTGAACCCATGCACCAAAGTTAACCAAACCAAACCAAATTGATCAAACCAAAACCACCATAGCTACTATTTTGACTATAATGACTAGGCTAGACTTACCTAGCCCACCGTATATGAGCCATGGACCAATGGTCCCTTGATTTAGGGGATCTCTTTCCATATTTGTCTTAACCAAGATATCTTTGCCATCAACCTTAACCATTCAGAGTTAATCATCATTAAAGCTCTCTTGGCTCCCCTGACTTCTCTGACCACCACCACTGGCCCTACCAACTAGCCTAGTGGTTAGAAAACCCCAAACCAAGAGAGCCCTCTCACCCAAATACACTCAAATTAACCCAACAAATGTGACTCATCCCCATTGGTCTTTGACACTCTTCAACCCTACACATAGGCAGTCAAGTGCTTCTGAATTGAAGCCCTGAGCTCCTCCCCTTCCATGGTTATTTAAACCAACCTCCTCCACATCCAAAGGAGAGGATAACCAAAAACTAAACAAAACTCTGCCAAAATCTTACTTAAGCTCCTATTGACCTTCATGAGTGCAAGCCCACTGTTTCCAGCCACCCTAACCCCCTGCCTTGAGCCAATTTCTCAGGCCAATTCTTTGTAGAAACCATGACATAATTCCCCACTCTACTACACTGCACCAAAGTCTAATTAAACTTGCCCACACCATCCTAATATTGAGATGAGTAGATCCCCCACAAAAGCCCCATCACAGAGAGGCTCTAGCATAGCTCAAGACCAACACCTAGAAACCACTTTAATCAAAATTATACCTAGAAGATTCACGAAGCCCAACAACTCATCTGGAGGCTTGCTGGACTCCACTGAAGCTTCCACAAGCATCTAATTGAGGCCTCCCCTCTCAGACTCAGGTATAACACTTAAATCATAAATTTTGGCTCGGTTTTGGCCTTTGTGAAGTAAACTTGTAATTCATAGCATTGTAACCTTATGGATGTATTGGTCTTGAGTAGGTGAAGGTATAGAAACAAATCAGGTTTGATTTGGTTGAGTATCAAGCGAGATCTTAAGTCTAGAAGTCGAACGGTTTTTCAGGTTAGGTTAATCGAGGACGATGAACGAATGCATCCATTCGTGTGTGTATTGATCCAATGACTGCAGAAGCGTCGGACGAGTAGATGAAACAATATCAGTGGGTCGAGTCAGCACTGAGTCAGATGGTGGTGCCAAATCAGATAGCACCCCATGGGGTTTCGATGCATCGTAGGTTGACACGGTGGGTGACTAGGATGAATAGAAAAATCAAGGATTATTAATTTAAATAAATTCTAATACTTTAAAAATTAATAACTTTGCATAGAAAATTCCCAAAAATAAAATAAAAACACTTTCTTGCTCGGTGAACAGAGGAAAATAATCTGGACCAAAAATAAAAATTATTTGATGAGTCTCTGATTTTTAATTAATTAAGTAGCCTATGAGGTGTTTTAATTTTAATTGATTAAATATTATTCATCAAAGCTTAAAACTTTGGGAGTTCATTCCTCATGACAAAGGGGATGTTCTCTAATTTTTCCAAGGTCAGAGAGCATCTTTGTGCATGTAACCCTAATTTTCAAGCTTGGATAGATATTTTAGCTTAAATTAATTATATAAATTAAAAGATCACTTAAAAAAATATGGGATGAATTTTAGTAGGTTCCCTATGGTCAGAAGCTTAAGGAAAATATCATGATGGTTTGGCTAATTTTGTATATTTTTATAATTAGTTAAATGTTTCGAATTTGTATTAATTTATTTGAGTTAAATATTATTTAAAATCTAATAAAATTAAATTCACATTGCAAAAAATCATGTTGACTCACTGTAAAAATTTGAAATTTATTTAATTAAGTTTAAGTACTAAAGTTGATTTTTTAGGTAAAATTGTATTTTGTATAAAGATGATTATATTAAATTAAATATACATAGAAAAATTAGGTCATGTAATTTAGAAAAATAAATATGGGATTTCTGAGCTCCTTGTGATCAGGGGCATTTAGAAAAATAAAAAATTATTTTTGATAAAAATACTTTATTTTTAAGCTATATTTTAAATTAAAAATAATGAAATATAATTAAAAAAATTTCAAAATACAAAAATGGTTCAAAACATTCCTAATCACTTCCTGATCACTTGGGACTCATTAAAATATTTTTCCTAGCTTTTCTAAATAGTATTTTCCTTTATTTTTTCATTAAAATAATAGTAATAAATAAATTAAAAAAATAATAAAAGTTATAAAATTTGTTTCTTTGAGTTCTCTAGACTTAGAGAGAATTAATAAGAATATAAAAAAAATTTACAATTCAAAAATATTTATTTTTTTAATCATAAAAATCAATAAATAATGATAATAATTATAATAATTAAAATATAGTTCGAAAAATTATGAAAATTTTGTCTAAGTGTTCCTCTGACATAAGTGAACCTCTAATAATTCTGTCATGACCAAAAATCTTATTTTAATTAATTAAATAAATAAATATTAAAAAATCCTATTTTTGAATTAAAATAATTATATAAATTAAATAAAAATCTAAAAGACCACATCTTCTCCTCTAATATTTAATTAACTCATGATTGAGTTTCCATGGAAATTTCAAGGTCTCTTGAGTTTCATTTGATAAGTTATAAGATAGGGAGCCCTAGAGGAAAAAAAGTTAATTTTGGATTTTAATACCTTAATTAAACTTTTGGATTAATCAAAGGGTAAATGAGTAATATTGATCATAATAAACGTTTTGGACGTTTGAAACATAATGAGTTAAAAAGTAGAAACCAATTTGCTATCCTTTTCGTAACGGTAAAATTGTAATTTTGATAATTGTCATGATTTGGAAGATAATTCATTAGGATGATCCTAAACGGATGGGCTTAAGCTGTGAAGATAATAATTCACTCATTTAAGGCCAACCAATTGGTGATTAGATACTAAGTCTGATATTAATGAGAATTAGGACTTCATTTTAGTTAATATTTAATTATTATAAAATTATTTCAAAAGGAAATATTAAAATTAAGAGGGCCTAATAGTGAACTATATTTGATATGTATGAATTGTTTTAATTGAGATTAGAGAAGATGGACTTAATTAATTGATAAATACTTTCAAACAGTTTGTGCCCTACTTTGACTCTGGGAATTAGAATCCTTAATGACTTTTGACTTGCCCTTTGGGGTACCCATTCATATAACTTTCAAATGAAATGCTAAGTCACTAGCTAACCTCCTTTCTTTCTTGGGATAGTTAAAATGTCCAGGTTCACTGAATAATGAGATAATTTAATTTTGAGGTGATTAATGGACCAATATAATAAGTTCAAAATGAACTCGGAACATTTCAGGGGATTTTAAAAGTTGTTCAGGGTCGTGTCTGATAGCGACTTTATATATGCTTAAACATACAAGAATTTGAAAATATTGCTAGAAGATTTAAATCCCCGACAACGACGCCAAAAACTTGTCAGTGATTATAGATTTGATAAAGATGTGTATAAAATATTTAACTACACAGTCACACTTATCAACGCAAGTATACGTATAGCTCAAGTAATACAGGACTCTAATGGAGTCCTTGATATCGATCCCATAGGGAGTAATATTAGAAGCTACGAACTAAGATTTAAAAAATCAATACTTAATCACAACAATATAGTTCAAATTACATATTTGTCACTAATAGAAAATTGAAATAAAAATATAATTTTAATAAACTCATAATTAACTAATTCTATTAATAAAGTTTCTAATGTGAAGTTCAATATATAAGAAAGCATTTTTCTCCTTGTCAAGAAGTTTAAGTGAATGGATAAATTGAACTAGTTCAAATTGTATTGTGCCAAATAGAAGCATACTTACTCTTTACCCTTTGGACTAGGCATAAAGAACATTGACTAATCTTAAGCTTGGTTACTGAATCTGTGGCTAGGCTGGGAGGACACCGACTCTCACTTCGGAGCTCCCACGTTCCCCTCGCTTGAGGGCTAACATCTACACGTCAGCACCAAAATGATAGGACTAAATTGAGAATTTTAGTCTGTCACTCTAAAATCTCTAATTCTACGCCNAAATCTCACGACAAGGAGAAAGACAGAGAAAACTACTCATATTTCATGGAGAAGATATGACGAAACTTGGAATTTTTATATAAAAGGAAAGTCATACAAATTTCAATAAGTAAATACAACTTATCTCTAATTTCTCCCCAAGCAAACTCCTCAAAGTTTCTTTGAATCTCTTCCTTTCTTTACAGCACACAGAATTCTCCTTCAAAGCGACAAGGAGGAAGAAATCTCTCACTTTCCTTCCACTCTTACAATCTCTTGAAGAATTCCTCACAATAACAACCACTCTCTACACTCTAATGGGAACCACAAACAACAAAGACTCAGCGGACCTCCCCAGGCACCCCAACAGACACACTTTTTCGGCTTCCAAATGTTTCTTTTAAAGTTGTAGAAGAGTTTTCAAGAGTTGCCCAAGCGTCCCTTCAAAAATCGTCCACATTCAATGCATCTGTTGAGAGAACCGACGTTCTCACCATCGGCGGCCTTCTAGAATATTTAATTCTAGACTCTCGAGAAAAACCCACCGTCGGCGGTGTCGTGCCTGTCGTCGCCGCCTAAGATCAAATCTTCATATTTTGGTCCTTTTTACTCCAAATTCGCTCCTTTTTGCATTATTTTGCTCCAATGACCATAATTCAACATACCTGCAACAAAACATCAAAAATACTTTTCTTTAAAGTACAATATCATCAAAATTAGTGTAAAATAAGTATGAAAATCTCAACATATTTTTTTTTGGTCAAAATCCCCCAAACCTAACTATTATTTGTCCTTAAGTAATTTTAGTACTACATAAATGTTATGATCTACTGTGGTAAAGTTTTAATTAAGAAATATTATAAGTTTGATTTAAATAAATACCATAGTGAGTTTTTCAGAAAAATTTCAAGTAATTAAATTAACTCTGCAGGTACAAGACAATCTAGTCATCAAGTTTAAGAGTTCTAGTTTTATATTCATTTCCAGAATGACTATATGTTGTAATATCAAGTCTCTTAAAATATTCAAATGATAGGAACATCATGAGAACACTATTAGTAAAAGATGCTATTCCATAAATATAAGTTTAGGAATGTATTTAGATTTTCCCTTTAGGTAGGTCAAAGTGAAGCCAATTTTTTATTAGGCATCTCCTCAAGCTTCTCCTCACTTATATATATATATATATATATATTCATTTGGATTGCTTTCAATCATATATATTTTTCTTTTCTTTTTATGGGATTGTTGTCAATCATTTCTTTTTCATTTTCAAGTGAAGATTACTATATCTGGATAGCCTTTAATAATTTGGAACTTCACTTTTCTTTCCCTAAATTTGAAACTCAAAACATTTCTTTACCTTATAAGTATTTCATAGCTTTTACATCATTAAGCCTTAATATTTTCTTCTCAAATGAATTTCTAAGATTCTTAATATTTCATAATATAGTTTTCTTTACTTTAAATAGTTAACTATAGTCTTATTCTCTTACACTAAATATCTTAATCTACAAAATTAATTTTTCTTACAAAAATATTCCTTTACATCTACCATAATTTTTAAATATCTACAAAATATAGTTATCTGAATTAAATTCACTACAAAAATCAGTCTTATTCTCTTATACTAAATATCTTAAGTTATAAAATTAATTTTCATTACAAAAATATTCCTTTAAATATTATACTAAATATCTTAAGTTACAAAATTAATTTTCATTACAAAAATATCTCTTTAAATTTATTTATACTAAAATATCTTAAGTTACAAAATTAATTTTCATTACAAAAATATTCCTTTAAATCTATAAATAGTTAACTATAGTCTTATTCTCTTATACTAAATATCTTAATCTACAAAATTGATTTTCCTTACAAAAATATTCCTTTAAATCTACTATAATATTTAAATATCTATAAAATATAGTTATCTGAATTAAATTCACTACAAAAAATCATATCAATAATTTTTAAAAATAGTTAAATTGAGAACATATAATAGTTAATCTTTTTCTTCCCCCCCCCCAAACTTAAATTTTTCAATATGGAACGATACAGGTGGAAATAAAAATTCTAAATATAAATAATAGCTTAGTACTTTAAGCATTTTCATCTTTCTGAAATTTTTGCAGTTCCTTCTCAAAATTTTTACTTTAACTGGTCTGTAATATTAGGAGTTTTCTATACATATAAAATATTAGAGAATTTTGCTGGGTAATGAAATTTTGAAATAAGTACAAAACTAAATATTATACAAACACAGTATTTCACTAACACATCCACAATACTTGAAATTTTGAAATAAGTACAAAACTAAACATTATACAAACACAATATTTCACTAACACATCACAATACTAAATAAAAACAATTACAAATACATTAAAATGCAAATATAAAAATCACATCACATTACAATTTTACAAAATACTAATCAGAGTCTATTATAACTACACATGCAAATTTCAAACTACAACACTAAACATTTATAACAATAACTAAAAAATATCTAACTGCAAACATAAAATAAAATATAGAATGAAATGAAAGTACAAACAAACATACATCTATCTTTATCACAAAATCACAAAACAAAAGTACATCAATCACTATCATATATCAAAATCCCATACTATATCCTCGTCTCCCTGGTCAGCAGGTGGATTGGGCTGATACTGAGTATAACGGGGGCATTCAGGAAAAGTAACATTAGGCTCACCTCTGTAGTGTTGGGCCTGAGCTTCGTAGTAAGCTATCTCGAAGTCAGAATGCCTCTGTAGGTACTCACTATCATAATCATGTCTACATTCTAATCCCTCAATTCTTTCATTTATTTTCTCTATACTCTTCCGCTGCAAGGTTAACTCATTCATTAAATCTTGAAGGGTAGGGGAACAAGAGGAAGGAAGGTCATAACTAGTAGAGGGGATATCTCTACTAGTAGAAGGTTATTTACTCTTACTCCCAGATCTCCATCCTTCATGGGATTCATACGTCTTTAAATTAGCTTTACTAATGGGTTTCATATGGTAAACCCATTCTTCATCATCTCCAGATTCAACTCCAAAAAGTTGGCAAAGTGCATAAATGAGGCCAGGATGTCCCAAACCTCCACTTGATTCACTCATTGTCGTGGTCAAAATATTCTTATAAATAATTCTCCCCATATTTATAGTCTGATTGTTCTGAATACAAAAATTTAGAATAACTCTATCTCTTGTTACCTCACCATGGTGATAGGTAGGTAACAGAGTAGATGAAATAAAATAGTGCCACGCTTTAGATGTGGCATTCGACATGGAAGCAGAAAAATTTACACGTTCTTGCTGCTTTATCCTCCATGTCCCTTTCCCATCAGTGAGAAAGTTAATGACATCATTCAGCGGGCCTTCCATCGTACTGAAGTTTTCATAATTGCAGATATAGGAGTCTAGGACTTCATAAAATGAGTTAATGCGGGTGGCACTAAACTCAACAGAAAACTCTCTTACTCGAACGGTTCCGCCTCGGAATAGAACACATTGGCATATAATTCTTTCACAACATTCACAGCAGCCTTATTGGTGGTATAACAAAAATTTTCCCACTTCTGTTCTGTAATAACTCGTTTGACTTCTCCTCCTGGACTCTCAAAAACACGATCTTGTATACATTTCTTCCCTTGAAATATTGAAGTAAATCTCGACTGAGCCTTCGCATTGATGAAGCGAGAGTAATCAAACTCAAGTTCCCTCTTTTGTCATGGAGCCATTTCAATATAATCAAAATTGTATAAAAAAATTCTGAAATACGCTTAAAATACTCAAATAATGGCTTCCAAGTGTTATCAAGAGTTCAAATCTAAATTCCATGAATTTCTTCCAAATATTTTCTCCACATTCTCAATTTTTTTTGGATCTTCTCAATGTGGAAGAAATTCAAGGAGTCAAAACTAAGTTCCATGAATTTCTTCCAAATATTTTCTCCACATTCTCAATTTTTTTTTTCAGATCTCTTCAATGTGGAAGAAATTCAAGGTGAAAATAAAAAAATTTTAATTTGGAGTGAAGCTCTTACCGAGAGATGATAAAATCTTGCATCTAAACGCTTTGAAATTACCCCAAATCCAAGATCTTCAAGCCCTATATCAAAATTTTCATTTTTTAAGAGGAAGGGGATGATGAATAGTGGCGGCTGATTGATCAAAATCGCTTTTAAAAGTGTTTTTTTTGGTATCTCACCTTCGGTGGGGTTGTCAGCGCCGTCGGCGAGCTCTATTGAATTAAATAGCCTAAGTCTCGGGAAAACTCCGCCGTCGGCGGCGTCGATGGCGCCGTCGGCGAGATTTTTAAAATTAGTTTAATTCCATATTTTTGCGATTTCAATCAATTTCAAGCTTTGTCAACATTCGTTCAATCATTCTAAACATAAATTTAAGTGATTAAATGATGTACTAACACAAATAAACATTCACAACACAAAACATTACAATTATATATAAAATCCAAGGGTTACAATACACGTTAAATGACACACATAAGTTTGGTATTTTCTCAACCTTAATACGTCAATTCAGCGTCACAATCCAAGCCACAACACTCTAAATGCTGAAAACAAACATTTAATGCACAATCTCAACTATAACTGAGATCTAAAAGCAAAATTTGAAAGTAAAGCAAACACATAAGTTCAAATCAAATCACACATATAGACATATAAGTGGTAAAGTAAACCTACTACTCCTCTGATTCAGTGCTTGATTCTCTTATGATATCACCCAACGATTGAACATGAACGAAGAGGTTATAGAAGGGTCGGTATGAGAATTCTTTAGTAGAGCCCTCTTCTATCAATCACATCTTTCTCATCAATCGTATCAAACTTCCTTCGATTGTTCAGAGTGATCAAAATACTCTTTCATCCTCAAGTCTAGATGATAAACAAAATCAGAGATATTATTAATTACATTCATAACATTTTATATCTCTTTCTCCAGTTTCTTGATTCTGTGCAGGATCACTAGTGTCTTGTCCTTAACTAGAGGCTGAATAGGAAGTGAATTTTGAGATGATTGATCCGTAATAATAGTCATATCATTCTCATCTTCATTGGTTGGGAACTTCTGGGTTGGGTCCAAAGGCTTCCAAGGTAGAAGTATCTTTTCCCAATTCTCATAAGAAACTTGGAACTGACTGTAGAGTAAGAAGATTGTTGAAGGATGTCCAAGCCCATAAGTTGATCCATGACGATCAGGCCCAAAACAGACTTCATAATTATCGATCCAATATCAATTAGCAGTCCTATTTGAATATAGTAATTCAGATAACACTTTCTTTAGTAACTTTACCTATCCTCATTGTCGGTAATAGTTTTGTAGAACTGAAGAAGTGCCAGTGTTTAGAAATGGGGTTTAGAAGTGTAGCAGAGAAACTAACATACCTGTTTTCTCTCATTTCCCAGTCTTCAGTCTTGTCCGTCAAAAATTGGTAGATCTCATTTATCAGATTTCTTATTGGGACGAAGTTGGAATAATGACAGACAGGAACATTCTCGATCATATATAACTCGTTAATCCATGCAGGAGTAAAAGTTATCCATCTGCCTTGCACATAGACGACTCCCTAGTTGATTCCATGCAAATTAGAATAAAACTCCTTCACTACAGAAATGATTATGGCGGCAGTAGTGTAGCACAACACTTCCCATCATTGTTGCACAATCATCTCTTCAATTACTGTCGAAGGATTGTTCAATCCTCGATTTACGAATCCTCTTTCTTTGATTAATCTCCTCTTTGTCAGCACTTTGTTCAACGTTGCGCCTCGGAACTAATGAACTTTCTCTAATTGAAAACTCGAAATCTAGGGTTTTCAGTGGAATTGGAAGCCATAGGGATAAATTTTGTGGAGTTTCAATTTGTTTTTGGGCAATATGAATTTAAGAACCAAGTTTGGAACTTTATAGGGAGCAAATCTTGCCTAAAACCGCCAAAAACTGACATTTCAAACTCTGGAAACCATCATCTCGCCATTCTCACCGTCGGCGGTGTCGATGGCACCGTCGGCAAGCCTTGAGAATTAATTATTTGGACTCTCAGGAAAAACCCGCCGTCGGCGCCCAAGGCAAAAAAACTTTCACAATTTCTCTCTGGTCCAAATGCATTCTAATTTTCTCTATGGATCCAATTTTTATGATGATTGAAGGGTAAATACGAGTAGTAGAGTTCAATACTACCACAAACTAATGATAATTTCAAACAAAAACACTATAATGGCAAAGAAAATAAAGATAACTATAGGTTGCCTCCCATAAAGTCCGCCCGACCTATTCAGATATTATTCAGGTTGACTGACCATTAAAACCTCTTTAAAATTTGGTCCATTACCCTTTAAATACGGCTTTAATCTGTGTCCATTTACTTTAAATCTATTTCAGTCTTTTGATCTTCAATTTCAACAACTCCGTAAGTATAAACTCGAGTCACAGTAAAGGGTCATAACCAACTAGACTTCAATTTCCCAGGGAATAACTTCAGCCTTGTATTGTAAAGTAAAACTTCTTATCCTGGTTCAATGTTCTTCTGGTTAATCTTCCGATCATGCCATAACTTTAGTTTCTCCTTTTAAATTCTGTCGTTATCATAAGATTCATTTCTTAATTCTTTGAATTCATTCATTTGTAACAATCTCTTCTCAGCAGCATCTTTCAAATTATAATTGAATTCTTTAATCGCCCAATATGCTTTATGCTTCAATTCTACTGGTAAGTGAAGAGTCTTTTAAAAAATCAGCCTGTAAGGAGTCATTCTAATAGGAGTTTTATAAGCAGTCCTGTAAGTCCATAATGCAGTATCTAGTCTAGTAGACCAATCTACTGTAGGGTTTACAATCTTTTCACTGTAAGCCCATAATGTTGTATCCAATCTAGTGGACCAATCTATTCTACTAGGGTTCACAGTTTTTTCAAGTATTTGTTTAATCTCTCTATTAGAAACTTTAGCTAATCCACTANTAGGAAGTAGAGATTCTATGAATAATATTAAACTTTTCTGCCAATCTCTGAATGTATTTATTCCTAAAGTGGAATCCTTCGTCAGTGATAATCACTCTCGGCATTCCGTGTCCCGTGAAAATATTTTTTAATAAAAATCTTAAAACACTTTTAGCGTCACAACGAGGTAAAGCTTGTGCTTCAATCCACTTTGAAACGTGTTCTACTGCAACTAATATGTATAAGTTCTCAGATTAAGGAATAAATGATCCCATTAAATCCAATCCCCAAAAATCTAAGATCTTAACTTCTAACATGAAATTCAGAGGCATTTCTTTTTTTCTAGATATATTGCCTACTTATTGGCATCAATAACAAGTTTTTATGTATCTATAAACATCTCTAAAGAGAGTAGGCCAATAGAATCCAACTTGTAAAATTTTATAAGCAATGTTATTAGTTCCAAAATGTCCTCTAAATTCAGAATCATGACATTTCTGAATAATTAGTTTCGTTTCTTCAAAAGGTACACATCTTCTCATAATAAGATCCTTACATTGTTTATATAAATAAGGCTCATCCCAAAAATATGCTTTCACATCATGAATGAATTTTCTTTGTTGTTGCAATGTCAGCATAAGTGGCAAAATATCACTTACAATATAATTAACAATATCAACATACCATTGTATTTTCCACTCATTAATATTATAGAGTTGTTCATCAGGGAAACTGTCCATAATTTCATTGTCGGTGTTAGATAATTCATGATATTCTAATCTTGAAAAATGACCAGCAATTTGATTATTAGTTCCCTTTCTATCAATACCATAAAATCAAATTCTTGCATCAAAAGTATCCATCTAAATAACCTTGGTTTGACATCCTTCTTTTGCATCAGATATTTAATAGTAGAGTGATCAGTGTGCACAACACATTTAGTCTCAATTAAATAAGATATAAATTTATCAAAAGCATACACAATAGCCAGTAACTCTTTTTCAGTAACAATGTAGTTAATTTGAACATCATTAAGAGTTTTACTAGCGTAGTATATAACTTTAAAAATCTTATCGTACCTTTGTCTAAGAACAGCTCCAATAGCATAATCACTAGCACCGCACATCTGTTCGAATGGTTTCTCCAAGTTAGGTGAAACTATTATAGGAGTTGTGATTAGCTTTTCCTTTAATAAATCTTCAGTAAACGCTGTGATTAATTTTTCCTTCAATAACTCAAAGGCATTTAAACAGCTTTCAGTAAATTCAAACCTTGTCCTTTTCTAAAAGTTGGCATAGAGGTTTAGTAACTTTTGAGAAATCTTTAATAAAGCGTAAAAGTTGGCATAGAGGTTTGGTAATTTTTGAAAAATCTTTAATATAACGCCTGTAAAAACGAACATGTTCAAGAAAACTGCTAACCCCTCTTACTTTAGCAGGATGTTTTAATTTAGATATAACTTGAATTTTTGCATGGTCTACTTCCATACCATTTTCTGAAATTTTATGCCCTAACACAATTCCTCTTGCAACAATATATTGACATTTCTCCCAATTTAGAACTAAATTAGTTCTTTCGCATAACTCCAAAACTTTTTCAAGATAATTTAAGCATGCGTCAAATGATGTTCCAAATACAGAGAAATCATCCATAAACACTTCTATTCCATCATCAATTAACTTACTAAATATAGACATCATACATCTCTGGAATGTTGCAGGTGCATCACATAATCCAAAAGGCATTCTTCGAAAAGCAAAATTTCCAAATGGACTAGTAAATGTTGTCCTTTCTTGATCCTTAAGAGCAATAGGAATTTGATGGTAGCCGGTATATCCATCTAAAAAATAAATGTATTTGTGCCCAACAAGTCTATCCACTATTTGGTCTAAAAATGGTAAAGGGAAGTGATCTTTTAGGTGGCAGAGTTTAATTTTTCTATAATCAATGCAAATACGCCACCCAGTAACTTGTCTGATAAGTATTAATTCATTATTCTCTTATGCTTCAGCAGTCACCTCTCCTTTCTTAGGAACACAATGAATTGAACTTACCCAAGCACTATCCAAAATACNCTTCCAACAAATCATCTCAGTGAAGTTACCAGAGAGAGAGCGACATTAAATTATTGTATTCAGGAAGGAAAGATCATCAACATTGGACTGTTAATCTATCAAATTATCATCAATTATGCCACAACTATTACTACTGCAGGTCTGAGATTTGCTTCCTTGATATTTTCTTTATGTGAGTAGGCTGGAGTTAAATATGATAGTTGGGAAGAAGTATTGTTACCTTTAAGCCCATCAAGAAGGTGAATGTGAAAACTTAATCTGAGAATTCTATTTTTGGCTGGAGAGGAGGATTTTCTAGGAGCTATGGAATGGAGACGTCTGTCGCTTTTACCTCTGCTGCTTCTACATCTAGACCATCTACCTCATGTGCTTTTACATCTAGAGGTGAGTCTATTGAGACCCGAGATCAATTATTACAGAAGATGATGAATAATATTAACTTTACCGCTAATAAGGTTCAGATATTAGAGCGTTTTGCAGATCATACAGATAGGTATAGTATGAGAAAGAGTGATTATGAAGAGAAATTCAACTCGTCTCTAGAGAGCCTAATTAGAGATGACCCAGAAGTGCAATTTCCTCCATATCATCTATATCCTAATTATGAGCCTGTAGAAAAGTGGTATAGCAGTGATTCAAAAGATGTGGAGTAGGATTGAGAGATTTATGTTTATGTTTGTATTATGTTGAGGACTATGTGGCCTTTGTACTGCTACATTTGCATTTGTGTGTTGATTTGGACTATGTGTTGTGTTTTGGATTTTAATGTTTTATTGTTATTGTGATGTTTGTGTTAGTTAATATTTTGTTTTTAAATTTTTAGGGTAGTAACTGTTGTTTAGTACTGCTTTAGTTAGTTTAGGATTGAACTTGATTCTATGTCTTTTAAAATGACAAAAATCTTGCTAACTTTAGTTTTAAATTTAAATTACAGAAACTGCTACCCTATATTTTTCTTTTATCATGTCTGTATGTTTGTTTTTATGTTGAAATTGTGAAGTCAAAGTTAGTGTGTTAGTTTGCTTTTATGTTTATACCCATTGTTTAGAATTCTATTGAATCTCTAGATGTTAATTTGAAATGAAAATATTAGAAAATTTGATTAAAATTAATTTCACTCATGTTTTAAATATTTTTACTTGTTTCATTAGGGTTTAAAAATTCCTGTTAGCATGTTATTTTAAATTTTTATTCCTACTTATATATATATGATGTTAAACTGTTTAATCTGTTAAAAATTTAAGTTTGGNACTTGTTTCATTAGGGTTTAAAAATTCCTGTTAGCATGTTATTTTAAATTTTTATTCCTACTTATATATATACATATATATATATATGATGTTAAACTGTTTAATCTGTTAAAAATTTAAGTTTGGAGGGCGGAATGAAAAAATATTTTCAAAACTGGAATTTTATTTGTTCTCAAATGTGCTACAAGTGAATTTGATTTATTTTCAAAACTGGAATTTTATTTGTTCTCAAATGTGCTACAAGTGAATTTGATTTGAAAAAGAAAGAAATGATTATGTAGATGAAGTTATATTAGGGAAGTAAAATTTAATTTTAGAAATGAGTAAGAAAATTTAGTTGAAATTTTTAGTAATGAAGAAAAACTTTAAGTTAAAAGTTTTTAGTGTTGAAAATGTTTAATATAGTGTAACTATGTTTAGTAAAAAAAAATTTAGATAATTTCGACTATTATTTTTAATACTTAAATTTCTTTTAATNAAACTTTAAGTTAAAAGTTTTTAGTGTTGAAAATGTTTAATATAGTGTAACTATGTTTAGTAAAAAAAAATTAGATAATTTCGACTATTATTTTTAATACCTTAAATTTCTTTTATTAAAATAATTTTAAAAACTATTATTATATTTATAAGTAAAAGACTTATATCAAGACTTTACTTTAGGAAAGGAGAAGTGGAATTCAAAATTATTAAATGCCTATCCAGATATAGTAATCTTTGTTTGAAAAAGAAAAATAAAAAAAAAGAAAAAGAAAAAGAAAAAGAAAAAGAAAAAGAAAAAGNTATCAAGACTTTGCTTTAGGAAAGGAGAAGTGGAATTCAAAATTATTAAAGATCTATCCAGATATAGTAATCTTTGTTTGAAAAAGAAAAAGAAAAAAAAAAGAAAAAGAAAAAGAAAAAAAAAAAAGAGGAAAAGTTAGGGAGGAGAAGCTTGAGGATTAGTGCCTAATCAAAAATTGGTTCTACATTTGATCTTTTTAAAGTATAAGACTTGAGAAACTCTTAAGCTTATTGATATAACATGGTAAGTAAAATTATTTTAAGTAAATTTTTTTAAGTATAGATAATAAAAGGACTAAATTCTAAATTTAGAAAATCTACAATACTTCTGAATTTNGTCTCCCTAAAATGATAGGTATTTCTTTATCTTCCTCCATATCTAAAACAATTAAATCCACAAGAAAGATAAGATTATCAACTTTTACTAACACATCTTCTATAACTCCCTTAGGATAAGTAACTGAACGATCCGCTAACTAAAGAGTTTATTTCTTTATCTTCCTCCATATCTAAAACAATAAAATCCATAGGAAAGATAAATTTATCTATAATTTCCTTATCTTTCTCCATATCTAAAACAATGAAATCCACAGGAAAGATAAATTTATCAACTCTTACTAACACATCTTCTATAACTCCCTTAGGATATGTAACTGAACGATCCGCTAACTGTAGAATTACTAACACATCTTCTATAACTCCCTTAGGATATGTAACTGAATGATCCGCTAACTGTAGAGTTACAAAAGTACCACATCTTCTATAACTCCCTTAGGATATGTAACTGAACGATCCACTAACTGAAGAGTTACAACAGCTTCTATAACTCCCTTAGGATATGTAACTGAACGATCCGCTAACTGTAGAGTTACAAAAGTAAGTGAGACTTCTCCTAATCCTAATCTTTTAAAATTTGACAGAGACATAAGATTAATGCTGGCTCCCAAATCACATAAAGCTCTTCCATAAAATTTTTCACCAATAGCACATGGTATAGTGAAACTGCCAGGATCTTTTAATTTTTCAAGAAGATTTTTCTGAATAATTGCACTACACTTATCGCTAAGTGCAACAATTTTGTTATCCGTGAACTTCCTTTTCTTGTTCAGAATGTCTTTCATAAATTTCACATAATTGGGCATTTACTCTAAAGCTTCTACAAAGGGAATATTTACCATTAATTTTTTAAGAATTTCTAAAAATTTGGAAAATTGTTTATTCTGTTTTTGTTGCTTCAATCTTTGAGAAAACAGTGGTGGAGCTTTCTCCACAGTAATTTTCATTGGTGTAAATGGATATTCTAAATCTGGATACTCATGATCCTTTCCTTTGTCAGTATCAACTTTCCCTTTTTCAGTTTCCGTTTCTTTTTATGCCCTTATCTCCAATTCTTTTCCACTTCATAATTGTATTGCTTTAATTTGTCCTTTTCCTTGATCTTTACGATTTGGTTCCAAAGTACTAGGAAAAGTTCCTAATGTTCGGTTACTAAGAGTTGTAGATATGCCCTAATTGATTTTCAATATTCTTAATAGCAGTTCCTTGATTTTGTAATTGATTTCCTATTTGGTTCCACAATACTTGGAAAAGTTCCTAATGTTTGGTTACTAAGCGCAGTAGCGATATGCCTTAATTGGTTTTCAATATTCTTAATAGCAGTTCCTTGATGTTGTAATTGATTTCCTTGAATCTATCACAGTACTAGGAAAAGTTCCTAATGTTCGGTTACTAAGCACAGTAGTGATATGCCCTAATTGTCAATATTCTTAATAGCAGTTCCTTGATTTTGCAATTGATTTCCTTGAATTTGTAATTGATTTTTTTAATTCTATAATTGTTATTGTTTAATATCAGCTCTTCCATAGACAACTTCTTCTCCTTAATTTGAGTATTACTGTTAAATTCTGTATTCTAAATAGCAGTTCCTTGATTTTGTAATTGATTTCCTTGATTCTGCAATTGTTGACCCATGTTTAATATCAGCTCTTCCATAGACAACTTCTTTTCCTTAATTTGAGTGTTGCTGTTAAATCCTGGAGGATAAGAAGGTCTATAATTAACATTTCCTTGGTTGGATTAATTTCCTAATGGGTTCACTGGTTGTTCGCTCATTGTTGATTTGTAGCAGAGTTGTTATTCCATTAAAATTTGTTGGATGATTCTTCCAACCTGGGTTATAATAGTTCAAGTATGGGTTGTTGGGTCTAGTAATAGCATTTAAGGTTTCATATGAAGGGATGATTCTTCCAACCTGGGTTATAATAGTTTGAATAAGGGTTATTGGGTCTATTAATAGCGTTTAAAGTCTCTATGAAGGTTGAAATTATAAGATAAATATGGACGTAATAAATATTCAATAATTGTAAAGTCACACTTTTCAACGCAAGTATACGTATCGCTCAAGTAATATAGGGCTATAATGGAGTCCTAGATATCGATCCCATAAGGAGTAAGCTTAAAGTTACGAACTAAGATTTTAGAAAAAGCAATACTTTAATCACAACAACAAAGTTCAATTTGCTTATCTATCACTAATCGGCAATTGAAATAAATATATAATTTTAATAACTATCAAATAACTAATGATACTAATGAAGGTCNATAGAAATTTATGTGAAAGTTCTCCCCAAGTTCTAATAGATCCAGGTGCTAACAAAATTAACCACATCTTAGCCTTATCCCTAGGTGAAAAAGGAAAAAGTCTAAGTCTAACATCATCATTTGAAACGCTGTCATATTTAAAGGTAGCACGAAGTTCTAAAAAACTAGCGAGGTGTAAATTAGGATCTTCATTTAGTGTACCTCTAAATTGATTGTTTTGTACCATTTGGATAATAACAGGTTTAAGCTGAAATGAATTAACAACTACATTAGGATTTTGGATAGATAAGTGAATTTCATCTGCTATAGGATTCGCATAATCTTGTAGAGGTCTAGGTTGATGTTCATTTTTTATTCCTTGATCGTTCACGTTGTTTTCCATTGTGTTAGAATTTCTAGGTTCTTTTCTTAGTTTTTTAATTCTTCTAAAGTGCGTTCTAATTCTGAATCGTAGGGTATAAGATTTTCATGTCCAAATTTATGCATACAATTGAAATCAGTACACAGAAAAATAGTTAACTAGATATGAAAATAAGTTGCAATTCAAGTAAAAGTTTTCTAATAGTTCTAATTTGTCTGTTACTCTAATTATGATTTTTTTTACTCCCGACAACGACTCCAAAAACTTGACAGCGACTTTATATATGCTTAAAAATATAAGAATTTGATAATGTTGCTGGAAGATTTAAGTTCCGAGCAACGACTTTATATATGCTTAAAAATACAAGAATTTGATACTGTTGCTAGAAGATTTAAGTCCCCAGCAACGGCGCCAAAAACTTGACAATGGTTATAGATTTGATAAAAATGTGTATAAAATATTCAATAATTGTAAAGTCACATTTATCAATGCAAAAATATGTATCGCTCAAGTAATATAGGGCTCTAATGGAGTCCTGGATATCGATCCCACAGGGAGAAATGCTAGAGGCTACGAACTAGGATTTAGAAAATCAATATTTAATCATAGCAATACAGTTCAAATTGCTTAATTTTTACTAATAGCAATTGAAATAAATATGTAATTTTAATAAACTCTTAATTAACTAATTCTACTAATAAAGTTTCTAATGTAAAGTTTAATAAATAAGAAAGCATCCTTCTCCTTGTCAAGATATTAAAGTGAATGGATAAAGCGAATTAGTTCAAATTGTATAGTTCCAAATAGGAGCATACCTATTCTTTACCCTTTGGTCCAAGCATAAATAACATTGACTAATCCTATGCTTGGTTACTAAATCTGCGAGTAGGCTGGGAGGATACCGGCTTTCACTTCAGAGCTCCCACGTTATCCTCGCCTGAGGGCTAACATCTACACTTCATCACCCAAATGATAGAACCAAATTGAGGATTTTAGTCCGTCACTCTTAAATCTCCAATTCTACGCCCGATAATTTCATTTCCTTATTTATTTGCACCCGACTCNCGAACTAAGATTTAAAAAATCAATACTTAATCACAACAATATAGTTCAAATTACATATTTGTCACTAATAGAAAATTGAAATAAAAATATAATTTTAATAAACTCATAATTAACTAATTCTATTAATAAAGTTTCTAATGTGAAGTTCAATATATAAGAAAGCATTTTTCTCCTTGTCAAGAAGTTTAAGTGAATGGATAAATTGAACTAGTTCAAATTGTATTGTGCCAAATAGAAGCATACTTACTCTTTACCCTTTGGACTAGGCATAAAGAACATTGACTAATCTTAAGCTTGGTTACTGAATCTGTGGCTAGGCTGGGAGGACACCGACTCTCACTTCGGAGCTCCCACGTTCCCCTCGCTTGAGGGCTAACATCTACACGTCAGCACCAAAATGATAGGACTAAATTGAGAATTTTAGTCTGTCACTCTAAAATCTCTAATTCTACGCCCGATAATTTTTATTTCCCTATTTATTTGCACCCAACTTTCAAAGACTTTGACCTCCCTAAATCTTGGATGTAATCTTCACTTTAGTTGTAAAACTCAACATATTTTAACAAATCAATTGGCCAGATTGAAAGTAAATTAAGATCGAAGTGAAAAGATCATCACAACTTCTTTAACAATCTCATGGCTCAACCAATTCAAATCACCATTTCTGAAAATCTCAAGACAAGGAGAAAGACAGAGAAAACTACTCAGAACCATGGAGAAGATACGAGAAAACTTAGAACTTATAAATAAAGGCAAAGTCATACAGCTTAAATAAGTAAATACCACTTATCTCTAATTCCTTCACAAGCAAACTCCTCGAAGTTCCTCTGAATCTCTTCCTTTCTTTACAACACACAGAATTCTTCTTCGAAGCAGCAAGGAGGAAGAAATCTCTTACTTTCCCTCCACTCTTACAATCTCTTGAAGAACTCCTCACAATACTAACCCTAAATTAAACTCTCTACACTCTACAAACAACAAAAACTCAGCAGACACCACCACGGGGCTCCTCTTTTTTATTTGGCCCAAATGTTTCTCTTAAAGTTGTAGAAGAGTTTTCCAAGAGTTGCCTAAGCGTCCCTTCAAAAATCGTCCACATTCAATGCACTTGTTAAGATAACCGTCGTTCTTACCGTCGGTGGCCTTCTAGAATATTTGATTTTGGACTCTCAGGAAAAACCCGTCGTCGGCACCATTGGGCTCACCGTCGGCGCCCTAGTTCAAATCTTCATATTTTGGTCCTTTTTGCTCCAAATTCACTCCTTTTTGCAGCTTTTTGCTCCAATGACCATAATTCAACATACATGTAACAAAACATCAAAAATACCCATCTTTAAAGTGAAATATCATCAATATTAATATAAAATAATTATGAAAATCTCAATATATTTTTCTTTGGTCAGAGCTTGTCATACCTGATATAGATGTTCAAAGGGTTCACTTTTTTTTTACCAAAGAGAGTGTCGGAATTTAGGTACCAACCTTGAATTTAGTGAATTAGAATTTAAGTACTGATTAAAAAATGCGAGAATTGAAATATAGGGACAATTCTCAAAAGAGAGTGTCGGAATTTGGGTACCGACCTCGAATATGGTGAATCATAATTTAGGTACTGATTCGAAAATGTGAGAATTGAAATATAGGGACAATTCTTAAAAGAGAGTGTTAGAATTTAGGTACTGACATCAAATATAGTGAATCAAAATTTAGGTATTGATTCAAAGATGCGAGAATTGAAATATAGGGACAATTCTTAAAAGAGAGTGTCGGAAGTTAGGTACTGACCTTGAATATAGTTAATCAGAATTTAGGTGCTGATTCGAAGATGCGAGAATTGAAATATAGGGACAATTTGTAAAAGAGAGTGTCGAGATTTAGGTACCAACCTCAAATATGGTGAATCAGGTTGCTAACGAGGCTTCCCACGGTCTAAATGAAATTATGGAACTCATTAAGTTGAGTTTAGTAAATTCATTTGGACTAAGTGAATCCAATAGAAAATTATGGTGTCAGAACGAGGGAATCATAGGATCCTAACTGGTGTCGCTCTAATAAACTTTAACATCTTCCATAATATTTAAAGAACTACAATCATAGGGCCTTCTGATTTCACATCAAAACTTCATACCCTAGAAAAAATTAAAATTGTCATGACAAGGAGCTTGGAGCTAGCACGGTGGGCAGCATGACCATATTCAACATAAAAATATGTCTTTCTCAGCTAAACCAATTTCCTTCCTTAGACTTAAACAACAAAGCCATAGGATTTTGAGGTTGTTTGCTTATGCAACTTAATTCCTCACCCTATCTTTAGGCATATGTATAGCTCTGCTATACAATTTAAGCCCTAACTCGTCTTAGGATTCTGAGATTGTCGTTTGTCACAACCTAACTCCTCAAATCTTTCAGGTTATTTGTGTGATCGTCTCACACGAATGTAAGCCCTAACAAATAAAATTTGCAGGATGAAACACTTAAATAACTTCTCCTCAAAACTGAAGCTGAACCATAGGATAGATTGGGAAGTCACCGAGGTTTTCCTTTGGATCTATGACATCCCCTAGTTCTTCTTCCTTTGGATTCCAAAACAAAATGTTCCAAATTTAAGTCATTCCCATTTCACACCTCTTTGTCCGATTTCGTTGAAAAGTCCTATCCTTTTGAAATTATTCTACAATAAAAATGTTCCAAATTTGAACTAGTCCCCTTTCACACATCTACGTCCGATTTCGTTGAAGAGTCCTACCCTTTGAAATTCTTGAAGATAATATTTCCTGATTTTTATCGAGAGTTTTCTTAGGTGACTTTGGTCATTTAAGATATAATTAGCTATAGGGGCTTGCCCTTATAGGAAGCTCGTCCAAACCCAACTTAATATAAACCCTATTTAATTCTTCATATTAAATAGGGAAAATTGTCAGCAAATAAAAAAATTTTGTAGGCCGAACGAACGTTATATATTTCTTAGTTTATTTAATCGAGCCTCATCTTCAAGTCTTGTGTTTATCCTTTGGGATAAATATAGGATTTGAGGTATAGCGCTCCTTCATTTAAACTATGAAAAATATGGGGTTAGTTTGATTTCATATTTTTCTAAACTATATATATGTGAATTAAAATGTCATTCTGAAGCGGGCAACGAGATTTCAATTCCGGTGACCGACAGGTTCTTACGGGCAACTCCTTAACTAAAAAAGTGTCGACAGAGTTTGACTTTTAACATTTCACAATTTCTCAAAAAGTTGTAGCTTATCCTTGGCAATTTCTTTAGCACATATCCCATTTTAATTAACTTTTGTACATAAGGAGAAAAGTAACAAAAAGGTAATTCTATTAATTCATTAGAATCCTCTTCCAAATTTACATGATTTTTAGAATTATTTGAAGGGGAAGCATGGTAAAACTTGATTGGTTTTGAACCAATGGTACAGAATTCCTTGACCTCTAAACTCTCAATATTTTGAGGGTGGATTGGGGTAAGGGTCATGACATTCACATAGTGGTTGATCTGATCATACATCGACTCATATTCACTTTTCATTACATCTTCCAAGGAAATCTCGTACTAAGGTTTCTTCTATTTTATCATCCTCATTTCTTCCTCAAAACTTTCTTCCATATTGATGTTGATGGTCGACCTAGTTTGTTCAACAATCGTGTTGGCACTTCTTTGTCCACGTCCCCGTCCTCGATCTCAAGTGCATGGGCTGAAAGAACCTCTACCAGCTCATTGTGAAGAAATGATAGTAGAAGTAGAGTTGAATGGCCTCTTCTTTTTGATTCTTCTGAATCTTCTACTTCATTTGCTACAATTTCATGAGAAAAGACATTTTTCTTCAGAGGTGCATAGTAGGCGGCATCTTCATGGATACCCACTTCATGAATTGAAAACGGTTGCAAATCCCTTTTAATGCAATGTTCATGTCCTTCTTTAAAATACTTGATGCACTGGTGTAAAGATGACTGAACCATGTTATGCTTGTGAATCTATGGTCATCCAAGTAAAGCATTGAAAGAAGTCTCTACTTCTATAATATGGAATTTTACGGTTGTTACTAGCTCTCCGACTTTCATTAACAGTGTAATCGATCCAAGGGCTCTTTCTCCCTTTTGATCAAATCCTCTTAACAACATTTTATTAGCTGTAAGCCCTTGAGCCTCAATATCCAAGTATTCTAACATTTGTATACTCATTATGTTAAGTGACGCTCCCTGTAAAATACAAAACTCTGGAAAATACAAATCTGCCAAAATTCACAGAGATGTATAGCGGCCGGTAGTGACAAGCAACAAGTCTTCATCTGTGAAAGTTATCTCAGGATATTCTTTTAACAAACGAGCTTCATCCAAGGATGTGCTGGCAAACTGAGCTAAGCAAATCTCCGGGTCGAGTAAGGTTGTAACCAGAGAATCTCTCATCTCCTTTGACGGGATCAAAGCGTCGTAGATGCTTAGTTTGGTCGACAACCTCCTAAGATGTGCTAGCACATTATAACCCACATTATATAATCCTCCAATCTTTACTTGGTTATGTGGTTCTTACACTGGCAAAGGTGGAGATAGCTCTTCTTGAGTGAATATTTATTTTCCTTTATCCACTAGAGCTGTTCTTGGAGGTAATACATTCCCACTTCTTAAACTTAGTTCTGTGATTTCTTCTTCTTCTTTAGATGCTGTAGGCAAAATTTTCGGTGTCGCTTCTTCATCGAAAAGATCCAAATTGATGGTGAGCGGTGTACCATGGCACTCAAGGACTGGCTCCTCACTTCTGGCGCTATCATAACCGCTGTTGTCGATATCTTTTTCATTCTTGTTAACAGTCATCATACTTAAGTACGATTTGATGATCAGTTTGGGAATCAAGATCGGAGTTAGATAGACTAAAATCAGTTATGTTATCACTAAAAATAGTTAGAAGGTAGTTGAAATCATAATCATTATGTTCATAATACCCCGCTGGGGCAAAAAGATAATCATACACAATCAAGGGTTCAAGGATTTTCTTCCCCGAATTCGAGACAACGAATCTAATCGAGGCAGCCCCTATCCTACCCCTCGCACTATCAGTCTTCGTGATGTCACCTTTCTCTTTATCTAGTTGCGATGATTTGTTTGGTGAAATCTCTAACTTAGGATAGGCGGGCTGTAGACTTTGTATGGCTGCCTGTACTGAAGCGGTCTGAATTTGATCCAGTATCTTCTTGGATGACTTACTTCAAAATGTGCTCCATCCATCTTTCTTTGAATACAGATCTATCAGAGTGATTGGCTTGGCTGAGATCATATTTACAGAACCTTTTTTAGGTTCTTTTAAATATTCCTTTGGGATGGTTATATTTCCTTCTTTAAAGTTCTTCTCGAGCCAATACTTGAAAATGAACAGCTTTCAATTGTATGTCCCGACATCTGGTGGTAGGGGCAGAAATTGGGATGCTCTTTCTTGTCAGCTTCTTCTGGCTTTATTGGTTATGACAGTCTGCATTCTGGATTCTTCATTAAGTTTCTAAACATATTTGGTACTGCCTCATATTTGAAAGAATACACTCTTTTCATCCATTCTGAAAGAGTCAGACCTCATCTACCATCTGCCCGGTAAGGTCCTCCCTGGTGTGCCTGTTGGCTAGACTGGCCATACTGTTGTGTTTGCTACTGTTGTGTATGCTGCGATGACGGCTGAAAACTCTGATAAGAAGGTTCTACCTGAATCTTTATCAGTTATTTTCCTTTATTAATTGTTGTTACTATTTGAGACTTCTTCTCAAATTCTCTGGTAATCTTGGACCTTTCTGACTTCTCTTAGGAATCCATATGTTTAACTTCCTCTTGTAAATTGTTGGCTTTGCTTAGCAGCTTCTCGAAGGACTTAATGGAGAGTCCCTTAAGCATGAAAGCTACTGGCCCATGGATGTTTTTGAGTAGAATCTCAATTGCATGTTGTTCTTATAGCTGAGGCTCACATTTCATGCTTAGGTTTCTCCACCTCAAGAAATAATCCACTAAAGTCTCGTTAGGCTTCTGTCTTTCCACTATGAGATCTCCGATAGAAACATGATGTCGTGCTCTAGCAAATCTCTTTACGAGCAACTATTCTAATTTGGCAAACTCTTTGGCTAATCCGTTAGGTAGCTCGGCGTACCAATCAAATGCTATTCCTGATAGACTGCTGACAAACTGATGAAAGAGTAAGGCTTCATTACCTCCGGTGTTGCTACAATTGGCTCAGAAATGTGGTACTTGTTGTCTGGGATTTTCGGTCCCGTCAAATGTCTTTAAGTTCAGTGACACAAAACCCTTAGGATAGGGTACGACATCAAACTCCTCCGACTAAGATCTACCCTTAAAAATCAATGCACCACCCTTATATTGGGCTAAAGCCTCCCGAACTTGTTGTTCGACCAACTGTTTAATATCTTTCTCCAACATTGTACTTAGTGGAGAATCCATTTTTTGCTACTCATATCTGTTGGCAGAGGTAACTTCTCTCCTTTCATCAGTAATATGAACTATTTCTAGTTGGTTGACTCCTGGAGAAGCTAACTGCTATGACTGGGACTATCCATGAACTGTAGTCATGGCGGCCATAGTGGAGACCATCTCCTCCATTCTCTTTTCCATCTGACTGATTTGTTCATCTCTTCGTAGAAGAGACCTGCCTAATCATCCATGACATTCCCTTCAATGAGAGGTTGTGCATCGCGCATAGATGTGGCTGCTCTAGTCTCATTGACATGAATATCCATGAAGTCTTCATCGAGATAATCATTAAAATCGAAGTCTTCATCATCGTCAGTGGTCACTCCATGCTCTTTGGCTAACTCAAAAATCTCAGCCCTGAGCTTTTCAACTTTCTCTTCAATTATCACTTCTCGAACCATTTTTAGATCTGGAGGACTTTCCTGCACATCCTCCACTTGTTCATCAAAATCGGTAGCAATAGCTGCAACATTGTCTGATACTTCAGACATTTGCTTCATTCCACATTTTTGCCCTATGGGCTCACTGAAACGTATTGGTACGATGACCTTGGTACACACAACTTCTTCTTCAACGGTGATGTCTTGAGATGAGGCGTCTCAACAAAGGCATCGGGGTGTCAGAGAGAGGCATGCTCCATGAGGTACAGCCCAAATACAATATCTGGTTAACTTCTCCTTCTTTGGGGCACCCTTACGAGGAACAACTGACGTTATCCTCAGAACCCAGGCGTGACTTGGCTGGTCAATGTCCTGCAGATCTTGGAGCAGCAATGGCGAAAAAATTAGTGGTAGTGACAGTAGCATCAACTTAACTCCTCTGACGGAAATACAGGCTGGCTAAACTTTAGTTGACTTTTGAGACTGTCGGGCGGATTTGACATCCCTTAAAATCTTTTTCTTCATCCAAGGGGACACCGTACATCCCTCTCACTTAAGCAGTTCAACAACTGAACATCCTTCTTTAATGGCCAATCTCTGGAACATTGTATGGACTTTGGTGATAGGAGTGAGCTTCTCCTTCACCTCATCACGACCGTGAACTAATGACAAGGTAGCGGCAATCCTTTGAATACTTTCATATCCATTAGGAACCATCATTAAGTGGAACCTACTCTCTCGTAGAAGCGAGGTGGTCTCAAGTAATCCAAGTTCCTTCTGGTGAGGAATCTCATCAACAGGTATCTTTTCAGAAATTTGGGCCTTAGCAGCCTTCCGAATTTTTTGACTACAGTTTCTCCTTTGAGACCGGGTTAACAACACGGACTTCGAACTTGTTCTAATTTCAAACACCGATGGTGAGATGAAAAATCCTTTGATTGTATATTCAATCATCATCACCTCATTTTCGTTGGCAGAAAAGGGAACAACGGACTTGACAGGTGCCAGGGTAACAGTGATTTTCATCTTCTTACAGGAAGGGAGATCTTGAGGAAAGTTCACGTTGAATTCCACAGATGGCTCTTGTACTTTCGGAGCGGCAACTTTCATTTTGACGAATGAGACCTTTCCAAGAATGACTTCGAGCTCATCAAATCCAGTTCCAAACTTAACGGTGGGAGCAACAATTCGAGCATCGCGGCTAGTTGGCATGTTGCAGGAGAAAGTGAGCGTTGAGAATGCCATTGCAGCAGCTCCAAAAAGAAAGCTCTGAGGTTAGTTTATTGGCCAATACCTTGTAATTCTATTGCGAACACTAAAAATTAACAAAGACTGATCTGTAGACTGGGCAAGTCTTTATTTAATTTTAGTTTATGAATATTTTACAATTTAGTAAAAATATTTTGAAAGTAGAGGGATTTAATAATTAAAAAAGGAAGGTTACTAGAGCAAGTGCAGAACGAAATAATTTGATTTAATTTGCAAAGTAGCAAACCAAACTTGAAAAGACACGAAGAGGAAAGTAAAGTTTAGTACCCAGTGCAAGACTAACTTTACAAGACACAATGCGCGGGCGGAACTAGTCCACCAACACACCTATTGGAGGTCCGACCCCACAAAAAGATAAAAAGTCCTAATGAACTTCTGAACCTCTCTATTCAAAGGTGATTGAATAGACAGTCCTAAAGTCTGAAAGAGTTAACTGTACTTACTCAAGAAAGAGATGGGTAAAGCATGACAACGGAAGAAGGGTAATTTGGTCCATGAGGGACATGAACACATTACTGATGTATGAAGACAATACTCCCTTATTTAAATGGAGAGAAAAACTAATCCCCAGTGGAGTCGCCAGAAGCTGTCGGTTACCNGAAAAGATCATCACAACTTCTTTAACATTTTCATGGCACAACCAATTCAAATCATCATTTCACAAAATCTCACGACAAGGAGAAAGACAGAGAAAACTACTCATATTTCATGGAGAAGATATGACGAAACTTGGAATTTTTATATAAAAGGAAAGTCATACAAATTTCAATAAGTAAATACAACTTATCTCTAATTTCTCCCCAAGCAAACTCCTCAAAGTTTCTTTGAATCTCTTCCTTTCTTTAAAGCACACAGAATTCTCCTTCAAAGCGACAAGGAGGAAGAAATCTCTCACTTTCCTTCCACTCTTACAATCTCTTGAAGAATTCCTCACAATAACAACCACTCTCTACACTCTAATGGGAACCACAAACAACAAAGACTCAGCGGACCTCCCCAGGCACCCCAACAGACANTTTCTTACTCATTTCTATATTAAAATTTTACTTCTCTAATATAACTTCATATACATAATCATTTTATTTAAATCAAAATCAAGTTTAATTGAAATACATTTGAGAACAAATAAATTTTTAAGTTCTTAAGAATTTTTTTCATCCCTCTCCGAAGCTTAAATTTTTAATAAAAATAAAGCATTTTAGCATCATGCAAATATTGGCAGGAATGAAAACTAAAAATAACATGCTTGCAGGAATTTTTATATCCTAAATATACAAGTACAAAAATTAAAATAGGAGTAAAAATTTTAAATTGATCAAATTTTAATTTTCTTAACATATTGAGATTTATCAGATTTCTATTCAGTCGAGTATAACATAAAAACAAACAAATACCCTAACAAACAGACATGACTGTAACATAAAAAAAAATAGCTGGTAGTGAATTGAAAATTTTAAACATGCAGCTTTTAAAAGTAAAGTTAGCTAGACTCTAAACGTTCCTAAGATCCAGAATTAAGTTCAACAAGAACTAACTAAATACATTAAATAACACAATTATCATAATTACTACCACTAAACAGAATAACTACTCACAAAACATAGATACATTACAGTAAGTGTATGAAACAAAACATAACAGTCTCAACAATAACAACTAAAAATAAAACACAAAGTATAAAACAACCACACTAATAATACATACACTAAAAACATCAAACAAAACTAAAAATCCAAACTAATCATTATTCTCTTCTTCATCACTATCGTCACTACGCAAAACAGTTGCAGGCTCATATGGTGGATATCTATGGTACTGAGGAAATACAACATCCTGGTTACCTCTCATAAGGTTTTCCATAGCTTCACCATCATAATCACTACGTCTCTTCATATACCCATCCATATGCTCAGCAAAATGTTCTAAGTTTGATACCTTTTCATTGGTATAAATGACATTATTCAAAATCCTCTATAATAACTGTGACTGAGAATTAGATCCAGAAGTTTGAACTCATGGTGTAGAAGCATGTGAAGTAGAAGCTCGTGACATTGAAGCAGTGGAACTATTAAAGATTCCATCCCTCCAGCTAAAAATTGAATGATGTGAATAAGACTTCACACTCACACTGGTAATGGGCTTTGGTGGCTGTAAGATCTCCTCCCAGCTGTCAAATCTTACTCCAACCTGCTCACATAAAGAAAAAATCAAGGATGTGAATCACAAACCTGCAGTAGTAGCAGCAATGACAGAACTGGTAATAACTCCATGAATTAAAGCTTCAGTGTCAATAGGCTTGAACTACTGAATGCAATAGTTCAAGGTTGCTTGACTCGAGTCACTTCACTCAAATGATTGGTTGGCAGCAGACGAGTAAAAATAAAACAATGTCATGCCTTTGCAGTGGCATTCAACTTTGAAGCAGAAAATTTCACTCTTCTTTCATTTGTGATCTTCCAAAACCCTCTTCCATCAGTCAAAGATGAAATAATCTCGTCTAGCTCCTCCTCAGTAGGACTATAGTTTGAATGAAAACCCAAAGTACTTGGGGGCAATTGATGAAATTGATTAATTACCTCAGGAGAAAAAGACACTGTCTTCTCACTCAACATGAATCCTTCTTCATCAGCTTCAGGGAGATTCACATAGAACTCCTGTACAACATAAATCACTGCGACAGCATAAAAACAACAGAACCGCTCGCACTGGCGGCAAACAATCAAATCTTCAATAGCTCCGCTCAGGAATCAACTTTCTTGACTGCAGTGCATCACTCTATCGATCTTGAGCTCTCGATTGACAAACTTGCTTGAATCAAATGGAGCCTTCCCCTTACTCANCTATCCTGAAGGGTAGACACACTACTTACTGGTAAGACTCGATTAAATAAACTAAAAAATTTATGACATCTGCTTAACTCTGTGAGAAAACCATTTTTTATGTTGACTGATAAGTTCCTCTATTTAATATAAAAGATTAAACAGGGTTTATATTAAGTTGGGTTCTTGAATGTTTCCTATAAGGGCAAGCCCTTATAGTTAATTACATCTTAGATAACTCAAGTCACCTAAGAAAACTCTTGATAAAAATAAAGGAATATTATCTTTAAAAATTTCAACATATAGAAATTTTCAAAAAATCGTACAAAGAGTTGTGAAATGGGTGGAGCTCAGAGCTTCAATTAAGGTGCAATGTAGAGCTGAGGTGGAGGGCTGCAGAGTGCTAAAGGCCAATCAGGTTGAACAGCTTAGATGGGTGCATTGGGTTTAAATTTTAGGGGGGGTGGGGGGTGGCTCTTGATATTGGCTCCTCTCGCGACTAGGGTGGTTGGCTAGGGCATGGGAGGTGTTCAAGTGGCTTTGGAACCTCAGGGGAATCTATTAAGGCAATTAATTTGGGTTGGTGATGGTTTTAGAAAAGATCTCTTTGGCTTAAGCATTTTAGGTAACAAATCCCTTAATTTAGGGGAGCTTTGGTCCATGACACACATAGGGTGGGCTAGATGGGCTTAGCCTGGTCACTAGGGTCCATTTGGTGGTTGTAGTGGTCTTAGGTTGACCATTTTGGCTAGGTTTGGTCACATTTGGAGTTTTTGGGTTCAAGTTGAGCTAAGTTTGACTAACCATGACATGGAGTCCAATTGATTTATTAAGAAGATGAAGATAATTGTTACAATGAGTTTAGAAAAGGTTTGGAGTGATTTTGAATTGATTTGGAAGTTCAATTTGAAGGAATTTGGACATTTGGTCAATTTTGGGGATTTCGGGTTAGAATTGGGTTTGAGTTGGGCTAAAGTTTGACTAAGGCCCAATTTATGGTTTAGTTTTGTCCTTAAGATTGTCATGAAGATTTTTGGAAAAAAATTGAGTGGAAATTTTGGGGTTTTGGGGTTCAATTTGGTTAAATATGGGGATATGGCTAATTTGGGGCAAATTGGGGGTTTTGTTCCAAGTTGATTTTGAGTGAAATTGAGTCTTAACCAAGGACAATTGAATGTTCAATTTGATAAAGGAAAATGTTTTGAAGAGTTTATGATGCAAAATTGGGGCAATTGGATAGATTTGGGGGGTTCAATTGAGTGAGATTTTGGTTTTGGGTCAAATTGGGGTTTTTTGATTTGGATTTAAATTGGATTCAAATGTGGGTCAATTGGGCTTGGATTTGGTTTCATTTAAGCTTGGGCATGATGAATTTGAGTTTGGAATTGAAATTGGGGATTATTGGGATCAAATTGGTGGACATTAGCGGTGAATTGGGGTAATTGGGCCTTTAAAGGCAATTTGGGATTTTGGTCAAATTAGGTCAAATTGGTCAAATTGAGCTCAATGGAGTGGTTCAAATTGATTTTGGGGACATTTGAAATGATTTTGAAGGTTTTGGGACAATTTGGGTCACAAAGGGTATTTTGGTAATTTTGGCTAAATGAGGGGGTATTTTGGTAATTTTGAAAATTTTGGGGTGTTTTGGACAATTTGGGTGGTTTCGAAGAGTTTGAAATGATTTTTTAACTAATTTGGGTATTTTTTTATAATTTTGGGAATTTTGGAGTTTCTAGGGTAGTTTGGTAATTTGGGTAGATTTGGGGGCAAATGGCTAAGTTGAGTATTTTGGTAAAATTGGAGTGTCAATCACTCTACTTGAGCCATAGAATAATAGAATTCCCTACTTTTGAGTCATTCATGTACTAGTCCTAACTAAACCTTAGCCTAGGGCTAAGGGGTCTAGGGGACTGATCCCGACTTTCTATATAGATGTAAAAATGCGATGTATGTGATTATATGCTTAATTTCCTTAATAGTTATTCTTAATTTGCAACAAAGTCAAAAACTTGATCCAAAGCAAAAGCTAGGTAAGTTTTCCACTTATGAAACAAATAAGAATACAATTATAATATTTAAATATGGGATACTACGCAAGTGTACGTATCGTTATCAAGTAATATAATACTTTTTTATTAAGCCCCGAATATCGAACCCATAGGGAGATTAGCAATATGCACGGTAGAAAACTGGAAAGTTCAGAAATTTTAGATGAAAAAAATCTACTTAGCAAAATATTCTTACTTAAACTTAAGATGATAAAATAGGAATGCAAATTCGATTCTTTTTGTAATTTTTAGTTTATGAAAAGTATGCAACTAATTAACTTAACTAAATATTTGCAAGATGAAGGTAGTATAAGTAAAATATCTTTTTCTTATCATGAATCAGTATTAAGTAGAGAAGTTCTATTGTGAAAGTATTCTAAATGTGTTGTGCCAAATAAAAGAAATAATATTC
Organism: Phalaenopsis hybrid cultivar; assembly: GCA_002079205.1. Classification (NCBI taxonomy): domain Eukaryota; kingdom Viridiplantae; phylum Streptophyta; class Magnoliopsida; order Asparagales; family Orchidaceae; genus Phalaenopsis; species Phalaenopsis hybrid cultivar. Next base: position 70,984 of record JXCR01142935.1, on the reverse strand, counting down.
TTTACCCTTATTAGAGATGCTATAAAGAACATTGGCTAATCTGTAGTTTGATAGTCTTGAAGACTGATTACGCAGGGAAGATACTAGCTCTCACTCTAGAGTTCCCTCTTCTGCCTCCACCCGGGGGCTAACATCTTGTACCAAAACCTCAAACTATAAATCAAATTGAGGGCTTTAGCCTGTCACTCTAAAGTCCTCTAATTCTACACCCATGAAAGGTTTATTTCCTTATTTATTTGCACTCAATCCCATAAACTACATTCTCATCCATGAAGTCAATCTTTGATTCTAAACCATTTGTTGACTGAGACAATATCATCTCCGATCTTACATTTTCTCACAACAGGTATTAACATCTTAATTGGTCAAATCAAGAAGTAAATAAATTGCAAGGTTTCAAATCATCACAACTTCTTCCAACATTCAATCCTAATACTTCACACAACTTCCTTTCAATACTTAATCACTTATCATTTTAAGGAAAAAGAAAAATAAATTTACTCAGAATCCATGGAGAAAATACAACCACACATGATTTTAAAAGTACAAATCATGCACACAAACAACAAATCTAAATTAAAACCAAGTGTAGTAACAAAGATAAACACTTATCTCAAATCCTCTCCACCAAATGTCTTGAAGTTCCTTTGAATTCTCTTCTTTCACTCACAATACAAACTAAACACTCAAAATAAGAAGAAAGTAGCCGGCGGTGACGATGGCGACTTGGATGGATGATGGCTGTAAAATCTGATGGGTGGTTGCCCTCTTGTCTTGATGATCCAAGTCTTCTTTAATAAAAATCCAAAAGGTGTTTTGGTGTTNGGATGATGGCTGTAAAATCTGATGGGTGGTTGCCCTCTTGTCTTGATGATCCAAGTCTTCTTTAATAAAAATTCCAAAAGGTGTCTTGGTGTTCCTTCAAAGTGTGTCTTCATTCAATGAATCTTCTAGAAGTTGCCTCCTTAAAAGCCAATCGAATGAATTTTTGTGTCCATGACATATTTCCCACATTTTTACCAAGGGTTGCTTCAAACACCTCTTCAAATATTTGTCTAAATTCAATGAATTATCAAATAACTACTTTTGGCGCGTAAGCGCGGGGTATCTGACACTTAGGCGTCAGACCTGGGCGCTTAGGCGCCCCGNACACCTCTTCAAATATTTGTCTAAATTCAATGAATTATCAAATAACTACTTTTGGCGCGTAAGCGCGGGGTACTTGACACTTAGGCCTCAGACCTGAGCGCTTAGGCACCCCAGTTCATTTTTGCATCTTTCATCATTTTTGCTCCAAATTTGACCCTTTTTCACTCCTTTTAGTATTTTTCATCCATTTGATTGTATATGAAATAAAAACANTTTTTGCTCCAAATTTGACCCTTTTTCACTCCTTTTAGTATTTTTCATCCATTTGATTGTATNAGAGTTTTTGTAGAAGAAAAGCACTAAATATGAAAATATCTTTCTTCTTGTTATTAATCAGTAATAAGTATATGAATTATATTGTGGAAGTATATAAATTGTGTTGTGTCAAATAGAAGCAATAATATTCATTACCCTTACTAGAGATGCTATAAAAAACATTGGTTAATTTAAAGTTTGAATAGTTTTGAAGTCCGGCTAGACAGTGGAAGATACTAACTCTCACTCTAGAGTTCCCTCAATTCCCTCCACCTGGGGGCTAACATCTTGTATCAGAATCTAAAACAATAAACCAAGTTAGGGGCTTTAACCTGTCACTTTAAAGTCCTCTAGCTCTGCACCCTTCAATGAATATTTTCCTATTTATTTTGCAGTCAATCATATGAACTACATTCTCATTCATACAACCTCATGTGACTTTTTCCAATTATTGACTGAGACACTACCAACCCGGTTCTTACATGTTCTCACAGCAATGTTTAATATTTGGATTAGTNAAAACTTTCCAATACTTTCAGAACTCTTTTCTAAGTCATCTCTTCTTTGTTTTATAATTATCCAAAAGGTGCTTTGGTTTCTCTTAAAAATATGTCTAGATTCAATGTGTTTCCCCAAGAGATGCATCCTTTCATGATAATTTACGTCCATGGTGGTTATAACCACCTATTAAGCCAATGGGTGTCTCAAAAACCTCTTCAAAATTCACAGAAACTGAATTTACTCGTCCAATAACTGCCACTGGCGCGTAAGCGCATGGCCTCTAGCGCTTAGGCACGACCTTCTCTGTTTAACCGACACTTAGGTGCCAAAACTCTTTTGCACATTTTTCATCTTTTTGCTCCAAATTTGATCATTTTTCGCTCCTTTAAGCATTTTCACCCTTTTTACTTGTATCTGCAAGAAAAACATAAAAATACCTTTCATTAAAGCGTAATATCTCAAAAAATAGATATAAAAATGTGTCTAAAAATACTATATATTTTAGGTGTATCAAGCAGTAGGTGGCGGAGCTGCAAAACATCAATTAGTTTATCGAATGAGTTGGGCCTCTTTGACAGGGAACTGAACTCCTCCATCTCCTTCTGATTCATAATAGGCACTTCTTTATTAGTCGTAACTTGCTCAGGTGGCAAGTCATCTCGTACAACTCACTTGGGTGAATGCATGCTTTCCCGTCGCGACAACCCCCTTAAACATTATGTTCAGTTTATCTTTGAATTCTGGCTCAAATTCCACACTTTTTATATTTTTTGGCTGCTGACATTGTCTGTAACATTGTAGGGGAGGAGGGGGTTTAGAGGGCTTATTAGTTAAATCAAAAAATTTTGAGCATAAATCAAATGAGAGTATAATTATCACCTCTAATTTCTAACTACTATTCATCTGGAGCATTGATTGTTCGCTTAATGGGATCTCAACCCAACCCGATGAATTCATGTTTTAGCTCTTTCCATATTTTCCACTCCTTAAATTGATGTCATATGTTTTTGAAATTTAGCTTGTCGTAATATCTTCTTGTCAATTCTTTGAACCTCTTCGCAATATTTTGCCAACCATCCTTATTAAAATACGTGATTGGTTTGTTTCTGAGCTCAATTTCTTTAATATATAAATTACAAAAAATATTTGTTATTTCCTTATCCCACATAGTTGATGGACCCCCTTTATTGGTCTTAGCCATATTGGAACTAAATGAATAATTAAAAGTTACACAAATTAACTTATCATATAATATCTTGTTAAACCATTGTATAAGGAGGAC
>JXCR01142935.1:49010-65858 GCA_002079205.1 Phalaenopsis hybrid cultivar | reverse complement strand
TTGGGGGGGGGGGGGGGGCTGCTCTCGATTTTGCTCCTCCGCCGACCAGGGTGGCTGGCTAGGGTAGGGGAGGTGTTCAGGTGGCTCAAGAACCTCATGGGAATCTATCAAGGCAATTAATTTGGGTTGTTGATGGGTTTTTGCAAAGATCTCTTTGGCTTAAGCATTTTAGGAAAAAAATCCCTTAATTTAAGGGACCTTTGGTCCATGACTCACATAGGGTGGGCTAGATGGGTTTAGCCTGGTCACTAGGGTCCATTTGGTGGTTGTAGTGGTCTTAGGTTGACCATTTTGGCTAGGTTTGGTCACATTTGGAGTTTTTGGGTTCCAGTTGAGCTAAGTTTGACTAGCCATGACATGGAGTTCAATTGATTGATTAAGAAGAAGAAGATAATTGTTACAATGAGTTTAGAAAAGGTTTGGAGTGATTTTGAATTGATTTGGAAGTTTAATTTGAAGGAATTTGGACATTTGGTCAATTTTGGGGATTTCGGGTTAGACTTGGGTTTGAGTTGGGCTAAAGTTTGACTAAGGCCCAATTTATGGTTTAGTTTTGTCCTCAAGATTGTCATGAAGATTTTTGGAAAAAAATTGAGTGGAAAGTTTGGGGTTTTGGGGTTCAATTTGGTTAAATATGGGGATATGGCTAATTTGGGGCAAATTGGGGGTTTTGTTCCAAGTTGATTTTGAGTGAAATTGAGTCTTAACCAAGGACAATTGAATGTTCAATTTGATAAGGGAAAATGTTTTGAAGAGTTTATGATGCAAAATTGGGGCAATTGGATAGATTTGGGGGGATCAATTGAGTGAGATTTTGGTTTTGGGTCAAATTGGGGCTTTTTTATTTGAATTTAAATTTGATTCAAATGTGGGTCAATTGGGCTTGGATTTGGTTTCATTTAAGCTTGGGCATGATGAATTTGAGTTTGGAATTGAAATTGGGGATTATTGGGATCAAATTGGTGGACATTAGCGGTGAATTGGGGTAATTGGGCCTTTAAAGGCAATTTGGGATTTTGGTCAAATTAGGTCAAATTGGTCAAATTGAGCTCAATGGAGTGGTTCAAATTGATTTTGGAGACATTTGAAATGATTTTGAAGGTTTTGGGACAATTTGGGTCACAAAGGGTATTTTGGTAATTTTGGCTAAATGAGGGGTTATTTTGGTAATTTTGAAAATTTTGGGGTGTTTTGGACAATTTGGGTGGTTTTGAAGAGTTTGAAATGATTTTTTAACTAATTTGGGTATTTTTTTTATAATTTTGGGAATTTTGGAGTTTCTAGGGTAGTTTGGTAATTTGGGTAGATTTGGGGGCAAATGGCTAAGTTGAGTATTTTGGTAAAATTGGAGTGTCAATCACTCTACTTGAGCAATGGAATAATAGAATTCCATACTTTTGAGTCATTCATGTACTAGTCCTAACTAAACTTTAGCCTAGGGCTAAGGGGTCTAGGGGACTGATCCCGACTTTCTATATAGATGTAAAAATGCGATGTATGTGATTATATGCTTAATTTCCTTAATAGTTATTCTTAATTTGCAACAAAGTCAAAAACTTGATCCAAAGCAAAAGCTAGGTAAGTTTTCCACTTATGAAACAAATAAGAATACAATTATAATATTTAAATATGGGATACTACGCAAGTGTACGTATCGTTATCAAGTAAAATAATACTTTTTTATTAAGCCCCCAATATCGAACCCATAAAGAGATTAGCAATATGCACTGTAGAAAACTGGAAAGTTCAGAAATTTTAGATGACAAAAATCTACTTAGCAAAATATTCTTACTTAAACTTAAGATGATAAAATAGGAATGCAAATTCGATTCTTTTTGTAATTTTTAGTTTATGAAAAGTAAGCAACTAATTAACTTAACTAAATATTTGCAAGATAAATGTAGTATAAGTAAAATATCTTTTTTCTTATCATGAATCGGTATTAAGTAGAGAAGTTCTATTGTGAAAGTATTCTAAATGTGTTGTGCCAAATAAAAGAAATAATATTCTTTACCCTTATTAGAGATGCTATAAAGAACATTGGCTAATCTGTAGTTTGATAGTCTTGAAGACTGATTACGTAGGGAAGATACTAGCTCTCACTCTAGAGTTCCCTCTTCTGCCTCCACCTGGGGGCTAACATCTTGTACCAAAACCTCAAATTATAAATCAAATTGAGGGCTTTAGCCTGTCACTCTAAAGTCCTCTAATTCTACACCCATGAAAGGTTTATTTCTCTATTTATTTGCACTCAATCCCATGAACTACATTCTCATCCATGAAGTCAATCTTTGATTCTAAACCATTTGTTGATTGAGACAATACCATCTCCGATCTTACATGTTCTCACAACAGGTATTAACATCTTAATTGGCCAAATCAAGAAGTAAATAAATTGCAGGGTTTCAAATCATCACAACTTCTTCCAACATTGAATCCTAATACTTCACACAACTTCCTTTCAATACTTAATCACTTATCATTTTAAGGAAAAAGAAAAATAAATTTACTCAGAATCCATGGAGAAAATATAACCACACATGATTTTAAAAGTACAAATCATGCACACAAACAACAAATCTAAATTAAAACCAAGTGTAGTAAAAAAGATAAACACTTATCTCAAATCCTCTCCACCAAATGTCTTGAAGTTCCTTTGAATTCTCTTCTTTCACTCACAATACAAACTAAACACTCAAAATAAGAAGAAAGTAGCCGGCGGTGACGACAGCGACTTGGATGGATGATGGCTGTAAAATCTGATGGGTGGTTGCCCTCTTGTCTTGATGATCCAAGTCTTCTTTAATAAAAATCCAAAAGGTGTTTTGGTGTTCCTTCAAAATGTGTCTCCATTCAATGAATCTTCTAGAAGTTGCCTCCTCAAAAGCCAATTGAATGAATTTTTGTGTCCATGACATATTTCCCACATTTTTACCAAGGGTTGCTTCAAACACCTCTTCAAATATTTGTCTAAATTCAATGAATTATCAAATAACTACTTTTGGCGCGTAAGCGCGGGGTATCTGACACTTAGGCGTCAGACCTGGGCGCTTAGGCGCCCCGGTTCATTTTTGCATCTTTCATCATTTTTGCTCCAAATTTGACCCTTTTTCACTCCTTTTAGTATTTTTCATCCATTTGATTGTATCTGAAATAAAAACACACAAATACCTTTCATTAAAGCACAATATCTCAAAAATAGGTATAAAAATGTGTATCCCCAAACTTAAAATTTTATTTGTCCTCAGGTGATCTTTCAATCTTTAAAAACCAACATAAGTAGATGATGTATATAAGTTTCTTTAGGAGTTACCAAAATTTTGATATAGAAATATAATAGTAAAAATTAGAAAAAATATTAGTAAATGAGGCCAACTTAGAGTTTATAAATTTTTAATGTTAATAAATATGATAAAATGAGTTTCTGTCTAATTCAGAAATATTGTAGATTCTCCAACAATTATATCCTTAAGCTTAAGAGTTTCTCAATTCTTATACGTTAAAAAGATCAAATGTGGAACCAATTTTGAATCAGGAACTAATCCTCAAGCTTCTCCTCCCTTTTTCAACTTTTCTTTTCCTTTTCTTTTTCTTTTTCTTTTTCTTTTCTTTTTCTTTTTCTTTTTCAATTTCAGGCAAGGATTACTATATCTGGATATACCTTTAATGATTTTGAATCTCATTCTTCTTTTCCTAAAGCAAAGAGTTGATATTTTTCCTTCACGTAAAAACATAATAATAATTTTGTAAATTAATTNTTTTCTTTTTCTTTTTCTTTTTCTTTTCTTTTTCTTTTTCTTTTTCAATTTCAGGCAAGGATTACTATATCTAGTATACCTTTAATGATTTTGAATCTCATTCTTCTTTTCCTAAAGCAAAGCATTGATATTTTTCCTTCACTTAAAAACATAATAATAATTTTGTAAATTAATGTTAATAACATAACTTTAAGTTTTGAAAATAAAAATCTAAATCTTCTAAATTTTTCAAAAATACCATTTTTCTTACTAAAGATAATTACACTATATTTAACATTTTCTACACTAAAAATTTTTAACTTTAAGTTTTTCTTCATTACTATAAATTTTAACTAAATTCTCTTACTCATTTCTATATTAAAATTTTACTTCTCTAATATAACTTCATATACATAATCATTTTATTTAAACCAAAATCAAGTTTACTTGAAATACATTTGAGAACAAATAAATTTTTAAGTTCTTAAGAAATTTTTTCATCCCTCCCCGAAGCTTAAATTTTTAATAAAAATAAAGCATTTTAGCATCATGCAAATATTGGCATGAATGAAAACTAAAAATAACATGCTTGCAGGTATTTTTATATCCTAAATATACAAGTACAAAAATTAAAACAGGAGTAAAAATTTTAAATTGATCAAATTTTAATTTTCTTAACATATTGAGATTTATCAGATTTTTATTCAGTGGAGTATAACATAAAAAAAAACAAATACACTAACAAACAGACATGACTGCAACATAAAAAAATAGCTGGTAGTGAATTGAAAAGTTTAAACATGCAGCTTTTAAAAGTAAAGTTAGCTAGACTCTAAACCTTCCTAAGATCCAGAATTAAGTTCAACAAGAACTAACTAAATACATTAAATAACACAATTATCGTAATTACTACCACTAAACAGAATAACTACTCACAAAACATAGATACATCACAGTAAGTGTATGAAACAAAACTCAACAGTCTCAACAATAACAACTAAAAATAAAACACAAAGTATAAAACAACTACACTAACAACACATACACTAAAAACATCAAACAAAACTAAAAATCCAAACTAATCATTATTCTCTTCTTCATCACTATCGTCACTACGCAAAACAGTTGCAGGCTCATATGGTGGATATATATGGTACTGAGGAAATACAACATCCTGGTTACCTCTCATAAGGTTTTCCATAGCTTCATCATCATAATCACTACGTCTCTTCATATACCCATCCATATGCTCAGCAAAATGTTCTAAGTTTGATACCTTTCATTGGTATAAATGACATTATTAAAAATCCTCTATAATAACTGTGACTAAGAATCAGATCCAGAAGTTTGAGCTCATGGTGTAGAAGCATGTGAAGTAGAAGCTCGTGACGTTGAAGCAGTGGAACTACTAAAGATTCCATCCCTCCAGCTAAAAATTGAATGATGTGAATAAGACTTCACACTCACACTGGTAATGGGCTTTGGTGGCTGTAAGATCTCCTCCCAGCTGTCAAATCTTACTCCAGCCTGCTCGCATAAAGAAAAAATCAAGGATGTGAATCACAAACCTGCAGTAGTAGCAGCAACGACAGAACTGGTAATAACTCCATGAATTAAAGCTTCAGTATCAATAGGCTTGAACTACTGAATGCAATAGTTCAAGGTTGCTTGACTCGAGTCACTTCACTCAAATGATTGGTTGGCAGCAGACGAGCAAAAATAAAATAATGTCATGCCTTTGCAGTGGCATTCAACTTTGAAGCAGAAAAGTTCACTCTTCTTTCATTTGTGATCTTCCAAAACCCTCTTCCATCAGTCAAAGATGAAATAATCTCGTCTAGCTCCTCCTCAGTAGGACTATAGTTTGAATGAAAACCCAAAGTACTTGGGGGCAATTGATGAAATTGATTAATTACCTCAGGAGAAAAAGACACTGTCTTCTCACTCACCATGAATCCTTCTTCATCAGCTTCAGGGAGATTCACATAGAACTCCCGTACAACATAAATCACTGTGACAGCATAAAAACAACAGAACCGCTCGCACTGGCGGCAAACAATCAAATCTTCAACAGCTCCGCTCAGGAATCAACTTTCTTGACTGCAGTGCATCACTCTATCGATCCCGAGCTCTCGATTGACAAACTTGCTTGAATCAAATGGAGCCTTCCCCTTACTCCTCTTCATTCTTGGTGTGATTTCTAAAAAATGTATAAAATTCAAAATAAATTCCAAATTCAACTCTAAATCACTAAACTAAATTCCTAAAAGCATAAACTAACAAATTAATGCATTTTTCATAGTTTTTTTCTAAATTTTTCACCTTGAATAGTGATTTTTGGGTAGCTCATAAATGTGCTCAAAATACATGGTGAAAATAAAAAAATTTTGCATCGAATTAAAGCTCTTACCCCAAGAATACCAAATCTAGCAATTTTTTCTTTAAATCTCCAAGAAATCTTCAAATATGGTAAATCCTAGCTCCAAAATCGCAAAAACCTGAGGAAGAAGGTGAAGCGAAGGTGCGTTAATGGAGTTTTTAGGACCAATTTTTCTCTTAAAACTGTTCGCGAACCGATTTTCATGAACCGGCGCTTAAGGACGTATGGATCGATGCTTAGGTGTCTGTCTCTCGGTTTAGGCAGCGCGTAAGCGCGGGTCTTGGCGCTTAGGCGCGAGTGCACAAAATTTGATTTTTTTTATTTAAGTTCTAGCCTAAGTCAACAAACCCTAAATGTCCTTAAAACACTTTAATGTTATTTCCTTCCCTTTTAACTCTCCTCTTACTCAAGATTCACCAATCTTAACTAATTTGATTCAATGCACAATAAAACAAAATTTCACACAAACAAAACACTTATATTCATTCACGAATAATAACAAATGTTTTCAAATAATAGATTCTCCATCCAAATAGTCTCGAATGAGAAGATTCCTAACATAAACACTAGAAAACCATAACATTAAAACACACTAAACACACTTAACATTAAACAAACACTAAATACATAAAATCTAAATCACAAACTTAATTTCATTCTCTAGTTGATGGAACGAGTTCTGGCCTATCATTAGTTTCTCCTTCAGCATTTGGAATGTATGTCTGAAAGAATGGACGATGATTAATAACTCTAGTTGAATCTTCTTTAATCCATTTATTCTTCAATTACATAGCTGTCGAAACTGTTTTTGGTTGGAGGAGTTGCTCGTTGGAAGCTGTCGGTCACCAAAATTGAAATCTCGTCACCCGCTTTGGAAGGTCATTTTAATTTACATATAGATTTAAGTTTAGAAAAATAACATATCAAACTGACCCCATATTTTTATAGTTTAAATCAAATAGCGTCGTACTTCAAACCCTGTATCTATCCCAAAGGATAAACACATGACTTGAGGATGAGGCTCGGTCAAATAAACTAAAAAATATATGAAGTATATTTAGTCTGCGAAATTATTTTATTTACCGATAAGTTCCCCTATTTAATATGTAGAATTAAATAGGGTTTATATTAAGATGGGTTGGGACAAGCTTCCTATAAGGGCAAGCCACTATAGTTAATTACATCTTAGATAACCAAAGTCACGTAAGAAAACTCTCAATAAAAATCAGGAAATATTATCTTCAAAGAGGTCAAAAGGATAGGAATTTTCAATGAAATCAAACAAAGAGGTGTGAAATGGGAATGACCCAAATTTGGAACATTTTGTTGTAGAGTCCAAAGGAGGAAGAACTAGGGGATGTCATAGATCCGGAGGAGAACCTCAGTGACTTCCCAGTCTATCCTATTGTTTGATTTCAATTTTGAGGAGGAATTATTTAAGTGTTTCATCCTGCTAAGTTTATTTGTTAGGGCTTACATTCGTGTGAAACGATCACACAAATAGCCTAGAAAATGTGTGGATTTAGGTCGTGATGAACGACAACCTAGAATCCTAAGACGATTTTGGGCTTAGATTGTACAGTAGAGCTATACAAAGGCCTAAAGATGAGTTGAAGATTTATGTTGCATAAGCAAACCATCTCGAAGTCCTATGGCTTGGTTGTTTAATTCTAGAGAAGGAAGTTGGTTTAGTTGAGGAAGACTTGCTTTGCTGTTGAAGATAGTCGTGATGCCCACCATGCTAGCTCCAAGCTCCTCGCCATGGCGAGTTTAAGTTTTCCAGGGTGTCAAGTTATAATGTCAAATCATGTGTCCCTATGGTTGAAGTTCTTTAAATTATATGGGGGCATATTAAAGTTGATTAGAGCGACATCGGTTAGGATCCTACGGTTCCCTCGTTCCGGCACCACTATTTTCTATTGGATTCAGTTAGTCCAAATGAATTTACTAAACTCAACTTAATGAGTTCCATACTTTCATTTTGACCGTGAGAAGTCTCGTTAGCAAACATAGGTTACCTCCTCCGAGGGATTCCTGATCATCCGATAGAGACTTCTTAATTTAGTTGCAATTGTGGCTTGTGATGTTTGTGATTAAATATTGAGTTGTTTTATCTTTTGAATATTGTGGCGGTGAATTTTATCTTAGTTGATTTTAGTTTTGGTTTTGGTTTTACGGCTATCCTAGTAGTTTTGGTTTTCATGCATGGTGTTATTGTTGTTTAGCATGCAAGTTTGTGTTTTTGGTTCATGCATGGAGGTAAGTAAGCACAATGTGGAAAGCATAAGAAAAGACAATACTGTAAATTATAAAAGCGTACCTGACGAGTCTTCTCGTTCCACCACCTGAAACTCAAAATGCATGTAAGGGCATTTTATGTAAAGCGAGAAAAATAAAGGGTTTTGGTGTTCTATCCAACCCTAAATCATAACTTGGTGAGTCCCTATTAGTTTGATTAAGGATGATTTTTGTTAAGCAAAACATATTAAGCTTAGTAGACCTCTGAGGTATCCAACAGATCTGGAGAAAGAAGCAAGTCCATGCTTCCCTCTCATCGCCTAGTGAAAAGCCTCAAGCTCATTTAAACTTCTTACGTTTTTTAATAATTCATCTTGTAAATATCTTTAATGCCCAGTGACCATTGATGTTTCAATTATCCCTAAGAGTAGGGTAGTTATCATTTATCACTCAATTTGAAAATTATGTAGGTGGAAACCCTTAAAAGGGCAAGTTAGTGATATTAAGACATTTAGCCAATTTCAGTTTTAACTTCGGCTTGTAGTGTTTCAAAGGTGTTCGATTTTTATTTACTTTTCTAATATTCATTTAGTCAAATTTGATTTAGCTTAGGTCACTACTGAGCCCTTAAGAACTAGGTGGATGTCTTAGTCATTTTCCTTTGAAAGAACTTTGAATTTTAATTGATCATGATTTATTATCAAAAAAATTTTTGAGTGTCATTTGATCATCAAAATGGGGGTATTAAATTAATGAGTTATTGAAACCCAAAACCATACCCCTATGTCTAAGATCATTTAATTTGATAGACTTCCAAGGTTTAATAATTTAAGGAATTTACACATTTATCCTTTAATTAGGGAAAAAAGTAAGATTGGTTTCTACCAATTAATCCTTTATGTTTCAATCATCCAAATATATTAATTAAGGTCAAAGGTTGCCTATTTCCCTTTCTTGAATTAAGCCTAAATGTTAATTAAGGCTAAATTTCAAAAATTACACTTTTCCTCCTAAGGCTCTATCACTTCATAATTTATCAAATTTAATTCAAATGACTTTGGTATTTTTATCCCACCTCACTCATGGGTCAATTAAGATATCAGAGGAAAAAATGTGGTTTTTCAAATTTAAATTTAATTTACATATTTATTTTTATGCAAAAATAAGATTTTTTAAAAAAAATTCCATTACTTGACCAAGGCAAGCCTAATCCCTTAAAATTTTTACTAGAGGTGGACTTAGACCAGAGAACCATTGGGACTAAGTTTCATAATTTTTTTAAATTTTATTTGAATTATTAGAATTATTTTAAATTATGGAGTGTTATTTAATTATAAAATATTTTAAATGTGGAAATTAAGTTTTACAATTTTATTAAATCTCTCTGAGGTCAAAGAACTTAGAAAAATAAATTTCACANAGTTGTCATCCCATATGATCCAGATGTGTGTTAACTTCCATCACTTTTCCTTCAATTAAAGCCATGTTAGCCTCAATCTTAGTGATTTTCTCTGCTATTTCTTCAATACTAACGGCGAGGAAACCATTATATAACTCTTGCGCACTCTGACTAACAAACTTCTTCTCATTACCTCCTCCTTCTTCTTCAAATCACTCTCCTAAGATGACATCTTTCCAAATCTCTCTCTTTTTCACTTAGGATTTAGGGTTAAAATTCAATTGTGGTTAAAAACCTTTCATAACCCTTCTTTTTATAGGCTCCAATCTCTTCTTGTAACTTCTAGGCACGTCCTAGAACTGTCTCTCACATCCAAACTAACCAATCCTCTGTTAAAACTTCTAGAAATAAAATATAGCACATGTCTTTTTAACCGCCGCGCTTAAGCACCAGTGCTCAATTTAGCACAGGTCAACTTAAAGTCAAAATACTCTTTCTAACATGTCTAATTCATCTTTAAAGGTCTTAGAACAATCACTAACTCAATATATAACAAAAAATACTACCAAATTTTTTTTAAATCACACACAACAACATAACAATAAAAATAAACACATTGATAACTTTGGGTTGCCTCCCACAAAGTGTTTGGTTTAACGTCGTCAGCCCAACGCAACCAACCCTTATTCTGGTTGACCCAACATCAGAAAATCATTTAATTTATGTTATTCACCTAAAAAGTAGGATTTCAGCCAGTAACCATTCACTTTGAATATTTCATCAATTTTAGGATCATTGATATCCACAGCTCTATAGGGATAAAATTTTATCACAACAAATGGGGCCCATCCACCTGGACATAAGTTTGCCTGGAAATAATTTTAACCTTTCATTGTAAAATAAAACTTGTTGCCCTAACTGAAAATTTTTAGTAAAAATCCTTCGATCATGCTACATCTTCATCATTTCTTTGTAAATCTTAGCACTTTTATAAGATTCATCCCTTATCTTTTCAAGTTCATTTAATTGCAATAATCTTTTCTCACCAGCATTCTTCNTAAATTAATTTTTTTTGTGTTTAAGGGTTCAGTGAGAGTTAAGTGTAATCTTAATGACTTAGCCCATGAAATGTTTTCCAAAGGGTTCTCTAGTTTCAACAAACCTTCCAAAATTTTCTTGGATATTTTAAGCAATATGCAAATTATTATAAATAATTTATGCAAATAATAGATATAAACTTGAAAAATATGGATCTCTGTCTAGAGATATTCTCTGACTTTGAAAAAATCAGATAATGTTCCCCAGGACAAAGGCAACAACATGCCAAAATATCAAGCCATGGTGAAATTTCTACTTGCATGGAGAATTAAAGGACTCAAAATAGTATTTAATTAATTAAAAATAAAATATGCATCAAATAAACATCAAACCATTCCCATATTGTTTTCCTCTGGTCACTGAGCATTATGGTATTTTTATTTTATTTTTGTGATTGTTCTACACCAAGATATGAATTTTTGAAGTTAGGGAGCATTTTTTGAATTATTTAAATCTCTATTTTTCTATTTAAATGCGTGGTGCCACCTTATCCTAGGCAGCTCCGAACGGTGATGCGACACTCTCTCATTCATTGTGCTTTCCACCCTGGCATGCCACATGGCCCACAGTTCACGAACCAAGAGTTCATCCGGCTAGATCTCGTCCGTTGATGAGATAAATATGCGAACGGACGGTTGTCTGTCATCGTCCCCAAATAGGCTGACCTGAGAACCGTCCACACTTAAACCTTATGATCTCTCTCTAGACTCAACCAAATCTCATGGAATTTATTTCTAGAGCTTCATCTACTCAAGACAAACTTATCTATACGGATTATATGATATGAAATACAGTAAATACATATTGAGAGTCGCAACAAGCTTGGTTTAGGGTTGGAGGTCAATACCTTTGTCTGAGAGGGGATGCCTCAATCAGATGGTTGTGGTAGCTTTGATTGGTCCCAACAAACCTCAATATGAAGCCTTGTGCCCTGGTGAATGGCCTAGGTATGAATTCGACCAAGCTCGATTTCAGGCGTTGATTGAAGTCTATACTAGAGGTTGTTTGAGACAGAGCTTTTGTGGGGAAGCAACTTATTTCATTGTGGGGAAGGTGTGTGCATAGTTAATTGAAGTTAAGTTCACTCTGGAGGTGTGGAGAGATTTGTCTTTGTTTTTGGCAAAAATTCAAGCTCAAAATTGAGCTTCCACAGTGGGGCTCAGTGGGGGAAAATAGTTGGCTTGAACTGAGGAGGTCTTAGGGAGTCTTAGAGGGCAGTTTGGTTGAGTTTCCTTAAAAAAATTTTAGCTCTCCTCCATTGGCCATGGAGATGGGGTTTAAATTAAATTGGCTTAGGGTGGCTGCCCTAGCCAATTGAGGGGTACAAAATGATGCTTAGGTGGAGGGCAGAGAAGCTCTAAATTTCAAATTGGATGAGGTGGCCTCCAGGTTTGAATTGGGTTTAGATTTTTCAGGGTGGCTCACGGTTTTGGTGTTTTCCGACCATTAGGCCGGTCGACAAGGCTAGGGGAAGTGTCCAGGAAGTTGGATGAGCTAGGAGGAGGCTTAATTATAATTTACCCCAAAGGGTAAGCAATGATGAAGGAAATTTTTCAAGTTGGGTCAAAAAATGGGTTAAAATCCCTTAATTTGGGGATCCACTGGTCCATAGCATGCTTTGGTGGGCGTTGGAGTCATAAAGTTGGTGGCTTTAAGGTGGCTAGGCTAATTTTAGTGCATGGGTCCATGTGGGTCAATTTGGCTTAAAGTGGGTTTGGTTTAGGCTATCCATGACCTTGAGCCCAATTGATTGATCAACATTGTGTAGATGATTGTAATGAAGATTTTTGGTTAAGGATTGAAATGATTTTGAGTTCAATTGGGGGTTCAATTTGAAGGATTTTGGAAATCGATCAATTTGGGCATGTTGGATAATGCTTGGGTCTAGATTGGGCTAGGCTTAGGCTAAGTCCAAATTGATTATTGAAAATGGTAAATAGAAATGTAATGAAGAGTTTTAAACTCAAATTGGGTGCCAATTTTGGGGCTAAGGTAATCAATTTGGTGAAATCTGGAGACATAGCCAAATAGGGGCAAATTTGGGGATTTTTTGGATTTGGGTTGAAATCAAATCCAATTGAGGCTTCACCAAGGCCAATTGAAGGTCAAATTTGATGTTTATGAAGGTTATGAAGAGTTTAGGATTCAAATTGAGGCCAATTTAGTAGGCCATGGGGTTCAATTTGGTGGGATTAAGTCAAAGGGCCAAAATTGGGGGTTTGACTTAGATCAAAATTGGGCTCAAAGCATGGGCCAATTAGGCCTGGATTTGGTTTGAATTGGTCATATAAAGGGTGAAATTGTGTTTATAAATCAAAACTGCGGGAAATTGGGACCAAATTGATTGACATTTGAGGTCAATTTGGGGAAATTGGGCCTTTAAAGGCAATTTGGGGGTTTTGGTCAAAGTTGTCAAACTGGCCAAATTGGGTCCAATTGAAGGGTCAAAATGGGTTTTGGAGACATTTGGGGTGATTTTGGATGTTTTGGGAAAGTTTGGGGTGCCAAGGGTATTTTTGGAATTTTGGCAATTTTGGGTGTATTTTGGTAAATTTGGTATTTTTGGGTAGTTTTGAGCAATTTGGGTATTTTTAAAAGGTTTGAAATGATTTTTGAATAAATTTGGGTATTTTGGGTAAAATAGGGAATTTTGGCCAAATTTAGGTTTTAAGGGTATTTAGGTAATTTGGGGGAGTTTTAAGGGCAAAAGACAAAGTTGGATATTTTGGGTAAAATTGGGGAGCTAACCATCATAAATGAGCTATGGACTAATGGAATCCCCATTTGGGTCCTCCATGTACTAGTCTTATCTAAACTTTAGCCTGGGGCTAGTAGGTTTAGGGGACCATCTACATGAGTCTCCTAGAAGATCAAGGGACCAAAACTAGGAAATTCTTAGGTTGTGAGTGATTGTGAGAGAGGGTCAGTGTAAGTGAGTGCCTTAGCTCTAGAAAAACATGTAAGGTCAACCCTAAAGTCCAACAGTCCTATGGGAACTCTCCTCGAGCTCCCTCATAGTGACCCCACCTACTAAGTGCTAGAGGTTAGGACCAATATGTAGAGCTTCAAGTTGGGCAAAGAGGAGTGTAGAATTTCTAATGACGATGGTTTCTTTTCTAGTTTTCTAGAAATAATCAACAAGAAATTCCTATGGCTAGACCCTAGGCTACTAAAGAGGAAAACTAAACCTCAACCAAAAGTGAGGTCAACAATAGCCTTGTCCACTTCTTCTATATAATTGGTATGGCTAAACTGCATCTTAAGTTGTCATCCCATATGATCCAGATGTGTGTTAACTTCCATCACTTTTCCTTCAATTAAAGCCATGTTAGCCTCAATCTTAGTGATTTTATCTGCTATTTCTTCAATACTAACGGCGAGGAAACCATTATATAACTCTTTTGCACTCTGACTAACAAACTTCTTCTCATTGCCTCCTCCTTCTTCTTCAAATCACTCTCCCAAGATGACATCTTTCCAAATCTCTCTCTTTTTCACTTAGGATTTAGGGTTAAAATTCAATTGTGGTTAAAAACCTTACATAACCCTTCTTTTTATAGGCTCCAATCTCTTCTTATAACTTCTAGGCACGTCCTAGAACTGTCTCCACATCCAAGCTAACCAATCCTCTGTTAAAACTTCTAGAAATCAAATTTAGCACATGTCTTTTTAACCGCCGCACTTAAGCACCAGTGCTCAATTTAGCACAGATCAACTTAAAGTCAAAATACTCTTTCTAACATGTCTAAGTCATCTTTAAAGGTCTTAGAACAATCA
Organism: Phalaenopsis hybrid cultivar; assembly: GCA_002079205.1. NCBI lineage: Eukaryota > Viridiplantae > Streptophyta > Magnoliopsida > Asparagales > Orchidaceae > Phalaenopsis > Phalaenopsis hybrid cultivar. Next base: position 51,229 of record JXCR01142935.1, on the reverse strand, counting down.
CTAACTGAATATATAACAAAAAATACTACCAAAATTTTCTAAATCACACACAACAACATAACAATAAAAATAAACACATTGATAACTTTGGGTTGCCTCCCACAAAGTGTTTGGTTTAACGTCGTCAGCCCAACGCAACCAACCCTTATTCTGGTTGACCCAACATCAGAAAATCATTTAATTTATGTTATTCACCTAAAAAGTAGGATTTCAGTCAGTAACCATTCACTTTGAATATTTCATCAATTTTAGAATCATTGATATCCACAGCTCTATAGGGATAAAATTTTATCACAACAAATGGGGCCCATCCACCTAGACATAAGTTTGCCTGGAAATAATTTTAACCTTTCATTGTAAAATAATACTTGTTGCCCTGACTGAAAATTTTTAGTAAAAATCCTTCGATCATGCTACATCTTCATCATTTCTTTGTAAATCTTAGCACTTTTATAAGATTCATCCCTTATCTTTTCAAGTTCATTTAATTGCAATAATTTTTCTCACCAGCATTCTTCAATTATAATTAAACTCTTTAATAGCCCAATATGCTTTATGCTCAAGTTCAACTGGTAAGTGATACGCTTTCCCAAATATTAGCTTGTATGAGATTATTCCTATAGGAGTTCTGTATGTAGTCCTACAAGCCCACAAAGTATAGTCAAGTTTAGCTGACCAATCCATTTTGGTTGGATTTATAGATTTTTTCAACATTCTTTTAATTTCACAATTGGATAATTCAGCCAAACTACTTGTTTGAGGATAATAAGAAGTGGCAATTATACGGTTTATATGATATTTCCTTAATAATTTCTCCATTATTGCATTTCTGAAATGACTTCCCCTGTCAGTTATGATTAGTCTCGGCATCCTAAATCTACAAAATATATTCGTTCTTACNAACATTCTTTTAATTTCACAATTGGATAATTCAGCCAAACTACTTGTTTGAGGATAATAAGAAGTGGCAATTCTACGGTTTATATGATATTTCCTTAATAATTTCTCCATTATTGCATTTCTCAAATGACTTCCCCTGTCAGTTATGATTACTCTCGGCATCTTAAATCTACAAAATATATTCGTTCTTAAAAACTTCGCAACACTTTGAGCATCACATCAAGGTAAAGCAACAACTTCTATCCATTTGGATACATAGTTGATACTCCTAAAATATATAGTATTTTTAGACACATTTTTATATCTATTTTTGAGATATTACGCTTTAATAAAAGGTATTTTATGTTTTTTTCTTGCAGATACAGGTAAAAAGGGTAAGAAATGCTTAAAGGAGTGAAAAATGATCAAATTTACAGCAAAAAGTTGAAAAATGTGCAAAAGAGTTTTGGCGCCTAAGCGCCGGTTAAACATAGAAGGCCACGCCTAAGCGCTAGAGGCCCTNCCTAAAATATATAGTATTTTTAGACACATTTTTATATCTATTTTTGAGATATTACGCTTTAATAAAAGGTATGTTTGTGTTTTTTCTTGCAGATACAGGTAAAAAGGGTAAGAAATGCTTAAAGGAGTGAAAAAGGATCAAATTTAGAGCAAAAAGTTAAAAAATGTGCAAAAGAGTTTTGGCGCCTAAGCGCCGGTTAAACATAGAAGGCCGCGCCTAAGCGCTAGAGGCCCCGCGCTTAAACGCCAGTGGCAGTTATTGGATAAGTAAATTCGGTTTCTGCGAATTTTGAAGAGGTTTTTGAGGCACCCATTGGCTTAGTAGGTGGTTATAACCACCATGGACAAAAATTATTATGAAAGGATGCATCTCTTAGGGAAATACATCGAATCTGGACATATTTTGAAGAGAAACCAAGGCACCTTTTGGAAAATTATAAAACAAAGAAGAGAGGACTTAGAATAGAGTCTTGAAAGTATTGGATAGTTTTGAAAGTTCTCATTTGGGGAGTTAGTTCGGAGAGATTTTCAGGCACCACTTTTACTTTTATTTTATCTTTTTTGTTATTTTATTTTGAGTGATTTTAAAGAGAAGAGAATCAAAGAAACTTCAAAAGTTTGGTGGTGGACTTGAGATAAGTTTTTATCTTTTTGTTTAGCTTTTGGTTTTAATTGAGACATGTTGTTGGTTTGACAATGATTTCTTCTTTTAAACTAAAGTTTTANTCTGGACATATTTTGAAGAGAAACCAAGGCACCTTTTGGAAAATTATAAAACAAAGAAGAGAGGACTTAGAATAGAGTCTTGAAAGTATTGG
>JXCR01142935.1:16682-39422 GCA_002079205.1 Phalaenopsis hybrid cultivar | reverse complement strand
TTATTCTATAAGTGTTACAACTGCAGGTCTGGGATTTGCTTCCTTGATCTTTTCTTTATGTGAGCAGGCTGGAGTTGAATATGATAGTTGAGAGGAACTGCTATTACCTCTAAAGCCCATCACTAAGGTGAATGCGAAGACTTATTATGAGCATTCAATTTTTGGCTAGAAAGGAGGATTTTCCATAAGCTATGGAATGGAGACGTCTGCTGCTTCTACCTCAGCTACTTCAAAATCTAGACCATCTACCTCACATGCTTCTACATCTCGAGGTGAATCTACTGATACCAGNAATACTATTTTAGTTAGATTAGGATTGAACTTGATTCTATGTCTTTTGAAAAGTTTAAAATTCTAGCTAACTTAGATCTTAAATTTAAATTTCTGAAACTGCTACCTTGTATTTTTCTTTTATCATGTTAGTTTGTTTGTTTTTATGCTTAGATTGTGAAATCAAGTTAGTGTGTTGAGTTTACTTTTATGTTTATACCCACTGCTTAGAAGTCTATTGAATCTCTACATGTTAAATTGAAATGAAGATATAGAAAAAATTTTACTCTTATTTTTTGTTTTATACTTGTATCATTAGGGTTTAAAAACTCCTGTTAATATGTTATTTTAAATTTTCATGCCTGCTTATATATATATGATGCTAAACTGTTTAATCTCTTAAAAATTTAACGTTCGGGGGATGAAAATTATTTTCAAAACTGGAATTTTATTTGTTCTCAAATGTGCTACAAGTGAATTTGATTTAAAAATAAAAAACTTGATTATGTATATGAAGTTATATTAGGGAAGTAAAATTTGATTTTAGAAATGAGTAAGAAAATTTAGTTAAAATTTTTAGTAATGAAGAAAAACTTTAAGTTAAAAAGTTTTTAGATGAGAAAATGATTAATATAAGTAATTATCTTTATAAGAAAAATTGTATTTTTAAAAAATTTAGTTAATTTAGACTTTTATTTTTAATACTTAAAATTATTTTATTAAAATAATTTTTGAAACTAGTATTATATTTATAAGTAAAAGACTTATATCAAGACTTTGCTTTAGGAAAGGAGAACTGGAATTCAAAATCATTAAAGGTCTGTCCACATATAGTTATCCTTGCCTGAAAAAGAAAAAGAAAAGAAAAAATGAAAGAAAAGAAAAAAGAAAAGAAAATGAGAAACAAAAGAAAAAGAAAAAGAAAAAGAAAAGGGGANTGTATTCAAGAGGGAAAGCCCATCAACACTGGAGCTTTGATCTGTCAGACTATCATCAATTATTCTATAAGTGTTACAACTGCAGGTCTGGGATTTGCTTCCTTGATCTTTTCTTTATGTGAGCAGGCTGGAGTTGAATATGATAGTTGAGAGGAACTGCTATTACCTCTAAAGCCCATCACTAAGGTGAATGTGAAGAATTATTATGAGCATTCAATTTTTGGCTAGAAAGGAGGATTTTCCATAAGCTATGGAATGGAGACGCTGCTGCTTCTACCTCAGCTACTTCAAAATCTAGACCATCTACCTCACGTGCTTCTACATCTCGAGGTGAATCTACTGATACCGAAGATGAGTTATTACAAATAATGATGGATAATATCAATTTTACCGCTGATAAGGTACAAAATTTAGAGTGTTTTGCAGATCATAATAATAGCTATAATAGGAGAAAGAGTGATTATAACGAGAAATTCCACTCATCATTGGAGAGTCTGATTAGAGGTGACCCAGGAGTGCAATTTCCTCCATATCCTTGATATCCTGATTATGAGCCTGCAGAAAAGTGGTATAGCGGTGATTCTGAGGATGAGGAGTAGGATTGAGATATTTTTATGTTTGTTTATGTTGAAGACTATGTGATGTAGTACTGCTACATTTGTTTTGTGTTGATTTGGACTATGTACTATGTTATGTTTGGGACCTTTTATATTGTTATTGTGATGTTGTGTTTTGTTAGTGGTCTGTTTTAACATTCTAGGGTAGTAACTGTTGATGTATGTTTAATATTGTTTTAGTTAGATTAGGATTGAACTTGATTCTATGTCTTTTGAAAAGTTTAAAATTCTAGCTAACTTAGATCTTAAATTTAAATTTCTGAAACTACTACCCTGTATTTTTCTTTTATCATGTTAGTTTGTTTGTTTTTATGCTGAGATCGTGAAATCAAGTTAGTGTGTTAGTTTACTTTTATGTTTATATCCACTGCTTAAAAGTCTATTGAATCTCTACATGTTAAATTGAAATGAAGATATAGAAAAAATTTTACTCCTGTTTTTAGTTTTATACTTGTATCATTAGGGTTTAAAAACTCCTGTTAGTATGTTATTTTAAATTTTCATTCCTGCTTATATATATATGATGCTAAATTGTTTAATCTCTTAAAATTTTAACGTTGGGGGGATGAAAATTAATTTCAAAACTGGAATTTTATTTGTTCTCAAATGTGCTACAAGTGAATTTGATTTGAAAATAAAAAACTTGATTATGTATATGAAGTTATATTAGGGAAGTAAAATTTGATTTTAGAAATGAGTAAGAAAATTTAGTTAAAATTTTTAGTAATGAAGAAAAACTTTAAGTTAAAAAGTTTTTAGATGAGAAAATGATTAATATAAGTAACTATCTTTATAAGAAAAATTGTATTTTTAAAAAATTTAGTTAATTTATACTTTTATTTTTAATACTTAAAATTCTTTTATTAAAATAATTTTTGAAACTATTATTATATTTATAAGTAAAAGACATATATCAAGACTTTGCTTTAGGAAAGGAGAACTGGAATTCAAAATCATTAAAGGTCTGTCCACATATAGTTATCCTTGCCTGAAAAAGAAAAAGAAAAAAAATGAAAGAAAAGAAAAAAGAAAAGAAAATGAGAAGAAAAGGAAAAAGAAAAGGGGAAAAAATTAGGAAGGAGAAGCTTGAGGATTAGTGCCCAATAAAAAATTGGTTCTACATTTGATCTTTTTAAAGTATAAGACTTGAGAAACTTTTAAGCTTAAAGATATAGTATAGTAAGTAAAATTATTTATAATGAAAATTTTTAAGTGGAGATAATAAAAGAACTAAATTCTACATTTGGAAAATCTACAATATATTTCTGAATTAGATAGAAACTCATATTTTCATCATTCTCAACATTGAGAATTTCTAAACTTTAAATTGGTCTCATTTACTGAATATTTTTTCTAAATTAGACTCCTATTTTTCTAAATCAAAGTTTTAGTAACTCCTAAAGAAACTCATATGCATATCATACATATTTAGTTTTTAAAGATTGAAGTGTCACTCAAGGACAAGTAACATTTTAAGTTTGGGGGATTTTGATACACCTAAAATATATAGTGTTTTAAGACACATTTTTATATCTATTTTTGAGATATTGCACTTTAATGGAAAGTATTTTTATGTTTTTCTTGCAGATACAGGTAAAAAGGGTGAAAAATGCTTAAAGAAGTGAAAAACGATCAAATTTGGAGCAAAAAGGTGAAAAATGTGCNATACACCTAAAATATATAGTGTTTTAAGACACATTTTTATATCTATTTTTGAGATATTGCGCTTTAATGGAAAGTATTTTTATGTTTTTCTTGCAGATATAGGTAAAAAGGGCGAAAAATGCTTAAAGAAGTGAAAAACGATCAAATTTGGAGCAAAAAGGTGAAAAATGTGAAAAAGAGTTTTGGCGCCAAAGCGCCAGATCCGGCGCTTACGCGCCGGTTAAACAGAGAAGGCCACGCCTAAGCACCAGAGGCCCCGCGCTTAAGCTCCAGTGGTAGTTATTGGACAAGTAAATTCATTTTCTACAAATTATAAAGAGGTTTTTGAGGCACCCATTGGCTTAATAGGTGGTTACAACCACCATGGACGAAAATTATCATAAAAGGATGCATCTCTCGGGGGAATACATCAAATCTAGATATATTTTGAAGAGAAAACAAGGCACCTTTTGGAAAATTATAAAAAGAAAGAAAAGAGGACTTACAAAAGAGTCCTGAAAGTATTGGAAATTTTTGAAAGTTATTATTTAGGGAGTTAGTTCAGAGAGATTTTCAGGCCCCACTTTTACTTTTATTTTATCCATTTAGTTATTTTATTTTGAGTGATTGTAAAGAGAAAAGAATCAAAGGAACTTCAAGAGTTTGGTGGAGGACTTGAGATAAGGTTTTATCTTTTTGTTTTGAAACTACTTTTGATTTTAATTGAGACTTATTGTTGGTTTGACAATTATTTCTTCTTTTAAACTAAAGTGTGGTTTTGTTTTCTCCATGGAATCTGAGTAGTTTTCTTTATATTTCTTCTTAAAATGATAAGTAATTTAGTTTTGGATGGAAGTTATGGAAAGTATTCATCTTCNGAGGCACCCATTGGCTTAATAGGTGGTTATAACCACCATGGACGAAAATTATCATAAAAGGATGCATCTCTTGGGGAATTACATCAAATCTAGATATATTTTGAAGAGAAACCAAGGCACCTTTTGGAAAATTATAAAAAGAAAGAAAAGAGGACTTACAATAGAGTCCTGAAAGTATTGGAAATTTTTGAAAGTTATTATTTAGGGAGTTAGTTCAGAGAGATTTTTAGGCCCCACTTTTACTTTTATTTTATCCATTTAGTTATTTTATTTTGAGTAATTGTAAAGAGAAAAAAATCAAAGCTTCAAGAGTTTGGTGGAGGACTTGAGATAAGTTTTTATCTTTTTGAAGAGATTCAAAGGAACTTCAAGAGTTTGGTGGAGGACTTAAGATAAGTTTTTATCTTTTTTGTTCAAAGGAACTTCAAGAGTTTGGTGGAGGACTTGAGATAAGTTTTTATCTTTTTGTTTTAAACAGATTCAAAGGAAATTCAAGATTGGTGGAGGACTTGAGATAAGTTTTTATCTTTTGTTTTAGACTACTTTTGGTTTTAATTGAAATGGGAGAGGACTTGAGATAAGTTTTTATCTTTTTGTTTTAGACTACTTTTGGTTTTAATTGAGACTTAGGACTTGAGATAAGTTTTTATCTTTTGTTTTAGACTACTTTTGATTTTAATTGAGACTTGTTATTGTTGAGATAAGTTTTTATCTTTTATTTTAGACTACTTTTGGTTTTAATTGAGACTTATTGTTGATTTAATCGAGACTTCTTGTTGGTTTGACAATGATTTCTACTTTTAAACTAAAGTATGGTTTTGTTTTCTCCATGGACTTGTTATTTGAGATAAGTTTTATCTTTTATTTTAGACTACTTTTGGTTTTAATTGAGACTTATTGTTGAAATGATTTCTTCTTTTAAACTAAAGTGTGGTTTTGTTTTCTCCATGGATTCTGAGTAGTTTTTTTTATATTTCTTCTTAAAATGATAAGTAATTTAGTTTTAGATGGAAGTTATGGGAAGTATTGATCTTTAATGATGGAAGAAGTTATGATGATTTAAATCCATGCACTTCATTTATTTCTTGATTTGGTCAATCCAAATGTTAAAATTTGTTGTGAGAACATGTAAGAACCGAGCTGGTATTGTCTCAGTCAACAATTGGAAAGAATCACATGAGGTTATATGAATGAGAATGTAGTTCATATGATTGAGTGCAAATAAATAGGAAAATATTCATTAAAGGGTGTAGAGTTAGAGGAATTTAAAGTGACAGGTTAAAGCCCCCAACTTAATTTATTGTTTTAGGTTTTTATACGAGATGTTAGCCCCCAGGAGGAGGGAATCGAGGGAACTCTAGAGTGAGAGATAGTATCTTCCCTTCCTAGCCGGTCTTCAGAACTATTCAAACTTTAAATTAGCCAATGTTCTTTATAACATCTCTAGTAAGGGTAAAGAATATTATTGCTTCTGTTTGCGACAACACAATTTGCATACTTCTACAACAAAATTTTTATACTTATTACTGATTTATAACAAGAAGAAAGATATTTTCATATTTAGTGTTTTTTCTTCTACAAAAACTCTTGTTATCTTTTTAAATTGTTATTTTTCTATCAAAATATTGAAAATATCAAAAATATTTAAATTTTCATTACTACAAAAATCATCTTTAGTTTAGATAATTATCTTTTTATTAAAAATAGAAAGTTTGCTATTCAATGGTGCATATTACGCATTCTCCCTGTAGGTTCGATATTCAGGTCTTAATCAAAAAGTCCTATATTACTTGATAACGATACATATACTTGCGTAGTATCCCAATATATATAAATTAAAAGTTAAATTCTTATTTTTCTTTAGGATCAAGTTTTTGGTTTTATTGCAAAGTAAGGAATTATAATTGAAATATAATTTGAATTATTGTTGTACTGTGCATATTAGCAGTATCCATGGATCAATAGTCTACTGCTAATAATATGTATAAATTTCCAAAAGATGGTATAAATGGTCCCATGAAATCTAATCTCCAAACATCAAATATCTCAACTTCTAACACATAATTGAGGGACATCTCATCCCTCCTAGAAATATTGCTTACTCGATGATATCAATGATAAGTTTTGATATAAGCATTAACATCTTTAAAGATTGTTGGCTAATAAAATTTAGATTGTAAAATTTTGTATGTTATTTTCTCAACACCAAATGTCCCTCAAAATTAGAATTATGACATTTTTAGATAATTTCATAAGTTTGGTCTAAAGGCACACATCTTTAAATAACTAGATCATTTCCTTGTTTATATAAGAACGGGTCATCCCAAAAATAAGTCTTAGCTTCAGATAAGAATTTCCTTTTCTGTTGGTATGTCATTCCATAGGATATAATATCACTAATAATGAAATTCACAGTGTCGACATACCATGGAACACGCCACTCATTAAGATTGAATAATTCTTCATCTGGAAAATGTTCATTAATCTTCTTTTCAAAACTGAGTGATTTTTTTAATTCAAGTCTGGACAAATGATCAGCAAATTGATTCTCAACTCCCTTCCTATCTAATATTTCAGAGTTAAATTCTTGCAAAAGAAGAACCCATCTTATCAATCTTGGTTTTGCATCCTTTTTTTTCATTAAATACTTAATAGTAGAATGATCTATATTTGCTATACATTTAGTTCCAATTAAGTATGATCTAAATTTATCAAAAGCACATACTACTGCTAATAACTCTTTCTTTGTTGTGGTATAATTAATTTGAGCTTCATTAAAAGTTCTAGTAGCATAGTAGATAACTTTGAAAATCTTATCATGATTTTGTCCTAAAACAGCTCCAAAGCTTAATCATTAGCATCACACATCAATTCAAAAGGTCTTTCCTAATCTGGTGAAATAATAATTGGTGTAGTGACTAATTTTTCCTTAAATAATTCAAAATCTTTTAGGCACTCTTTATCAAAATTAAAAATGACATCTTTTTCAAGTGAATGGCATAGAGGCTTAGCAATTTTTGAAAAGTCTTTAACATATCGCCTGTTGAATCTAGCATGTCCTAAAAAACTCCTAGTTTCCTTCACACTTGTTGGGTGAAGTAAATTAGTGATTACTTGAATTTTTGTAGGGCCTACTTCCATACCATTTTCTGAAATTTGATGTCCCAAAAAAATTATTTCTGCTACCATAAATTCACATTTTTCCCAATTAAGGACTAAATTTGGTTCTTTGCAGTACTTAAAAAATTTTGATAGATGTTCTAAACATGATTCAAATGAAGTTTCAAACACTGAAAAATCATCCATTAAAACTTCAATTCCTTTCTCAATTAAATCACAAAAAATAGTCATCATGCATGTTTGAAATGTAGTATATGTATTACATAAATTAAAGTGCATTCTTCTAAAAGCATATGTACCATAAAGACTGGCAAAAGTTGTTTTCTCTTGATCCTCAGGAGCTATTTCTATTTTGTGATAACCAGTATATCCATCCAAACAATAAAAGTATTTATGCCCAGCTAGTCTATCCAACATTTGATCTAAAAAGGGTAGTGGAAAATGATCTTTCCTTGTGGAGAGATTTAATTTTATATAAGCAATGAATATTTGCCATCCTATGACTTATCTTATTGGTATCAACTCATTATGTTCATTCAAAGTCACAGTCACTCCTTTCTTAGGAACACATTGAGAAGGACTAACTCATGCACTATCTGAAATAGGGGAGATGATTCTAGCATCTAACCACTTTAGAATTTCTTTCTGAACAACTTCTTTCATAATAGGATTCAATCTCCTTTGAGGATCAACCCTGGGTTTGCAGTTTTGTTCCATATGAATTATATGCATACAAATTGAAGGACTGATTCTTTTTATATCAGCAATTGTCCATCCAGATGCTTTCTTATAACTCTTTAAAGTTTTCATTAAACTCTCCTCTTCCTATGTAGTTAATTTTGAGAAAATTATAATCGGTAATGTTGAGGAATCACCTAAAAAGTTATATTTCAAATGTTCAGGATGAAACTTCAACTCAAGATCAGGAGGTTTTTCAATTGATGGACAAAAAAAAGTATCTTTTTCCTATTGTGTCCAAAACTTCAAAATTTCTCAAACATTTATATAAATCTTCATATTGATCTAATTCCTCTTCTTGTTCCTGTTCNCTTAGGAACACATTGAGAAGGACTAACTCATGCACTATCTGAAATAGGGGAGATGATTCTAGCATCTAACCAGTTTAGAATTTCTTTCTGAACAACTTCTTTCATAATAGGATTCAATCTCCTTTGAGGATCAGCCCTGGGTTTGCAGTTCTGTTCCATATGAATTATATGCATACAAATTGAAGGACTGGTTCTTTTTATATCAGCAATTGTACATCCAAAAGCTTTCCTATAACTCTTTAAAGTTTTCATTAAACTCTCCTCTTCCTCTATAGTTAATTTTGAGAAAATTATAATTGGTAATGTTGACGAATCACCTAAAAAGTTGTTTCAAATGTTCAGGATGAAACTTCAACTCAAGATCAAGAGGTTTTTCAATTGATGGACAAAAAAAGTATCTTTTTTTCTATTGTGTCCAAAACTTCAAAACTTCTCAAACATTTATATAAATCTTCATATTGATCTAATTCCTCTTCTTGTTCCTGTTCTAACTCTTTCAATTCAGATTTCTCTTCATAAGTTGCTTTGAAATGACATTCACTTAAATATCTTATAACATACATTCTATAACATTCATCATTTTTACCTTTTACAGGGTATTTCATTGATTTAGAAATATTAAATGTAATTGTTTGATCATTGATGCACATAATTAATTCTCCTTTCTACATTTCTATCATTGCTCTTCAAGTGGCTAGGAAAGGTCTCCCCAAAATGATACTTATCATCATTGCTCTTCTTGTGGCTAGGAAATGTCTCCCCAAAATGATAGGTATCTCTTTATCTTTGTATCTAGCACAATGAAATCAACAGGAAAGATAAATTGATCCACTTTCACTAGGACATCTTCTGTAACTCCCTTAGGATATGTTATTGAACGATCTCCTAGCTTTAGAGTTACAGTGGTAGGGGCTATTTCTCCTAATCCCAATCTTTTAAATATTGATAATGACATAAGGTTGATGTTTGCTCCTAAATCACATAAAGCTTTCCCAAAAAAATCTATCTCCTATTGCACATGAAATTGTAAAGCTAGCAAGATCTTTAAGCTTTTAAGGAAGTTTTTTTTTGAATTATAGCACTTCACTCCTCACTAAGTGCAACTAATTCATTATCTTCAAACTTCCTTTTCCTGTTAAGAATATTCTTCATAAACTTTAAATAGCTTGGCATTTGTTCTAGAGCTTCAGCAAATGGAATATTAATTATAAGCTTCTTAAGAATTTCCATAAATTTTGAAAATTGCTTATCCAACTTTTGTTGTCGAAGCCTCTAAGGAAATGGAAGTGTTTTTTTTTTCTAAATCAACTTTAAGTAGATAAATAGGTCTCTCTAAATCTTTCAGAGCATTCTCTTTTGGTTCTTCATTCTCTTCTCTCTCTACTTCACTCTTTTTGAACTCTTTCTTCCAATTCTCTTCCATTTCTAAGTTGAACGGCTTTTACTTGCTCTTTATTCTGGTCTTTTGGATTTACTTCTGTATTACTAGGAAGTGCTTCTTGGGATTTGTTACTTAATGTATTTTTTATTTGTTTNTAAATTGATCCACTTTCACTAGGACATCTTCTATAACTCCTTTAGGATATGTTATTGAACGATCTGCTAGCTTTAGAGTTGCAGTGGTAGGGGTTATTTCTCTTAATCCCAATCTTTTAAATATTGATAATGACATAAGGTTGATGTTTGCTCCTAAATCACATAAAGCTTTCCCAAAAAATATATCTCCTATTATACATGAAATTGTAAAGCTAGCAAGATCTTTAAGCTTTTAAAGAAGTTTTTTTCTGAATTATAGCACTTCACTCCTCACTAAGTGTAACTAATTCATTATCTTCAAACTTCCTTTTCCTGTTAAGAATATTCTTCATAAACTTTAAATAGCTTGGCATTTTTTCTAGAGCTTCAGCAAATGGAATATTAATTGTAAGCTTCTTAAGAATTTCCATAAATTTTGAAAACTGCTTATCCAACTTTTGTTGTCGAAGCCTCTAAGGAAATGGAAGTGTTTTTTTTTCTAAATCAACTTTAAGTAGAGAAATAGGTCTCTCTAAATATTTCAGAGCATTCTCTTTTGGTTCTTCATTCTCTTCTCTCTCTACTTCACTCTTTTTGAACTCTTTCTTCCAATTCTCTTCCATTTCTAAGTTGAACGGCTTTTACTTGCTCTTTATTCTGGTCTTTTGGATTTACTTCTGTATTACTAGGAAGTGTTTCTTGGGATTTGTTACTTAATGTATTTTTTATTTGTTCTAATTGATTCTCAATATTTTTAATTGTAGCTCCTTGACTTTGTAATTGATTTCTCATTTGTAACACCACTTCTTCTATAGACAACTTCTTCTCTTTAAATTGTGGATTATTGCTAAAACCTGGAGGATAAGTAGGTCTATAATTATTTTCCCTTAGTTGTTCTAGTTTCCCAATAGGGTTTACTTTATTGTTCCCCCATTGTTGATTACTACCACCCAAAGTATTACTCCAGTTAAAGTTAGGATGGTTCTTGTAACCTAGGTTATAATAGTTTAAATATGGTTTATTCTGCTTATTTTTTATGACATTCAAAGTCTCTAATGATGCTTGAGAATTNACCACCCAAAGTATTACTCCAGTTAAAGTTAGGATGGTTCTTGTAACCTAGGTTATAATAGTTTAAATATGGCTTATTCTGCTTATTTTTTATGACATTCAAAGTCTCTAATGATGCTTGAGAATTTATCATTTGGCCTAATGAATTCTCTTCAATCATAGAAATTGGTTGAGAAAAATTCATTCCAAATTGGTCTAACTTTCTTGAAATTGCTGCAACTTGATTTGCTAGCATGGCAAAAGCATCGGTTTCATTAATATTGGCTACTTTCTTAAGATTTACCCTTTCAAAAGGCCATTGAAAACTATTTGTAGATATTTCTTCAATTAAAGCATAAACGTCATGAAATGATTTTGAAATCAATGAAACACCAGCAGCAACATTGATAATAGATCTAAGAGATTCAGCTAATCCATTATAAAATATTTGAATTATTAACCAATCTGGTACAGCATGGTGTGGACACTTTCTTAAGAGTTATTTAAATTGTTCCCATGCTTCATAAATAGATTTCCCTTCAAACTGATAAAAAGATGCAATATCATTTCTAAGCTTAGTAGTTTTTAATTGTGAAAAATATTTAGCAAGAATTTTTTGCGCTAAATCACTTTAAGTTCTGATAGATCCAAGTGATAACGAATGTAACCATATATTAGTTTNAGAGATCCAGCTAATCCATTATAAAATATTTGAATTATTAACCAATCTGGTATAGCATGGTGTGGACACTTTGTTAAGAGTTATTTAAATCGTTCCAATGCTTCATAAATAGATTTCCCTTCAAACTGATAAAAAGATGTAATATCATTTCTAAGCTTAGTAGTTTTTAATTGTGAAAAATATTTAGCAAGAATTTTTTGCTCTAAATCATTTTAAGTTCTGGTAGATCCAAGTGATAACGAATGTAACCATATATTAGCTCTATCCCTCAGAGAGAAAGGAAATAATTTAAATCTTATATCATCATCAAATACTTAAATGTAGCACATAATTCTAGAAATATGGAAAGATATAAATTTGGATCTTCAGTTGGTGCTCCCCCAAACTGATTATTTGATACCATTTGGATAAGAGAAGGTTTAAGTTCAAATGAATTAGCTACTACAATAGGTTTTTGAATACTACAATGAAGTTCATCCACCGTAGGGTTTGCATAATCTCTTATAGGTCTAAACTCTTCAACGTTTTAATTATTTTGATTTGTCATTTCTTGAAATTTTTCAGTAATTTTTTATTTTTTTAAGTTTTTTAATAGTTCTTTATAATTCAGAATCGTAAGGCACAAGTCCTGTGGAACCTGAACTACGCATATATTACTATAAACACATATAAAATAAAATAAAATAAAATAAAAATCAAAAAACATAAATAAGAACATTATATAAAAACAACACTACCATATTCCTACAATAAATCTTAAAGTTTAAATAAGACTTTGTAAAAAATAGAAATTTTGCTTTCTAAAAACTTCTTTTTGAAATGTTTTGCAAATTTTTGTAATTTAACTATTTTTTTTTAATCTCCCCAGTAAGAGTGCCAAAAACTTGATCCCAACTTTCTATATAGATGTAAAAATGTGATGTATGTAATTATATGCTTAATTTCCTTAATAGTTATTGTTAATTTGCAACAAAGTCAAAAACTTGATCCAAAGCAAAAGCTAGGTAAGTTTTCCAGTTATGAAACAAATAAGAATACAATTATAGTATTTAAATATAGGATACTACACAAGTATACATATCGTTATCAAGTAATATAAGACTTTTTTATTAATCCTCAAATATTGAACCCACAGGGAGATTAGCAATGTGCGCTTTAGAAAACTAGAAAGTTTAGAATTTTAGATGACAAAAATCTACTTAGCAAAATATTCTTACTTAAACTTTAAGATGCTAAAATAGGAATGCAAATTTGATTCTTTTTGTAATTTTTGGTTTATGAAAATAAAGTAAACAACTAATTAACTTAACTAAATTTTTGTAAGATGAAGGTAGTATAAGTAAAATATATTTTTTCCTTATCATTAATCAGTAATAAGTAGAGAAATTCTGTTGTGAAAGTATTCTAAATGTGTTGTGCCAAATAGGAGCAATAATATTCTTTACCCTTACTAGAGATGCTATAAAGAACATTGGCTAATTTATAGTTTGAATAGTCTTGAAGACCGATTAGGTAGGGAAGATACTCACTCTAGAGTTCCCTCGTCTCCCTCCGATTGGGGGTTAACATGTCGTATCAAAACCTAAAACTATAAATCAAATTGAGGGCTTTAGCCTGTCACTCTAAAGTTCTCTAATTCTACATCTTTGAAAAGTTTATTTCCCTATTTCATTGCACTCAACCCCATGAACTATATTCTCATCAATGAAGTCACTATGTGATTCTAAATCATTTGTTGATTGAGACAATACCATCTTGGATCTTACATGTTCTCACAAAAGTTATTAACATCTTAATTGGTCAAATCAGGAAGTAAATGAAGTGCAATGTTTCAAATCATCACAACTTCCTCCAACACTGAAGCCTAATACTTCTCAGAACTTCCTTTCAACACTTAATCACTTATGATTTTAAGAAAAAAGATAAAGAAAACTACTCATAAGACATGAAGAAAACACAACCACACATGAGTTTAAAAGTAGAAATCATGAACACAAACAAGAAATATAAATTAAAAACAAGTGTAGTCACAAAAATAAACACTTATCTCAAATCCTCTAAACCAAATGTCTTTAAGTTCCTTTGAATTCTCTTCCTTCACTCGCAATACAAACTAAACACTCAAAGTAAAAGGAAAGTGGTCGTCGGCGGCGGCTGCAATGACTTGGATGGATGATGGCTGTAAAATTTGATGGGTGGCTTCCCTCTATCTTGATGATCCAAGTCTTCTTTAATAAAAATTCAGAAGGTGCCTTGGTGANCCTCTAAACCAAATGTCTTGAAGTTCCTTTGAATTCTCTTCCTTCACTCACAATACAAACTAAACACTCAAAGTAAAAGGAAAGTGGTCGTCGGCGGCAGCGGCAATGACTTGGATGGATGATGGCTGTAAAATCTGATGGGTGGCTTCCCTCTATCTTGATGATCCAAGTTTTCTTTAATAAAAATTTAGAAGGTGCCTTGGTGACCCTTCAAAATGTGTCTTCATTCAACGAATCTTCTAGAAGTTGTCTCCTCAAAAGCCAATTGAATGAATTTTTGTGTTCGTGGGATATTTCCCACATTTTTACCAAGGTTTGCTTCAAAAACTCATCTAAATTCAATGAATCATCAAATAACTACTTCTGGCGCTTAAGCGCAGGGTACCTAGAGCTTAGGCCCGAGACTCCGGTGCTAAGGCATCAGACCTGGGCGCTTAGGCTACCCGGTTTATTTTTGCACCTTTCTTCATATTTGCTCCAAATTTGACCCTTTTTTAGTCCTTCTAGAATTTTTCATCCATTTGATTGTACCTGAAAGAAAAACACACAAATACCTTTCATTAAAGCGTAATATATCAAAAATAGGTATAAAAATGTGTATAAAATTACTATATATTTCAGGTGTATCAAGAACCATATACATGAGTCTCCCAAGGGTTAAAAGATCAAAGTTTAGGTTTGGGCTTAAGGTAATGAGTGGGAGTGTAATGTGCAAGTGTGTGTGTGAGAGACCAACCAAGACCACACCACCAGAGGGTTAACCTTAAGGCTAAGCAGTCTTATGGAGACTCTCCTTGAGCTCCCCCATATTGACCCCATCTACTAAGTGCNTAGGCTACCCGGTTTATTTTTGCACCTTTCTTCATATTTGCTCCAAATTTGACCCTTTTTTAGTCCTTCTAGCATTTTTCATCTATTTGATTGTACCTAAAAGAAAAACACACAAATACCTTTCATTAAAGCGTAATATATCAAAAATAGGTATAAAAATGTGTATAAAATTACTATATATTTCAGGTGTATCTGGGACCATATACATGAGTCTCCCAAGGGTTAAGGGATCAAAGTTAAGTAGGTTTGGGCTTAAGGTAATGAGTGGGAGTGTAATGTGCAAGTGTGTGTGTGAGACCAACCAAGACCACACCACCAGAGGGTTAACCTTAAGGTTAAGCAGTCCTATGGAGACTCTCCTTGAGCTCCCCCATATTGACCCCATCTACTAAGTGATACATGTTAGGACTAATATGTGGAACTTCAAGTTGAGCAAAGAAGAGTTTATAATTTCTAATGTTGGGATCCTTTTATAGTCCTTTAGAAATAGTCAACAGGAAAGTCCTATGGCTAGACCTTACGCTTCTAAAGAGGAGATACTAGACCTTAACCAAAAGTGAGGTCAACACCATGCCTCAATAATGATACAAGGAGAAGAACAAGTTTCATACTAATACAAGAAGCATCCCCAGCTGTTTCTCAAGAATTTCAAAATTTATTAAAAATCTGAACCCATTATCACTCACAAGTACTGAGATAAAGGGCACACCATTAACATTGCACAGATTATGTACAAAACACCTTTAAAAAATCTAGAATTTGTCCCTTCACAATACTGAATCAACATAAAATGAAATCAACTAAAAGAAAGTCCCATCTTCTCATAAGGAAAACCAAATCAATTACTAAGTGCATGCATTGTGTTAAAATCAATGCTAATGAACTAACCAAGCTTAGATTTACTAATAATGAAGATGGTCTTATATTAAAAATATATGGTGGATGCAAAACTCATCTACTTTGAGGCCCAACTCAAAGTTGATGCAAGAAATAAAGCAAGCATTTTTCATATGCCTGTGGATTCATAAAGCAAGCTTCTTTCATATGCCCGTGGGTTCATAAAGTAAGCTTCTTTCATATGCATCAACTTTCCCATCAAACCAATAATGACATGGTCTTTCATAAAGCAAGCTTCAAAAATCCATCAACCTTCCACTAAAAACCCCACTAACATAAAGACAAAAGGACCATCAACCTTCAAGCTTCATAAAGCAAGATTCAAAAATCCATCAACATTCATAAAGCAAAAAGGACCATCTCACTAAAAAAATCACAATTCTTCCACTTCATAAACCCACTAACATCCGCATAAAAAAACTAAAATTGAAATTCATTATTTTATACATTTAACTACATTCAACCACACCCCAAACTGGATTCAACCAATAATTTTTTATTGTATTTAGCTTCATTCACTGCATTTAACTACATTCACTTCAAATAATTGCATTCATTAAATTGCATTTAACTGCATTCACTAACATCCACTTCAAATAACTAGATTAATTGCATTCAATCAATAATTTTTCAATGCACACTTCTCACTGTTGCAAAGACAGTAGAGTTAACAAAAATCTAGTAGGAACAGGGCATACAAAAGGAAATAGCTTTTCCACCATGTAATCATGCATGCCATGGAGTGTTTCAAAGAAATTTTAATCTAACTAAAAAAGTTAAGAACTTTTGTACACAAACCACAATCAATAATCGTTGAAACAAATTTCACAAAGAAGGAAATAAAAACCTGTGCAATACCATAAGTCATAAGAGGATAACAAACATTGGAGGATACTGTGTAAATCATACATTGAAGAAGACCCGTGCAATACCATAATTTGTAAGAGGGATTACCTGTGAAATTTGATTCAGGTTTTCATTCACCACCTAAAGGCACACAAACATCATCGAGGGAATGGTACCAGGCCATAGACGGGATAGAGGGGAGAGAAATGGTATCAGGGCGGGAATTCAATTGTAAGGCATGGGCAATGATGGGAGAACAAAGACATGATGGAGGGGCTCAGGGGTAATAAGCTGCGACGGAACGCGAAACACTGGGTCCTCTCTGTTGCCAAATTACCTTGGCATTATAACATAAATGGTAACGTTCATATCTCGGTCACAGAAACCAAACGGTGGTTTGGCATTTTAACAACTTTGAACACCTAAATAAGCTGCGCCAAACAAACCTTAAGGCTCTTTTTGGGGCAGCTGGAGCTGTTTGAAGCAGCAGCAGTTAAGCTGCTATTCAAAAAGCTATGGTGACAATTACAAAAAATTATATTCTTAAAAAAGTTAGACCGTAGCTTTCTAGCAGCCTCCGCAGGTAACCCGGTCTAATAGAAAAATGCAGCTTTCAGCTGTAATTTTTTGAGAATGCAGATAAAATGCACTTTTGCAAAACAGAAAATACTACGGTGCGACACCACACCGCCGCCCCAAACACAACCTAAATGAAGCTTTAATGTTTCTTAAAATCCAATTCAAGACATTTCAATGATTCTTCCCTGGATATTGCATAAATCAAATCATCATGCATATTGAATAAGCAAGATTTGATTGTGTACAAATCAAACTGGAAATTAAACACCCCAAAAATTGGCATATGATATTTTATTCTTGTAAGATTTTTCTTCTTCGGTCTTTCGGTGCATCATCAAATTTGAGCTTAAAAGGACTTGCCAATGGTGCACCAACTATTTTGGAGTTTTTTCTACCAAACTTTCTTAATGTGGTTCTTGTATACTNACTGGAAATTAAACACCCCAAAAATTGGCATATGATATTTTATTCTTGTAAGATTTTTCTTCTTCGGTCTTTTGGTGCATCATCAGATTTGAGCTTAAAAGGACTTGCCAATGGTGCACCAACTATTTTGGAGTTTTCTCTACCAAACTTTCTTAATGTGGTTCTTGTCTACAACATTTGAGAAAGAAATAATTTACCTTTAGATCTATTCCTTTCAATTTAAATCCCTAATATTTTTTTTATACTCATATCCTTTATTTCAAAGTCCTTGTATAACTATTTTTTTAGCAAATTAATTTCTAGCATCCATTTGCTTGCAATGAGAATATCATCTACATAAATGAGTAAATAATGCTTATCATTTGATGAGTTCTTTGAGGTATACCAATTTGCACCATACATAATAAATTGTTTTAATTAAATGATCAAAGCATTTGTACCATTATCTAGAAGATTGCCTCAAGCCATATATTGATCTCAGCAAATAACAAACTTTGTCATGATCACTNTTTTTTTAGCAAATTAATTTCTAGAATCCATTTGCTTGCAATGAGAATATCATCTACATAAATGAGTAAATATTTGATGAGTTCTTTGAGGTATACCAATTTGCACCATACATAACAAATTCTTTTAATTAAATGATCAAAGCATTTGTATCATTATCTAGAAGATTGCCTCAATCCATATATTGATCTCAGCAAATAACAAACTTTGTCATGATCACCTACTATGAAACCTTTAAATTGTTCCATGTAGATAGTCTCCTCTAGGTTGGCATGTAAGAAAGCACTAGTAACATCCATTTGATCAAGCTTAATATCATGTGTTACTACAATGGACATAACAATCCTTATGGATTTATGCTTGACAATAGAGGGAAATGTTTCATTATAATCTACTCCTTTAGTATGTCCCTTTGCAATAATTTTAGCTTTAAACTTTAATTTCAATCTATTGAGTGAATCTTATTTCTTCTTAAATAACCGCCTAAAACCAATAATTTTTTTATTTCGGGCTTCTATACAGTCTTCCTTGTTTAATTTTTGTATAACAAATTAATTTTATCTCTCATTGCTTCAATCCAATGAAATGATTCTTTACATTTCACAGCGTCAATGTATGAAGATGGTTTTGCCTTATCCTACTCATGAAAGCAATAAAAGCATAAGATATAAGGTCAACAAACCCAAAACTTTTTGGAGTTTTATTTCTTGTCCCTTATCTATTTGTAGACAAATTATATTTTTGCTATATCTGTGACTTGTCACCTTCATTGTTACCCTGAAGTTTTTGAAACTTCTTCTTTCATAGTAGCTTGATAATTCTTTTCATCAACAATTGATAGATCCACTTGAAATTGAAGCTTATTACTGTAATATTCCTTCTTAATATGACTTTATTGGATCTTATTCAATATTGGAAACTCATTTTGTGAGGTTTAAGGCTTATTGCTGTAAACTTCCTTCCAACAATTAACCTTATTTGGCAATTNTATATATATATATATATATATATATATATATATATATATATATATATATATATATATATATATAGTTTTTGAGTATAGCTCTATCACTCACTCACCATTGGATTGCAATTTACAAAGCATCAGAGAACTGAATCTTACACCGATTCTTCTAGAGCTAGAAATAAAAATAGCATTATCTACCATTGATTGAAACAAAACTGCAGGACCTGATGGATTCACTTTTTAGTTTTATACAAAAAAAACCCTGGGATATAGTCAATTCTGATGTGGTTCTTGCTATACAAAGCTTCTTTATGTGAATTGATCTTCCTAGTTATTTTTATGCTACATCTATTGTGGTTATTCCCAAGAATAAGAGAAAGGAGTGTTGGAATGACTTTAGACCTATTAGCCTTATGACCAAAGGAAAATATGTTGAGATTTTCATACCTATTTTACATAATTTTTGATGATATTGCACTTTAAAGAAGGGNTATAGCTCTATCACTCACTCACCATTGGATTGCAATTTACAAAGCATCAGAGAACTGAATCTTACACTGATTCTTCTAGAGCTAGAAATAAAAATAGCATTATCTACCATTGATTGAAACAAAACTACAGGAACTGATGGATTCACTTTTTAGTTTTATACAAAAAAAACCCTGAGATATAGTCAATTCTGATGTGGTTCTTGCTATACAAAGCGTCTTTATGTGAATTGATCTGCCTAGATATTTTTCTGCTACATCTATTCTGGTTATCCCCAAGAATAAGAGAAAGGAGTGTTGGAATGACTTTAGACCTATTAGCCTTATGACCAAAGGAAAATATGTTGAGATTTTCATACTTATTTTACATAATTTTTTATGATATTGCACTTTAAAGAAGCGTATTTTTGATGTTTTGTTGCATGTATGATGAATTATGGTCATTGGAGCAAAAAGATGCAAAAACGCTGCAATTTGGAGCAAAAACAAGCAAGAAATGAAATTTTTCCCTGTCACCTTTCGATAAGTCTTTCGATGCTTAATCTCTTTTACACTTCTTGCATATTTTTGAATGAGATTACACTTTAAAGGAAGTTTGTTTTCATGCTTATTTTGTAGGGTTATCTGTTAGGAACACAACGCAACTGAAATGGGGCGAAACGGAGCTAAAACGGTGTGAAACGGTGGAGCTGCGTAGTCTGCGCGCCGACGGCGCCTACCCGAGAAGACCGAAAAATGACAGAAAAGGTCGCCAACGGCACCCTCGAGCCCTCTGATGGCGCCCGGGACGACTATGGACCGACTTTTGGCAGTTATGGGCCGAAATTCAACGTATTTGGACGCTTTTTGAAAGGACTGTTGTGGCAACTCTTCAAACTTTGTCCCTACACTTTAAAAAAATGAATTTAGGTTAGAAAAAGGGGATTTTTGTGAGAGGAATGTTACGAAAAGTGTGTAGAAATTTTAGGGTTTTTAGAATAGGAGTAGAAATGTAGATTTCTACCTTTTTGGAGAGATTGAAGAGGAGATTTTNATTGCACTTTAAAGAAGGGTATTTTTTATGTTTTGTTGCATGTATGATGAATTATGGTCATTGGAGCAAAAAGATGCAAAAACGGTGTAATTTGGAGCAAAAACGAGCAAGAAATGAAATTTTGCCCTGTCACCTTTCGATAAGTCTTTCGATGCTTAATCTCTTTTACACTTCTTGCATATTTTTTAATGAGATTACACTTTAAAGGAAGGTTGTTTTCATGCTTATTTTGTAGGGCTATCTAATAGGAACACAACGCAACTGAAATGGGGCAAAACAGGGCTAAAACGGTGTGAAACGGTGGAGCTGCGTAGTCTGCGCGCCGACGGTGCCTACCCGAGAAGACCAAAAAAATGACAGAAAAGGTCGCCGACGGCACCCTCGAGCCCGCCGATAGCCCCCGGGATGACTATGGACCGACTTTTGGCAGCTATGGGCCGAAATTCAACGTATTTGGATGCTTTTTGAAAGGACTCTTGTGGCAACTCTTCAAACTTTGTCCCTACACTTTAAAAAAATGAATTTAGGTTAGAAAAAGGGGATTTTTGTGAGAGAAATGTTAGGAAAAGTGTGTAGAAATTTTAGGGTTTTTAAAATAGGAGTAGAAATGTAGATTTCTACCTTTTTAAGAGATTGGAGATGTGAGAGGAATGTTAGGAAAGGTGTGGAGAAAGTTTAGGGTTTTTAGAATAGGAGTAGAAATTTAGATTTCTACCCTTTTGGAGAGATTGGAGAGGAATTTTGAGAGAATTTGTAAGGAGATGTTCTAGCATTGCATGGATCGACGGGAGACTTTGTGGCAGAGATATTCGTCTTTCTTTTAGAGGAAAAATAGCTAAGTATTGTGTTTTTCATTATCTTTTGATTTTTGTAAATAAGGAGATGTTCTAGCATTGCATGGATCGGCGAGAGTCTTTGTGGGAGAGATTTTCTTCTTTCTTTCAAGGGAAAAAGCTAAGTATTTTGTTCTTCACTTTCAAGGGAGAAAGCTAAGTATTGTGTTCTTCATTATCTTATGGTTTTGTAAACACTTATCTAGTAGCTTTGGTTAAATGAAGTTTTCGTTGTGTTTTCTTCGTGCTTTGTGATGGGCTTCTCTTACTGTCTCTTCTTATTTTAAAATAATGCTATGAGAAGATTATGTCATTATTTTCATTTTACTTTTCTTTTGTAACAAGTAGAATTCAGGTTTAGATTTTGTGATGTTGTTTTCATTTTACTTTTCTTTTGTAATGAGTAGAATTCATGTTTAGGATTTTGTGATGCGAAGAAGCAGATTTAATTATCAATGTGATGGTTTTTACTTGCACTTTATTTACATTACAATAAATGGAAGTGGATTTAATTATAAATGTGATGGTTTTTACTTGCACTTTATTTACATTACAATAAAGATCCGGATTTAATTATCAATGTGATGGTTTTTACTTGCACTTTATTTACATTACAATAAAGGTATGTTGTTGTGTTAAAATTTGTTGTAATTGCATTAAGACCCGAGAGGGCTGTGTAATTCTCAACATAGTAGAACCACATTCTGATTCCTTGGATGGCTAAATTCGTGGGAGTTGAATGCAAATAAATAGGAAAATATACTTTGATGGGCGTAAAATTGGAGATTTTATTGTGACAAAATAAAATCCCCAATTCGGTCCTATTGTTTGAGTGTTGAAGCGGAGATGTTAGCCCTCATACGAGGGGAACGTGGGAGCTCCAAAGTGAGAGTCGGTATCCTCCCAGCCTAACCACGGATTCAGTAAACAGGCATAGGATTAGTCAATGTCCTTTATGCATGGACTAAAGGGTAAGGAATAGGATTGCTCCTATTTGGCACATATAATATTTAATGTATTTCATTCCTTTACATTATCCAATTCATTACATAACAAATAGTAGTTTTTAATATCTCAAAATTCTCCAAACCAATTCATCCAAAAAGGGTTATCTTTAGAATTAATATTTACATTTAGAAGTAGTTATTAGTTGTGTTAAACTTAAGACTTACATTTAGAATTATCTGTTAGTAAAACCTCTTAAATCGCACTTCCAAACTAAGAACTAATAGTAGTATATTAGAATTTGACTAAGGACCTCTTACCTCGCTTCCCTGTGGGATCAATAAACGGGACTCCATTAGAG